>JAOQGH010000002.1:4066795-4084192 GCA_025769975.1 Gallinago jamesoni | reverse complement strand
CAAGGCCAGGCTGGATGGGGCTTTGAGCAACCTGGTCTGGTGGGAGGTGTCCCTGCTCAGGGCAGGGGGTTGGAACTCGATGATCTTTAAGGTCCCTTCCAACTGTAACCATTCTATGATTCTATGACATATTGCTAAGTATGCTCACCCCAGATGAAAGAAGCCAGGAGACACGGGAACCTCATTTTCTCTGGAGACCTTCTCTCCACTCAGTGGTTTGCCCGAGAATCTCACAGCCAATTGCTCACAGCACATCCAGGTAGGAAAGGCGAATAAAAATCAGAACATCTACCTCCTCTCTGACAGCCTTGCAGCTCCAGTGCATGCACATCTTGTTCTGATTTTTATTTCTTGTTTTCAAACCATTTTTCAAAGATAAAAAAAATAAATAATATTTTCTTTTCAGAGGTGAGAGTAGAGAGATCACAGTGCAAGCAAGAAGGGGGTGAAGAGGACCCTAAAAGAGCAATTTATGAAATGTCAGCAGGCAAGAGTTTGTCCAGGGACAACTTGGGTGGACTGTTTCTTTTTCAAAGGAGGGTAAAAAGCTGTGGTTTGGCATAATTTAGTTCATCAGCCCGGACAGGAACTATATAACATGAAAAGAACCATGCACAAGACGTGCTCTTTGAAACCTTCTTCCAGCAGTTCCTTCGGTTATTATTTATATTCCATTAAATGTATACAGGAAGAACAAAAGATGAGCTGCTTGTTGGGTGTTTGTTTTTTTTTTAATTTTTATTGGAGCAGCTATTTGCTAGGACTTAGCTCAGGCCAGGGAAGGAGGGCTGAAAACTAAGGACTCATTAACCCTCTTGGAGAGGATTAGAGAAGGAGCTGCACCAATGGCTTCTGGCTCAGAGGAGCTTTGCCAGTGCCTGTCTCGGTGCCAGAAACAGCCCTTTGAGCTCTTCTGGGAACCAGGAGAATGGTGAAGCCCAGGGATGAGGGACAGAAGAGAGCAGGAGCTGAGAAAGGGGGACGAGAGAAGAAAACCCCTTCATCCCCCGCTCCTGGCACTCCAACTTCGGCTGAGACCAAACTTGGTGTTTCCAGGTCCCAGCACCCCCTTTTCCCTGCAGGCTTTCTAGGCAAATGACCTTTCTCCACAGCAAAAAGCAAGATGATCCCCTCCAAAAAAAAACAGAACAGAGAAGAAAAGGGCAACTCAACCCTTTCATTTTTGAGTTTCACAAAAGGCAGGGGATCTCCCCGTTATTTTCACACAGGAACTACCCAGTGACTGGGGAGGGTCAACAGACTAAAACAAAGCGGCGCTAAAAATGAGGAAAGTTCAAGTGGGAGCTGGAAAAACAAGCTCTAAGGAGGGGTCATTTCCTAGCGATGCAGACCTTCGCAGCCTGTGGTGCGCTGTATCCTCCGACCCTGAGCAGGCATCATGCTTTCCCGAGCACAGGAGCTACACAGAAAGAGTTGGGACGGTGGCCGTGCCCGGAGAAAGCACATGTTTTGAAAGATCTCCCCGTGCCCTCAGCACTTCCAGTTGACAGACGGGACCCCGTACAGAAAAGGAGCTCGCACGGTTGCCTTTAAAATGAAAGAAAATAGACTTATGTTGAGTCCACCCACCTTCACTATGATTTTTTGAAAGCACAAAAATGAACAAAAGGTGCCCTCGAATCAGAAAACCGATGAATGACATGTATAAGCCCAACAACCCCAACGAACCACCAGATATCAGCTCTTCCCGAGATCCTATCCCACCCTCAAAGCCTGGGTGAGAGGCAGCAAATGAACGAACGCTCAGCAGCAACAGATGTGAGCTATTTTGGGCCAAAAAAGAACGAATGCCAGAGCTGGAATGGTGTAACAGTGTCAGCCAACTAACCGCAGTGATGTCGGTTCTGGAAACGCTGCCCTGGAGGCAGGACTTCACCGCCCTGCGTGGCATCAGCCCCCAGCACAAGCAGCGGGAGCAGAACCACACCAACAGCATGCCATCCCTCTGTTTTGTCCTCCCAGGATCCCAAAATTAAGATGATACGGACCAGCCACCTCACATGGTCCCAGCTGGGACAACTTCACAGCGAGGAGAGCAATGTAAAGGCACAGAATCAGAGAAACATTTAGGTTGGGAAAAAGACCTTTAAGACCATCAAGTCCAACAGTAAACCCAACACTGCCAAACCCACCACTTAACTGTGTCCTTGAATGCCACAGCCAGGTAGCCAAAGGATAACAGAAGGGAGATATCGCAACGTTAAATGCTATTAATGATAAAGAGCTATTGAAACATGTCCACGGGAGTCAAAGGAAAATTCAACCTAGATGAGGATAACCCAGAAACAAATATTCAGGTTGCAGCCCAAAGTGCACGTTCAGCTATAAACAAAAAGGAGAGAGAGAGAGGATTTTTACTATCTTGATGTAGTTCTTGTTCTCTAGCCGTTCAGCGGATACTTGGTTCAAGCCTTGACCAGGAAATCAAAAGAAAAGCACCTTGCCAAAGCGGAGGGTTTGGGGGAAGGAATGATGCCCGTTCATCACTGGTTATAGCCAAGACCCAAGAGGTAAAAGAAGAAAATGCCAACTTGGCCCTGGCAACCTCACCACAGACCTGCTCCCGTGCACTGCGGGTGCCCACCTGCTCCGGCAGCACAATCCCATTAAAATCCAACAAGCAAAATAATGTTTGAAGAATGCATCTCCTTCAAAACAGCTGCACCCGGCAAACATTAGGTGGCCTAAGATTCAAATGCTCTTCTTCTCCCCATCAGTCAGGCTCCGTGAAGGATTTGCTGTGTGGGTTTTGTTTTGTTTATTACTTCTAATGACTTTCTCATTATCATTTTGCTGTGAAACATAAACGATGGTTATGGGAGAAATCATATTATTTGGATGACTTTATTAAATTAGAGAGCAAATCTGTGTATATTTCTGGCTCAGGATAAATGTTTGAACTTTGAGAGGCCAAAATTCATTTTCAGACAAAGCCATTTTCAGAAGCTCTGGAATCAGTGGTTAAATTTGCTCTCAGCTGCAAGGGAGATGTATGGAGGTATTTCTCAATTTAATCCCTCCTCGCGATTTAACCAAATCACCAAACCAAAACTACCCTGCTTCTAGTTCCATTTATGAGGAGCTCAAGACTTGAGGGACATAATGGAGAAAGAAAGGCAAAATAGCATGGAAAAAAAATAAAATAATCGTCCCATCTCTGTGCCCGTGCATTTTCTGGGAGTGTAATCGCTGTCTTCACACCTTCACAACCTGACCTGAAAAAGTGCTTATTTCTACAGATACCGCTAGGGCTGATAACACCAACACAGTTCCACCAGAAATAGTAACGGCAGCCAGACGACATTAGCAGCCAGCTAACCACGCCAGCCCAGGCTACCTGCAAGAGTTTAGGGATTCAAATACACCAGGAGATGTCTGGCGCCTTATCAGCACTAGGGTTCCTATAGGACCACCAGGAAAACCAAGTGTGAAACACACAGGATGAGAAGCTTGTTGTTAGATGGGCAGAAGAGTTTGAAGTGTCTTGGCAGAAAAGGAGTTGGGGGTGTTGGTCGCCTGTCAGCTCAATATGAGCCAGCAGTGTGCCCAGGTGGCCAAGAAGGCCACCAGCATCCTGGCCTGTGTCAGGAACAGTGTGGGGAGTAGGACCTGAGAGGTTATCGTCTCCCTGTACTGGATACTGGTGAGACCCCACCTTGAGTACTGTGTCCAGTTTTGGACCTCTTCCCACAACAAAGCCATTGAGGGGCTGGAGTAGGTCCCAGAGAAGGGCAATGGAGCTGGTGAGGGGTCTGGAGAACAAGTCTGATGAGGAGAGGCTGAGGGAGCTGGGGGTGTTCAGTCTGAGGAAGAGGAGGCTGAGGGAAGACCTTATCTCAGTCTATAACTACCTGAAGGGGGGTGTAGAGAGGCGGGGGTCGGTCTCATCTCCCAAGTCACAGGAGATGGGACAAGGGGCAATGGCCTCAAGTTGCGCCAGGGGAGGTTCAGATTGGAGAGTAGGAACCATCTCTTCACGGAGAGGGTTATTGGGCATTGGACTGGGCTGCCCAGGGAAGGGGTTGAGGCCCCATCCCTGGAGGTGTTCAAAAGACGGGTTGACGTAGTTCTTAGGAATATGGTTTAGTGATTTTTGTCAGGGTGAGGTTGATGGTTGGACTAGATGATCTTTAAGTTCCCTTCCAACCCAGACAATTCTATGATTCTATGATTTTAAGTTTTCTTTTCCATCCATCCCCCCCAGTCCCAGGAGGGCGTTAGGTCCCAATCCAATTGTTGGTCCAGGAGGGGTTCGTAATGATTCCTGGTTTTCAGTTGGTTCTCGCAGAGGGGAGCAGAAACCAGATACGTTTTCCAGGCATCAAATCAAAGGGTCCCTCCACAAGCCTTTTAAGACCAATACCTGACGCTGGAATAAACCTGTTAAAAAAAAAAATTCCCCCAAGCACACCCAAAGGGAAAAAGCAATAGAAAACTTGACTCTGATGAAAGATCTGTTAAATGGAAGCACTTTGGACATGCCAACCCAAAATATACAGCCCCAATAAAGCAAGCTTCCTGAGAGAAATCTCTGCTGGAAGAACACAGCAAGGAAGAAGGGGGAAATGTTTGGGATCCTCCATTCACCCTCAGAGCAGGTAACGTGATATGATCTACAAGTAGCACGTTTTGGAGCAGTTGAACATGTCTGGGGGCACCAGGGCCCCAAAGACATAGTCTCAAGCAGTCTGAGCATCTGTTGGGAGATGAGGGTGATGAGGATGAGAAGGGACACAGGACAGGAGTATGCCAAGCTAGAAGCAGGCAAGATGTAATCTGCTAATAATTCTGATATCAGGAGCAAAGAGACTTGGGGGAAAAAAAAGGGAAAGGGACATTTTTTTTCAAGCAGGAACAGCTCCACAGCATTGGCCACGAGCAGCTGTGAGCACAGCTGGAGGGTGGAAAGCAGGAGTCAGTCCTACCTGTCCACTTGCCCAGGGCAAAATACACCTTGCCATCTTTCCCCTACCTCCTTGAGCTGGAGACAGGTAGAAATGCTGCCTCGGAAACCTTGGCCCACCCTGGACGTGCCTCACCCCCGTGGCTCCAATTTCATATGGTTGGTGGGCAGCAGGGGCTGCTCTACTGACTCCACAACCAAGGGATGCCCAGGCCTTGCACGAGGCCAAAAGGAGAAGAAGAAACAAGATGCCAATAGAAACTGGGGCAGGGCAAACCCATAACAGCTCTCGATCCTTCTCTCCCATCCTTGTTTTACAGCCGTGCAGCTTCCTTAGAGGAGACTTTGGTTTATCCTGGGACACACTAAAGGAAACACAAGCCCACCACCTTCTCTCCAGGCCATCCTAGGTGCCCTGGGCAGCAGTCCCACCAGCCTTCCTGGGGATTTGCACCCAACAGCCGTGAAGGAAGGGGGCTGACACGTAGCTGGCTGATCTTTTCCTGCCAGCTCCGCTTTAAGTTCATCTCAAAGCAGGATCCATTTAAGGGTGAGTGTCAGATGTGCTAAGGGGATGCAAATTGCTGCTATTTCATCTGGTTTGATTCCATCTTATCTGACTGCAGTCAGTTTTCAGCAGGGCTGTGGGTCAGTCCCGGGGGTTTGGAGGGAGCTGTCATCTTCTGTTGTGTTATTTTATTTTTTTTTTTTTTTCTGGGTTATTTTAAATCTTGGTACTCAGCTGCGACAGACCTCATGCAGGTGGTGAAATCTACGGCCACACGTGTTGCCAAGGACATCAAACCTGTGGCTATTGTTTCAACTAACACCAGCCCGTTGTCCTACGCGGAGCAGGAGAAGCTGGAGACTTCTCTCCCAGGAACCACTCTCTTGCCAGGACAGCTGGGCAGGGTCCAGCTTCCCCTCCTATTGACCCCCCTCTCATTTAGCAAATTTATCATGCAAATAAATGCAGAAACAGCTGGATCCGCAACGAACTAACGACACGCAACACCCACGGAACAACGTTCTTAATTAAAGCCTCCTTGTCTCAGCCCTTCTGGGAGCTGGAGGCCACCACCTTGTGTTACCACTACCATTTCCCTTCCAAGGACTCCCACTGGATTGCTCAAAAAACCTCCAAACACTCAAAAGCATGGGTTTTTTTTCTCCTCTGCAAGTTCTTTGGTACTCACAGGCATGTGTTTGTGGTTTTTTTTTAATGAATGCCATGCAGGCTCCTCTCCTTCCTCCTCCTCATTCCCTGCTGGCACAACTCAACATCTCCCTGGGCTTCTGACATCCACCGGTCCCACCAGAGGCCTGGGACCCAAAGAGCAGCAGCAGCAGATCACAGCACAGCAGCAAGGCACACAGGGGGCTGGCAGCTTGTGGCAAGGAACCTCTCCTGACAAAGATACCTTGCTAATTAGCAGCGGGACACACTCTGCTGGAGCAGAGTAATGCTGTTGGTTTGTCCCTCCTTCAAGGGGAGGAACTGCTGCAAGGGTAGCTGAACAGCTAGAGATGAACATCTCCTTCTCTAGAGCATCTCTGCTTGTTATTCATAGGACATCACTACAACCAGTTGGCCTAATGAAGGCTGGGAAAACTACAAACTGCACCATTTTTTCCCCATCCATGGTAATGAAAGACTGCTCTAAACAGGAGGAAGATAAAGGTGTGAATGCTCCCCACAGCCACGCTGCAGAAGAACCTGAACCAGAGGAGACCTCTCTGCATTGAGGCTGACACCCACCAGCCCACCTCTTATCCTCCCGTTTTATTTAACCTGCATTTGCAGAGAGGAGTGTTCATGTTTCTGAGCTTGTATGAAAACACTGGTTGGGACAATTTCTCGCTTTACCCACAAATGCTTTAAGACAACCCTTGAGCCTGGTGCACAAAAGGAACACACATTAAAAAAAAAAAAATCCCATCAACTCTGACTACCCCTTCATATTCCGTCCATGTCTGGTCACATTGTACTTCTAAACTCACAGCCAGGCAGATGTTTCAGCTGCTCAAAAGGAGCAAACTCTCACAAGAGCAAACTCTTGTGTCCAGGAAGGATGTCCCACTTCTTAGAACAAAAAGGCCAGGAATCCTATAAACACATTTGCCCTTTGAAAAACGTCTCTTGACACCAAATCAATGGAAATAACCTGCACCCTTTTCCCACAAGCAGTTGGTAAAGAACTTATTCCTGGTCATGCTTTTTTCTGGAAGCAAGAGCACCCCAGAAAATCCAAACAACCCACTAAACGGATAGGGAGGCGGAGGAAAAGAAGAGCAGCTTCCGTCAACCATATTTTTTCAAACTCCTAAGAAAGGGAGAAAGAGAAGAGCCAAGCCTCCTTGGGAGGCAAAGCCTTTAAGTTAAATGTATCATGAAAAAGAAAACTTCTGTCTCTGCTTAAAAAGGTTTTTGACAGGTCTTCATTTGTAACCCACAAACAAATGCAGTTTCTCATGCTCCATGGACTCTAATACCACTTCATAGCAGACCTGAACCCAACTCTCCATTGAAAAGCCAGAGAAGCAACCGCATTCAAATAGCTCTCTCCGCTGCTTTTGGGCACACCAGAAATCTTTCATTTCAGGAGTTGCACCTAAGTGCCTGGGAGCACAACCCGAATAGATAGAAACTGCTGCTCAAAATCATTTCAATAGTTTTGGGTGGACCGGTTGCAGTTAAGTCAAGCCTAACAAACGAGGCATCATTAGACAGGAAGAAACAGTGTCTTGCCCTACTTAAGCTACAGTCAAGTCTCAGAAACCCCTTTCTTGACTCAGTTGATGAGAAAGACTGGCCATAACCCAACAGTTCAGAGCTACATGGCCACCTAAGGTCCCCCGGTGCCAAGGAGAAGGGGGACAGAAAGCAAAGAGAAGAGTCAACACCAAGGTTAAGGACAGAGGAGAGAAATAAGCACCCACTCCAGGCCTAGGACATCAAACGACACGCGACAGAGCAGGTAGGACAACTTCCTCCATACCTTCTTCTGCATGAAGGTGGCTGTGCAGGGAGGCAAACCAAGCAGCTCAAATGAGAAACCTTTGCAGGCAGCTTCTCAACACGTGTGGCCATGGCAGACTGCCTCAAAAGCAACATCTAGTACAAACAGGTATGATGCCAGAGTGGACCACCACAGCACGATGCTAAGGTGTAGGCTCTCCTCAAAAACAGCAGGTGGGAGATGGTCAATGGTCACAGAAATGCACAAGCCAGGCCAGGAGAACAGTGAGCTAAAAGGAAATTAAGAGAAGGCCGTCTTCTAAGTGATGGAGAAGCTGAAGGACTAATATCACCAGGACAGCCCAGAAGATACAGACAATACATCTGCTGGCCACAGCATCTGCTCTTAATTTGAAACCTTAAAACCAGGTAGAAATGCACTGACTGAGAAGCAGTCTCTGGTTACCTATTCCACAGCTCACGCCATTTGTCCTTGCTCATATGTTTAAAAATTTAGCCAGCACGACCTACGTGCCCAAAGAGACCCTTTTAAGATATTTACAAACCCACTTGAGCCTGGAGATCCATATTTCATCCGCACAACACAAAGCAGAGCATTTTTGCCTCTTAATTTTGTGTTAATTTTGGTTCCTCGCCTTCTTTCCGCAGAGTTCCCAAGATTTCGTGTCAGCTACTAACTCATCCCTCCCCCCCAAAGAGCAGGGCGAGCGGCTGCAAAACCCAGGTTTGTCACCAGCCAGAGGAATCCTCTAGAAAGAAAACCTGCAGGAGAGAGATAAGAAGCGTCTCCTCCACTCATCGGAATTCAGGGAAAAAACCAAAACAAATATTAATGAGAGGCACTTAACGGCGCCTGTTCGGCAATCAATAACGCCCGACAAGGCGCACAATCGGGCTGTGCACTTCACGCCCCCGCTGTGCTGGAGGTCCAAATCAGAAGGACTCTTCTGCTAATCTCCTCCTTGAGGTCACATCAGTGACCTCGCCAAGTCCCCATCCCCTTCCGCACGCTCCCTCCGTTAGAGGGGCAGGGGGCCGGCACGGTGACTAACATCTCGCGGTTGTGTTTCATAATTGCATTCATCCCAACCAGCCATATTCCTTTTTTTTGGGGTTTTTTTTTGTTCTTTGATTAATCTAGTCCTCTTAATTATTCAAAAATACCACTCATTTGGTCACGCCAGTGAATGCTCTGGAGCATTTCTTCACCGGGGGGGTGGCACAAGGGGTGTCACGGGGAGGGGACGCGGCTCTGCTTGGTGGGGCTCTGCTCTGACGTCCTGCAGGGTGAAGGGCTGCAGTGGGAGGACACGACCACAGATGGACACAGGGAGATGCCACCCGAGCTGCAGGGACTCCTTTGGAGAGTGTACTGATGCCTGCAGGAACAGAGACTGCAGCTCAGGAACCTAATTTACCTTTCCGTGCTCGTTTCACACAAAACCTTAACCCGTCACTACTTTGGCTTCTCTGCGTCACCCCTGTAGTGACCATCTCCTACCCCCACCCACCAGCACTGGGCACAGGAGGGGACCCAGATGACGAGGCACTATCCCCCACCTCTCAGCTTTTCCAGCAGGATTCCCAGGCTGGCATTTGAGGGCACTTCAGTGGGTCCCGGCGACACAGACTGCGGGAAGAGAATGGCTTTCAGCTCAATTACCCTTCACATTCTGATTCCATAACGCTCCGATGAGGCTTTTTAACCAAAATCACCCTCCCTCCCCCCAAAAAAGCATGCCTGCCACGGCCCTGCCTCAAGCGCGAACGTGCAGAAGGAACGTGACTTGCTGCTGGCATGATGCTAGGCTCTCCTGTCCCTGCTGCCCACCTTTCCTGGAGGTCTCCTCTAGGTTGCTTTCTCCTCTCCTTGCCAGGCACCCTTCTGCTGAGGATTGGGGGTCCTTCTCACTCTTCCTCCAGCCTCTGCTTCACTTCTGAGCTCCAGAGTCCCAAAGCATCAGCCTCACAGAGATCAGGCTCTTTGGAGACGCACGTTAGGTACAAGAAGAAAGCACCATCGCTGCTGCTGGGGCCACCAAACAGCCCACAGAGACAGGTCAGCACAACAACACAAGCGACACCACAAGAGCCACTTGGGCTCTTCTTCTCAGAGGTGCTCGCAATACGAAAATAACGTGGTGAAGGATTCACAGCTTCATGCAACTAAAAGTCAAAATATAGGTCTGCCATCTTCCAGAGAAGAGCAGACCTCCTTCTGGCATCATCCAAGCAGATCAAAGATGACATATGAGCACACACAAGACGCTAGTTCAGGTGATAATGAGAGACTAATGATAAAGCACATACTTTAGAGGTACAATCTTACTAAAAAATTACCGTTTGTCTTGCAGAAAGGGCTACATCTGGTGATCAAGGCCCTCAGAAAGGAAACCAACAAGGGAAGCGTTCCAGAGAAGGTCCCCTAGTGATAGGTGGCAGAATACCAGGCTGGCCCACTCAATTTATGAGGATTTATGCAGGCTCCCAGCTTTCTCCCAGCCCATCCCCTGAAGCTCACACAGCCCACAGACCTGGGCAGGAGTTTGCACACAAGGTGGACACGCTCAGAGGCAAGGCTGCAGCTATGTCCCATGGGGCAGAGACATCCCCACTCTCATGACACCGGCCTTGAGCCCCAACACCTATTTCCCTGCCGATGACTGCAAGGGCTGGAGTGAATTGCCACCGCTCCAAGTCCTTGGGGGCTCATAGCAGAAAGAAACAGCCTTTTTGCAAAATTTCCTTCTCTAAATGCCTGAGTTTATATATAGGAAAACAAAGCATCCACCTGTCCTGCTATTTCACCGACCAGCTGAAAGCCCCTACGATGCTTCACGGGCCATCAGCTAACCACTGCAGCGGAACGCCTTGATGTTTTAACCCTCTCGGTGTACCCCAACGGCGAGCCACGGGCAACGCATCTCGGAGGAGGCAGCGTTTTCCCTCGGGAGACTGAGGAACCCACGCATGCCCATCTGGCCCCGTGTTCCCAGCACGTTTTTAAGAGAGTGATTTTTTTTTTCCAAGCGCTGGCTCAGCAGTTCCTGACCCGTGTAGGTTCAGGGTCCTCCAAACCACACGCACAGCAGAAATTGCTCCCCGTTCAGGTTGCTCATCAAGGTTTGGTTATAGCACAAAGCAGAGGTAGGTCGCTTTTTCTCCAGAGCTAAGAGGGCTTTCTTCTCAACTTACCTCGACTTACTACTAGTTAGTGGAATTTATTTATGCCGAGGGAGGTGATTCTGCCCATCTACTCCGCTCCGGTGAGACCTCACCTGGAGTACTGCGTCCAGCTCTGGAGTCCTCAGCAGAGAAAAGGAGACATGGACCTGTTGGAGCAGGTCCAGAGGAAGACAAGAAAAATGATCACAGGGCTGGACACGCTGAGAGAGTTGTGGGTGTTCATCCTGGAGAAGGCTCCAGGGAGACCTTATAGCTCTTCCAGTCCCTAAAGGGGCCTACAGAAAAGACAGGGACAGACTTTTTAGCGGGGCTTGTTGCGATAGGACAAGAGGTAATGGTTTTAAACTAAAAGGGGGTAGATTTAGACTAGATATAAGGAAGAAATCTGTTACAATGAGGGTTGTGAAACACTGCCACAGGCTGTCCAGAGAGGTGGTAGGTGCCCCATCCCTGGAAACATTCAAGGTTAGGCTGGACGGGGCTCTGAGCAACCTCATCTAGTTGAAGATGTCCCTGCTTATTGCAGGAGGGTTGGACTAGATGACCTTTAAAGGTCCCTTCCAATCCAAACTATTCTATGATTCTATAATCTTCCATTCCTGGCAATGAACTAGAAGTGCTAAAAAAACCCCCAACCAATTAGATACCAAAACACGCCTCGGAGGAACATCCCAGCCTACGGGTTACAAACTCCTTTTGGTTTTCTTTCTTCTTAAATAACGCTACGAAGGGAACACTGGTGGTTCCCTGGCACAGACAGCCAGACCTAAGGTCGTTCAGAGGCAGGAGAAGTCTCTGAGCACATATGAGCAACCGAGACCCATCACACGCAGGCTGGGCAGGAGGCGGCTGACATTAATTAATATCTCCTCTTCTCCCTTCCCTCCTTCCCATTACCCTTTCAAGTTTGATTTACAATTGTAGGCCAAGCCTAGCTGGAAGTGACATATCAACGTGATGGAAACCAAGGCGGGTTTGAAAAAGGGGGAGGCTGTCGGTATAACCACTGCCAGAGCTCAGAGAAGAGGGGTGGGCACCCCAGCAAGACCCCCCCGAACCGTGATGAATAAGATCGGGCACTGGAAAGAGAGGGACAAAAAACCCCCATCCCTAAACCCAGGGGTGGCTGAGCAACCTGGTCTGGTGGGAGGTGTCCCTGCCCATGGCAAGGGGGCTGGAACTCAATGATCTTTAAGGTCCCTTCCAACCCAAACCATTCTATGGTTCCATGAGAGTCTCTACAACACAGGATGACAACCACCAGCTCTCTCCGTCCACCCGTGGACCTCTTGATGTTCCCATGACTTATTTGGAGGCGTCCTGCATTAGGACATGGAGGTGGCTCGCGTGGCTGTTTGTCGAGACCCTTTGCATGCACATTCGAGCCCGCGGGTGCAAAAAAAACCACCTCACGAGCCACTCATGCTGAAAAAAAAAAAAAAAGAAGAGCGGAGCCTGACTCTTGGAGAGCAAGGCAGAGAGACAGAAACACAGCAGGAGTCGGGAAAGGGGCAGCGGGGAGGCAAGGAAACCGCAAAAGCGTGTTTGCAAAGCTCATTTACCGCACATTTGCTCGGTTCGGCTGCTCAGAAGGGAGCGGGGCTGATGGCAACATTGCAGCGGTGGAGATGATCTCCAGAGATGCCCAGAGATGCTCAGCATCGTGCTGCCCCCCAGCCCAAGCCTTCCCGCACGACATCAGCTGTCCAAACCCCCACGCACTTGGTTTGCATCCTCATTCAGAAAAAAAAAAAGAAAAAAAAGTTTTTTAAATCCTAAAAACTTCCTTTTTTTGGTTGGTGGTTGTTTTTTTTTTCCCCGAAACAAAAATTGCCTTGGACCCTAGATTCAATTTCCCTGCTCTCTTCATTATTCACACTGACAAAATAAATCAACTGTATTTTGAAGTTTCACCAGCAATTAATGGTTGAAATTAAGAGACGGCTGCCTAATACTGATTGAAACTTATTCCTAAATCAAACGTCCCCCATTCATAATGAAAATAGTTTGAAAACTGATACGAACAGTTCAGTTCACACATAAATATTTAAGAAACAGAGAGGTTGATTTAGCCTATTATTTTATCACAAAGTATGACCAGCAGTAGAAAGCTTATTATACATGACTGTCATTGACACATTACAAACTAATAAAATACAAAATGCAATTCTGAAAAAGAAATTGGAATGAATCTATTGCAAGAGCGATTTTTATTGTTCTTTTGAAACGCTATTTCTGCCCCGCTCTGCTGTCAAAACGGCGACATTTTTCCTAAATATTTCCATCTTAATCAAAACCAGCATTTTTATTGAAAATATGCTTTGGCGAGCTGCTTCTGCCAGCTCCCCCTCCACCTCCGCGAGCTGCACCGAGCGAGGATGCTGACGCGTGTGCCCACCTCGCCGGGCGGCTCCGGAGCTCAATTATTTTGGGTGGAAAAGAGCCTGGATCTGGAAAAATCCGGCAGCGGCTGGGGCACCGTCCGTTTCTACAGGACCTTAGTTTTTAGGTGGGACGATTGAAAAAAAGGAGCCTCCAAACAACAAACCACCTGATTATGTGGGTAAAAAAAATATATATATATTAAAAAAAAAAAGCACTTTCAGTGAAGGCTCTTTTGCTGTCTTGCACCACACACTGCCTGAAAGCTCCTCGCTACAGACTTAAAAGATGATGGAGGGAGAGGAAGGTAAATAAACCAGGGGTGACAAAGGGAGGGGATGTGGCTTTTGCTGGCTGCCTTGAGATAATAAGTTACGTCCCAGGCTTCTGGGAGAATATCCTAACCGGAGGAAAGGGAGATAAAACAAAACTAATTGCTGGCAGGTCACATTCATTAGCTCCTCTGCCCGTTTCTGGCAGTGAGAGCCCTTTCCTCCTGCTGGGGACAAGGAAGAGACCTTGAAGCCATCTGCTGCCCAGATGTGTTAAGTGTAATTATACCAAAAGGGCTGGGCTTGAACGCCCCGCACGGGTGCTTTCCAGGCTTCTGGAAAAGAGCAGCCTTTCAGCCCGAGCCCAGACGGCTTGCTGCGGCAAGAGATGCTCTGCAGGACCACAAGCCTCTGGTGGATGCTCTGCAGGACCACAAGCCACCGGCTCTCCTCTGGGGGAAGGGTCTGAAGCAACCCAGTCACCTGCTGCCAGCGGGGATCCCAAGGATCACTTGGCATCAGCCATCCTGAGCTCAGACATCGTCCCGTGCTCAGGGATGCGTCTGAAAGTCAGCAAGGGGTGGGCAGATACCAGATGTCAGCACCCATTGAGCACCCAAGAGCTTGCCCACATCCTGGAGCTGCTCAGGAGCTCAACAACTGAGGGTGTTTTTAGCTCGTCCCCATTCCTGGTTTGTCTACATTACCTCTCCCATCTTTGCTTGGAGAAAACGTCTGTGTTCTTTCTCCTCCCCTGCCCCGAGACTATTTCTTTGGCTCTGGGAGTCTTCTTCTCCCAGTGTGACAACTCCTCCACCGAGGAGGGGCTTGCTGCCCCACACTAGCTTCACTTTTAGCCCTGAATCTGCTGGTTTCTCCCCTTTCTGCTTTCCCCTCTCCCCTTCACCTACCCCAGCATTATGCTGGGCAGAACAGCATGACGGCTTCTAATTTTCAGGCTGCCCTCCCGTCCCCCCCCCCCCTTGCTGCAGTATCCTTCCAGAAAGAGCCCAAGTTTTGCCTGGTAGAAATGACTGTTATCTCCAGGACACTTTACACATTACTTCCACACCATTTGGAGTTTTCCGCCCCAGTAGTTTCTGTTGCGTCTCTCATTTCTCTCCTTGGGCACGTGTTTTAAAGGACCAGGGTCTCCTATTCACCAGGATGAAGCCAGACGAGTGACAGGACCACTAGAGACAGAGACTTTTTTTTTCTCCCTAGGACGTCAGGACATCACTCAAGACCCTTTGACGTTCTCCATCTGGCGTCACAGAACATGCATCAGCAATGACAACAAAAAAAAAAAAATCCCTTGTACGCAGACGACCTTCAGAGGGAAGGATGCTTCCAGCTCTGAGCACCTGCTTCATCACACAATGGCTTTCTCCGTGCAAGGAGAGGAGAGATCTCCACGAGCCTCCCAGTCCCACACTGATCCCTGTATCCATCCGAATCCTCCTCACCTGGTCATACGGATGCACCATGACCCTTTCATAATCACCTCACCCCTTAGAAAGAAAAGTTTCTACATATACCCCACAGACATCGCTGATGGAATATCTGCAGGAGAGATGGAGAGGGACTATTTATCAGAGGGAGGAGCTATAGGACAAGGGGGTAACAGTTTTAAACTGAATGAGGGGAGATTTAGATTAGATATTGGGAAGAATTGTTTCACGATGAGGGTGGTGAGGCACTGGAGCAGGTTGCTCAGAGAAGCTGTGGTTGCCCCATCCCTGGAGGGGTTCAAGGATGAGGCTTGGAGCAACCTGCTCTGGTGGGAGGTGTCCCTGCCCAGGTCAGGGGGGTTGGAACTGGATGATCTTTAAGGTCCCTCCCAACTCTGACCATTCTATGATTCTATATCAGCTGTGCAAACCCTTGAGCCCAAATACAGTTTTGCCCAACGTGCCGCAGCCTGTTTTAAACATCTTTCTCCAGTGCTGGCAGAAAAGACCGGGGAGAAGCCACCTAGTGTGCTTCCAAGCCCTTGCCTGAAGGAACTCCCAGCATCTGAAAGCCAGAACGAACGCCCAAGACAGCAAATGCCCAAGCCCCCCCTGCACTTAGACAGCCCCGTTTGTGTTCCGCTTGCACGGGGAAAGCGGGGATCTTTATGAATATTTACCAACTCACCCCAGAGGCAGAGGAACCCGGCGGGCCAACAGACATGGCATCCCACCCGGCACCTCAAGCTCAGCCTGGTGACTCCTGCATTATTCCACATCCCTCCGTCCCTCTCCGCTTCCTCAGCTCCCCCTTCCTTCCCCTCCTCCCGCCTGGCGCTGGCGAAGGAGGAGAGGGTCACTCGCGCGGCCCCTCTGTGACTGCTGGCAAAATCTTGACTCGGCAATTTTCCACACGTAAAGACACGTTTTTAACATTCCATCTTCCCGAGCAACGTAGAAATAGCCCCATCTCAGTGGATCATGCATGTGGAGAGGAGGGGAGAAGGCAGGATTTCTTTGAAGGATATTACATTCCCTCTAGTGATTACAGAGCAGATGAAGCCCTCTCAAAGGGATGATCTCCTCCAGCTAAGAGATGGCTTTTTAATAGACTGGCAGCGTGCCCGCACGTAAGACTGTTGAAGGCAAGGCACACCCTTCACGAGGTGTCTCTGCTTCCATGAGTTGGCTGGACAAAGTTGGAAAGTAATTAAAGGTTGTCCAAAAAATCATAATAATAATAATAATAAAAAAATAAATTATCTGGAAAAGGAGAAACATCAAAACAAATGCATGGAGACCAGCTCGGTGACAGCATGGAGATCTAACCTGTTATTTTGCCAGCCAACTATTCCCTCAGGGCTGACGGAGGCTGGCTTTGAAACCCAGCGACAATAAGCACAATTAAAAATGAGGATGCTGGGGAAGTCTAGTACACGTTTCACCTGCCATGGATGATCGCCACATACCTGCACAACCCTGACCCTCTCAGTCAAAGCCCCACTTCTCCAATGGGTACCAGAGTTGAGAGGTCACCCCTGGTCCCCATCACTGCTGATGGAGGGGAGATGGAGATGCTTGCCTACCTGGGAAAGAGAACCGACCTGCTTCTGGCCAGCAGTGTTTAACAAACACAGCTTGAATAGTTTGCTTGGTGCCTTTCTAGGAAGTTTGTAAAACCAAACCCACTGAAAATAAATAAATAAATACATAAAAATAAATAGAATGGCATCCGAAGCGCTGCGGGGGAGTTCAATAGGCTGGCAAATTTTGCATGCGCAAAGCTGGTGGAAGGAGGGGAAGGCTGGATTTGGGGGATAAGTTATTCACTGTAAATTATTTGTTCGCTCCTAAAACCTGCACAGAAGCACAAGGGCAGGGAGAGAAGGAAAACAGTGAGCAGGGAGAAAGGGGGAAAAATAAGGAACGAGGGAGGAACGCAGCCAGCAGTGATTATAGGCCATTTTGCAACATGGCAGGAACATCTTTCTTATCTGTGCTGTTATCATCTCCCTCAATTGAAAGGCTCTTTATTTAAAGGAAAGGGGGGGGATGGGGTGTGTGAAAGAGGGGGGGGGGGGCAACCCAAACCCAAAAGGTGTCTGGGAGCGTGCAAGGGAATGGCTAATGGGGCTGAAGCGGGAGCTCAGGCTCGTTGCAGCTGCTTCGTATGCGCAGCATCAGGCATCCGAACCATGGCAG
>JAOQGH010000002.1:4053797-4065054 GCA_025769975.1 Gallinago jamesoni | reverse complement strand
CGTGCCCCTGAAGGTCTCACGCTTGGAAGCTGGGACAGGAAAGCCTAGCAGGCACCTATGGGAATGGTTCCACCCCAATCCCAACACCGCAGCAGATGCCACAAAACCGACATGGGGGCTTGGCTCCACTTCACGTAAACCCATTGAACCATCACAATCTGACAAGACTGAGTTTCCTACGGATCCAGTCAAATGGAAAAACAGATTAGATAAAGCAGGTCGGACCTGTCAGAAACTGAGGCACCACCACAAGAGGCATATATACCTTTCCCGATTTGAAAGCCAAGCCCTGAGATTCTCAGAAACATGGTACCCTGGGGGTGGGCGAGGATGAGGAGGGTCAAAAAGAGCGCAAGGGATGCATCCAAGAGGAGAACAAACGCTGAAGGTCAGAGTGGCAAGCACATGAGCAGCTAACTAATGTACTACAGCAGCACCACAGGGCACAGACACAGGCGCACACACGTCCTAGCAAACTGGAAAGCCATAAAAGTCTATTACAGCAAATCAAACAGCAGTCAGCATGACAGCCATTAGCCTGAAATGAATACACGAGAACTTAATGAGCTCTGTCGAGGCCAGCTTGGTGAATTAAGTTGCCAATTCTAGCAGGATTCCCCCCTTCTTCTTTACAGACTTGAAAGCGTCCCCGCGCCGCCTCGCTGCCTTTTGACAAGCGAATCCCCGGGCGCCCTTGCCCAGACGGGACGGACGATTACGCCGGAGCAAGGCGGCTCTCCCGACGCCTGGGCCCTCGCTCAGCTATTCCAGGCAGGTGCTGGGGATGTAATTAAGACACGGACGAGCGTGGAGGAATAGCGGCATCAGCCCGGCACCGGAGCCATCCCCGCTTTCGGCGTTGGGAGCTGCCGCGACCCCGGAGGAGCCCGGGGTTAAACCCTTCCGAATCGCGTCCGCAGCCCCGTGCCCAAATGAATTCCCCTTCTCGCATCGAGCAGACTGTACGAAACGCCAGGAAGGGTATTTAGAGGCAGTATTGTTTTTAAAGGTCAGTTTACTTCATGTTCCATTTATTTATGCACACTCTTCTTTTGACTTTCCTAGTGCCACACAGTAGCGGTGAGGTTTAAATAGCCTTTCTGTTGCTGCTCCATTAGCTAGGACAACTGCAAATCGATACACCCATTTATCTCAAAATTAAAAAGAGAAAAACCCTCATTAGCTGCCAATTCTGCACGGAGCCAGCCTATACAAAGTCGCACTAGCACTTCTGCCTTGCCTACTCTCCATCCCCAAGCTCCAGCCCCTGTTTATTCATTAGCTATAGGCCCTTCAACTTGGGCTGGGTGGTCTTTGGGACAGATTTTGCTCCCCATGTCCCCATTGTTCAACCTGAGTTCCCTGGAGCATGGGGGTGACCCAGGGACACTGTCATCCCCCTACCATGACCGGCTCCCCAGCCTCATCTGCATCCAAGGTGTTCAGACTTGAGCTTCTGAAGGCACATCTCCACGCCACACCGCCTCCAGCTCTGAGTACTTGTGGAGAAACAACAGGGACAACTTGTGGCCCAGCAAAGCTCTCAAAGCAAGAGGGCATCTCTTCCTCAAAAGCCATGCCAGCACACACAGAGTGAATTGACTGCTCATATGTCCCGTGAGGGTTGTCCTTAGGTGGTGGGACACCATCCCTTGCTTTCACAGCATCCGATACAGAAACGCTGTCTCTCCAGCAGAAGACCAGAAGTGCCTCCAGGATACTGGCTGAGCAACGAGTTTGTGGCTCATTACCTCTGATCGGCTGCCCTTGGTTAAAGATCATGGGTAGAGACTGGAAACCAGCACACGATGCCTGATAATTAGATTAGGCCACCCTCCAGCAAAGCACAGCTCTGGAAGCCAGGTGGCAGAGCGGGCGGACTGGGGGGAGCACCGTGCTTGCTGTACCCCAAACAATTAAGACAGTCCTGGAAATCCCTCCCAGCCAAAGCACAGCTCGGGGGCGAAGCAACGGGGTGTGCGAGAGGCAGCCTCTGGGGTTCAGCCTCCTCCCTCTTCTTTTTTTTATTCTTTTGTCCAGATCACCTGCCTCAGCCAGCCTTCATTTCCCAAGCCAGCGCTGGCCCTTTGCCCTCCCCTCTTGCCCAGGCTCAATGCGGGTGAAGATCAGAAATGTGGGAGGCTCAAGAGATTTGCAATATCAGCTCCCCAAGCAGAAGTAGAGAACAAGAGGAGTTTTGGCACCGCCGCTCCAGGTATGGAGACACCAGGGTTTAACACAGCACCAGTTCCCAGGGGAGACACAGAAATCTGCTTTCCATCTCTCTCCCCACAGAGAATGGAGTTCTCCATACCAGGTGCTGTAAGTAGCAAACCCAGAGGTAAATCTGAGGGCAGGGGAGAGGAGACTATTCTCCTTCAGCCCCGCTGATGTCCCTTTGGCTTTGAGGACCTCAGCAGACAGGCGGCCACCGGGAGGAGCGGCCACCCCATCAGCTTCCAGAGGCCTGAGGAGAAAGGTGAGAGCAAGGAGCTGCTCACGGAGCTTCTGCCAACTCATTTCTGCGCCATCCGTGCTTTAAAGAGGAGAAGAAATGGCTCTGACCCGGTGTCATTCTCCAAGGGAGGTTTCAGATGACTTGGCGCAAGGATGAGACTGAAACTCCCGGCTCATAGATCACAAGCAACCTAATGAAGAAACCTCATCCTCGCAGCAGAGGGACAGGGAGAGATCAAAGCCCGGCACGGCAGGGCATCAGCAGTCAGCATATTAAATAAACTGCTGTAATACACTCGTTCGCACCTCTCTCCTGAGGTTGCTTGATTTCACACACAGAGATGCACACTTGACCTCATATACACCCCGAGGCGTGCTCTGGAAAAAATGGGCTCTGCCCTGGCACCCGGGTGCAAGAGGGAGAGATTTCCTCCGCTGGAAGAGGTAAAATGCCCTACTAATCCCGTTTCAAATATAATACCCCCACCTTGTCCTCCTAGCACCAGCAACCACCTTTCGCTCCACATCTGAATTCCCATCAGATCTGTAAAGTTCTCAGCCTATTTCTGCTAAGCTGAGCTCTAGGTGCAAAAGCTCTCCCCGACGGTCTGACCAGGTGCCACCTCCTTTGCAATGGTCAGCACAGAGGGAGAGCAGCAGAAGGTTGGGGAAACTCCACCCGTGGAGATAGTCAACACTTGGCTGCGTAAAGCCCTGAGCAACCTGACCTAACATGAAAATTCTCTCTGCTTTAGTGGGATCTTGGGCCAGATGATCTTCTGTGGTCCCTACCTACCTACTTTAATTCCTAGGACATCACAGGACAAGTCCTGCTATGGAGCTCACCGTTAAAGGAAAGCGTGAGCAAGTGCAGAAGCCTTTAGGCAGGACTCTGGCAGAAATCAAGCATTTGGACAAATATTTAGTTCCACCTCAGGTCACCCCTGTGACAAAAGTTGTGCATCCCCCTGGCTCAAAGGAAGAGAAAAATAGACTCCCACGTACAGCTATTTTCAAACTTTACAATTGTGCTGGGAAAGAAGTCACCCTAAGGCTGCAAAGGCTCCAATCTCCAAACCTTCTCTTCCACTTGCCTTCCCCCAACACCCAAAACACCCTCACTTTGCTCCTGCCCATTTTCAGACTCTAACATCCAGAGGGTCCATCTTTTCCCCGAGCACAGTGAGGTTCCAGGGCAGGAGGACAGTCCCGTACCTTGGTGGCCCTCGGGCAGCCAGCTCTGTGGTGGCAACCAGGCAGCAAGCGTGGCCACCGAGGGAAGAGCCAGAAGCCAGGCTGCCAGGAAGAGGCGGCGGCGATCCCTACCTCTGGGATGCGGACACTGTAGGGCTGGTTGTGGAACTGGGGGGCGTTGTCATTCACGTCTCCGACCTGGATGTTGACCGTCCCTTTGATCACCTGCGGCCACAAGGATGACCACAAGAAAGGGGTGTCAGCTTTACGTGTGGGGTTAAAGCCTAAAGCGAGCTTGTGGCTGCTTTTTTGGCAAGCGACCCACCATGGTCCCGCTCCCCAGGACCCCCCCCCCAACACAACACAGAAGAAGGTCCCCTGGCAACCCACACTCATCCTCCCCGCTCCCTTCCACCCGTGCCGCAGACCATGAAATGAGAAGTCACACTCACCCCTTGGCTGTCGCTGACGGAAAATTCAACCGTGAATTCTGACTTGGTCTGAAAGGGAAGGAGAAGAAAAACATGTAATTAAAGATACCATAGTGTTTATCTGCAGATGGCAGGCTCGGGACTTTTAGCCAATATTATTACATGCAAAATGCTTTCAGGACCTTCAAGAAGAGAAGAGGTGCTTGAGTGCAATTACCTGGGTTGGGTATAAAATGCAGAGAAATACCGGTGCCGGTGGGGCTCCGGAGTATTTCCCGGGCACGGCGAGGAGCCGTGGGTCAGGAGGACGTGGGGACTAAGGAACCGACCCCCCCATCTAACAACAGTTGAGGGCTTTAAAGAGACAACTAGGCTGAAGTAGATGAGAGGATCCCGCTGTTGAACCTTCTGCGGCGTGCCAGCAAGCCCCGGCTCTCTTTGCACGCCCTCCCCATCCCAACGCCGCAGGCGGCCAGAGGGAATAAGGGCAAAGGCAGAGAAAAAAGCAGTTTTTTCCACCCACGGTGTCATCGGTGACCCGGCGCCATCTCCCACTGCAAGGCATGGGGACGATGCAAAAAGAGAAGAAAGTCCAAAGGAAAAAAAAAAAAAATTAAAAAAAAAAAAGAGCTGTGCAATTAGCTTTTGTTCCAGCTGATAATACAACACGGAATCACCGCTGCTTCCCCAAACTTACCTGCCCAGCAGCAGTTCTTGGAACATCACAGAGCTGTGAACACCGGGATAAACCCACGGTCTGTAGTAAAAAATTGCTGAAATCCCATAAACCCATTTAAAGAAGAAAAAAAAAAAAAAAAGCCTGTGCAGACCTTGCTGCCCCTTAATTGCTCTATTTAAGTTAAGAGCTGGGTCTTAAATGACAATATACTGAAGTCACTGGTGCTGGGGGGAGGGACCAGTGGGGAAGAGGGGATTATTTTAGTGGCAGGGCAGGGAAATATTGCTAGTGGAGGCAGAGCTTCTCTTCCTCACCTTTCTTTTCCACCAACCATCGTTTTGCTCACGTTTTACCAAGAAATCATGCAGGGATGGGCCACACCTGTCTGGCACCTGGGCACGATCTGCATTTTGGTTCCTCTAGTCCCAGCAACTCCTTCCCTTCTCCAGCATCCCTTCCCACCCCGAGCTGCAGCAACTCGAGGTTTCCAAAAAGTCCTGCAGGAAAAAGCTGGAAAGGAAGCTTGAAATGGCTCTCTGGGCTGCAGATTTGGTTGATTTACTCCTAATAAGAGCAGCTTGGGGACCAGCAGCAGCCACGGGTACCCAGACCAGGAGCTCTGCTGCTTGCACCAGGCTAGCAGTTTGTCTTTGGGGAAGAGCTCACCAGAGTCCCCCTCCTGTCCAAAAAACTGGGGAATTCAACCTGAGAAAGTCTTTCCTAGGTCCTGCCTCGGGGCAATGCTTGCAGGCAGAAATGAGACAGCCAGGAGAACCTCTGCTCCTCCTCACCTTCCACCCTGCTGAGTCAGCATCTTTCACCCCCCTGTTCTCCCCTACCCATCGGTGCCACCGCAAGGGACCAAGCAGTAGGAAAGAAAGGAAAAACAAGAGGGAAGGAAAAAAAAACCTGTTGAGCATTTACTTTTAAAAGCTTGATAAAATAATCAGAGCAAGCTGCCACATGCTAATTTATGTCTCTACCCTTCAGTTTAGCACGTACTTTTTTAGACTCAGGGTGTATTTTTTTTGAAAACCTGTTTTCCTTCTAATCTTTCTGGGAGCGAAAAATCTTTCAAAAATTGTTTTGCCTCTATATGTTCACTCCTTCCTCTTTTTATCTATTTACCCTTTCCTTGCATCGTTTACCTTACTAGGACTGCCTCTACCTTTTTGAGTCTCTCTTTCTCCTCCACTGTATGAGAATTTCTCTCTTGCTTTTCTTTCCCCTCCACTTTTGTCGTATGCCTTTCTCTCCCCTGACTTTTTAATTTTTAACTCTCTGCTCCTTCAGCGTGCTGTCCACCTCCATCCTTTCCCTCTCACACCATCCTGCTTCCTCCTCCAACCAGAAATCCCCGTTTACACCTTTCCCACATCCATACCAAGCTATGCACAGGTCTGTCTTCACCCTCTTCCACGTGCTGCTGACTTTGAGCCCCTGAAATAAGTTGATGAGTGCAGGCTCCTCTCCCGGTGCGAGCTCTGCTCAGCTCCTTCCCTTCCCACCCTCCACCAAAAGACACCTAAAAAAAAATTTAAAAAAAAAAATAAAAAATCTATCGATCACCCTCCTTGGCTTAAGGCTGTTACCATAAGTATTGGGAAGCTGTAGGCATCTGAATAAGGGAAGATTTATGACTCATGCCAGCAGCTGTTGGCACAGGGAGGTAGAGGGGAGAGGGGTGAAGAAAAAAAGAAGAAAAAAAAATATCTTGATTTTTCCAGAACCTCACTCTTTAACGCTGTGAAATT
Organism: Gallinago jamesoni; assembly: GCA_025769975.1. Lineage (NCBI taxonomy): Eukaryota > Metazoa > Chordata > Aves > Charadriiformes > Scolopacidae > Gallinago > Gallinago jamesoni. The sequence goes on along the minus strand of JAOQGH010000002.1, from coordinate 4,058,539 downwards.
GGGTTTGCCCTCCCCCAGCCTGAGGAGCATCCACTGCCCTGCTCCTCCCCATCCTCACATCTGGCTGGCTCCAAGTGGGACCACCAGTGTGCTCATGGGGTTTGATCTTCACGGCGCTGCCGCTGGCAAAGGAAGCACAAAACACGGGCAACAAGGGAAATTAAGAACCTTTCCCCAAGTCACACAGTATTTTCTCCATTTTACCATGCCCATGCCCGAGCACCGGTGCTATCGCTTCCTCCTCACTCCAGGAACGTGGCAAGGTCCAGGGCTTTTGTAACCCAGGCACCTGGGTGGGATATCATCTTTGCACACCGAAACTACAGCTTCGAGGCAAAAATCCTGCCAAATTTAGCATCCAGCAGCCCAAATCTACAAGATGATGAAAAGTCATTAATGAGATTGAGCAAGCAGGTATACCATTGAAAGCAGCGTATGAAGAGATGAGGGGTAAATGATTTAATTAGAATATAGGTTTAAAGAAGGAGCCTGCAAGTTTCCCTGACTCTATGAACGTCCTGATCTTTGGTAGAATGTTTTCATTTATTGTTTCCTCTACTTCTAAACTTGTAAATATTATTCTGGGATGCAGGAAAACCAACAAGCCAGACGGAACCAGAGCTCCTTGCTTCTTCCCTGTGTCCCCACTGAGCTGGGAACAGCAAGGGGGTGGCTGGGGACAGACTCCGATGGGGAGACATCGGATGCCTGGAGAATTCCAAACTCTGCAGGGGAGGAACACCCAGGCTGTATCTGCCACAGAGATGTGGCAGAAAGCAGCATTACCTCTCTGTCCAAGGGCTGCCTGAGCCAGACGACGCCGGTCATGCTCTCCACCGCGAAGAACCGGCTGGCCTCTTCCCCAACCACGCCGAAGACCAGCGGATCATTGTCCAGGTCCCGGGCCAGGAGCTGAGTCACTGAGGAGCCTGGGAGAGATGGAGAGGAAAGAAATCATGAGTGAAATAGGGTAGAGGTGGGGGGAAATCCTAAAAAACCTCAGGTCTTCTGCTTTTCCTCCCTTAACTCGCCCCCAAACTATTTTCCCACGGTACCACAATGCTTCAACCATTTCTACAGCAGCAGCAGGAGTCAAGTTGTGCTTTGTCCTACTGTTCTCTCTAGAACTGATAAATTGTACCCACAGCTCCTCTCCTCCCTCGCCCTTATCAGAAGAGAAAGTCATGTTAGCTTGGCAGAAACATGGCAAACTCAAGCACTAGACAGTGGAGGAACTCAGCCTTCTTCTGGGTAAGCATGTACCAGCCTCCTTCACGCTCTCCCCCACCGAGGGACAACACCAGCAGATACAACATCTCCAGGTGAAAAGCAAACATCCCAAGAGCAGGGACATGATGCCCATGGGCACCTCAAAGCTTAGGGATTTGGTAGGGCCTGGAGCCAGACAAAGACCTAAGGCTCGTTTTGAACACCGCAGCTGCCACAAGCGCTGGTCTTTTTGGCATATGTAGAGCCCATGCACTAGGAAAGAGTGAGAGATGCTGGGACAAATCCTTCACTGCCTTCTACCAAATCATGTTTGAAAACATCTCTGCAGCATCTTGAATATCTCTCATGGGCATGCAGTCACAAGTGTCTCTTCCTGACTGCACCCAAGAGACAGCCATGACCCTCCAAAGTTGCTTCATGGGAGCCACGTGTCCTGTTTGTGAACTCCATGCTGTTCCCAGAGTGGGATGCCTCCTACTGCTCTGAAAGCAAGGGACAGCCACCACCCTTGGAGATCCATTTCAACCCCATAAGAACCCCCTCAGATCATTTTGGGCCTGTGACACCTCTGAGCACATTCAAAGACTAGTGTGGTAGATCAACCATCCATGGCTGGCTGCTTGTAGCCCACCCAACCACTCTCAGTGTGTCCCCCCCTCAGTAGAACAGAGGAGAAAATAGGAGGAAAAACATTGGTGAGTGGAAATAGGGGTGGGACATCCCTTGGCCACCTGGGTCCAAGGATGGAGGAGGGGGACAAGCTCTGCATGAGCCATCTTTGGCAGTACAAGAGCACCCTACAGCCCCAAATCATCTGGTCAAGGAGAACGGATGCCAAAATTTCATCCATCTGGGAAGAGGAGGGAAGCTCCAACAGACCAGAGGGCAAATGTGGCGGCACAGCTTGGTGAGCGGAGAGACCCAGGCAATTAGCAACCAGTTGGCCTGACATCAATCACTGCTGAAATAATGGAAAAAAGCTGATATGAGATTCCAATAATAAAGAATGAAACGATAGGAACATAATTAATGCCAGTCAACACTATTTTATGGAAAATAGACCTTGTCAAACAAACCTGATTTTATACTTTGATAAGATTACAATTTTGGCAGATAAAGGGAACTGCAAAGATATAATAGAATTTTGTAAGGCATTTGACTTAGCACTGCATGACTTTCTGATTAAAAATTTAGCACTGTACGATACAGATGTAGTGCACTCGAGCGAAGACCCAGCTGCCTGACAGGTCCCAAGGCCACCGACAGCAATTGAGGGACATCCCAACACGATGTAAAACTGCTGTCGGTACAAGTGCAGGTGACAGTACAGCAAATACCAGGGATGACCAAGCAGCCGGGTGAAGCGCTGGGTAATCTGGGCTTGTTTGGTAAAAATGTGTTCTCACACAACTCTGCACCAAATGCCCTTGAAAAAGGCTGGGGGACCACAGCTGCAGGGGAGGACATCACAGGTCCCTTCTCCCAAGTCACAGGCGATGGAACAAGAGGAAACGACCTCAAGTTGCACCAGTGGAGGTTCAGATTGGAGAGTAGGAATAATTTTTACACTGAGAGGGTTATTAAGCCTTGGAAAGTGCTGCCCAGGGAAGTGGTTGAGGCACCATCCCTGGAGGGATTTAAAAGTTGGGTTGACATAGTGCTTAGAGACATGGTTTAGTGATTTGTTTATTTTTAATCACAGGCAGGTTGATGGTTGGACTAGATGACCTTGAAGGTCCCTTCCAACCCAGACAATTCCATGATTCTATCCTGAAAACAGCTATTCTGGCAGGACCAGGAATCCAAGCACACAAGGAGCCCTTTCCATTCCCTAGCTGGCAGAGTTACAGTGCAATCTGAGCACTTGGAGAAGTGACTTTAGGGCTGTATAACTGGTTCTGCCACAGCTGCAATTCTGCAAGCTTCTCGGCTGGCTCCACAGTCTTCAGGACTTAGGTGCAAGAGGAAGCCACAAATGCTCAAGAGCTAGCAGAACCACTTTAAACTTAACAAGGGCTTCAAAAGCTTGGACTGCTTCATTTATGACAAAAAAGAGTGAGATGACTCAGGCCATCTTGAGCACATCTATGATGAGAACAAAATGTAATACTTAAACGATGACTATTCCAGAGCAAGAAAACACAGCAAGACTCAATTTTCTATTTGGAGAAGGAATAGCAGGTTGCTTTTTTTTTTTTTTTTTAAAAAAAAAGCAACTACAGTTAACCACTGGAAAAAAAAACCTCCTTCCACCAACACAGTTGCAAGTGAGTGATGGCTTGCATACAAAGACATTTTGGACAAAGACCCAAAAGCAAGAGTCCCCCCCAAGTCACTGAGACCAGCTGGTTCATCTGCAGTGCTCCCATCTCTTTGGTGAAGCCGACACTGGATTGACCCTACACTTTCTCAAGCCTCAGAACCTTGATACAAAGAACACTGCTAGCTTGGTTGTATTTTGTGGGACATCTGAATCCATGCTGAGCAAAGGTTTCTTTGCCTCAGAAGATGGGCAAGACTATGCCATCCCCGTGACAGTGACAGAGAGAAATCCAGGGACGTGCCTCCGTTCTGCCAAATTTAATGGGAAAAAAGAGACTTTCCCCCTTTACATCTCATACAAAACCCCTAGATCAACAGAGTATTTGCAATTCCTTCCAGAACTGCAAATATTTCAAACCCCCAAAGGTCTCAGGCTCAGTCGTAACTCACAGTGGAAGGGAAACAATCTTAAAAATCCTGCTGAATAGGAAAACCGTGTCCCAGCCAGTTCTAATCATAGTCGCATTCATGGTGTGTACGCTGCAAACCCACTTGCACAAAGAAATCAGCCAGCAAACGAACATTTAACTCTTCTCTGCCTCTCCGCATTACTGCCACCTCCCACCGTCAGGGAATTTCTTTCCTAAATTCAGGATAGACTGGAGAAGGTGGCAAGGCATTTCTGGGCAGAGTGCATCATCCTACACGCATTTCTGTCTCCTGCCAGCCTGCAGACACGCAAAGTTAGATTTGGGGGAACTGGGAAACAGCACACTGGGCTCGTCCGCTCTCCAGTCCAGGCATATCAAAGTCAAAGACAGATTGAACAAGCAAAAGAAGAGGGAAGGGAACATTCAGCACCTAAAGCCTCCTCAACTTTTCCTTCTTTTTATTTGTTAGAAAGAAGAATCTTTATTAAGAAATAAACAGGGCAGCTCTGAATATTAAAGCGTAAGCTGCATGTTGTTCTCCTGTATCACAGGAAAATACCTTCTTAAATAAACCCTCACAAGCCAGACACCAAACACTAATAGCTATTTTACCCATTCCCTTACCTGTCCATCAGCCAGCAAGCACCATCCTAACTTAAAAGCACCTCCCAGTTCATCATAGAAAAAAAAGAAAAAAGTAAGCATAAAATACAAATCAAAGTAACAAATTAAATAGAAGATAACGTGAAACAGAACTCTGAAATAAGAAATGAGACTTCACAACTGCTTTGCTGTTTGTTATTCTGATTTTTGCAAGTT
>JAOQGH010000002.1:4012871-4029489 GCA_025769975.1 Gallinago jamesoni | reverse complement strand
AGGCCAGGTTGGAGGGGGCTTGGAGCAACCTGGTCTGGTGGGAGGTGTCCCTGCCCAGGGCAGGGGGGTTGGAACTCAAAGATATTTAAGGTCCCTTCCAACTCAAACAATTCTGTTCTATGATTCTATGTTTATCACTGTTTGCAACCGTAGCTTTTTTTCTAAGAGGACCCACTGATAGACTCAAAGTAGAAACACAGCTCACCTTCCCCACCAAAAATAAAAATTACGAGCGTATGCATATGCAAGTATTTCCCTACAGTGCAAGGAAATACTCTTGGCCCATAATACATTCCCTTAGAATCGTAATACCTCCACAATGATATATATATATAGCCTCCTAATTTGAATATACACACAGACGTACACATGCACATATGTTTTTCTCCCTGCCTTGTGTGTTTTGCTTTACGGACTCACATTCTTATCCCTGCTCTGTATCAGGTTTGTCACCCCTATTATTGCCTCCAACCAGCCAGAAAAAAAAAAGGCCAAATTTAACCAAACAAGGACAGTAATGACACCCAAGCCTGGACACCCTGGAGTGACAAAGAGGGCTCTGTTGAGCACGGCCCAATCCTCACCAAGAAGCCAATGAAGTTCCTGCTGACAGTGCTGTACAGATAATTAATGCCACTGAAGCAATCCCACAAATAAAAATCACCCTAAGCCCTCGTTATCACAAACACACTTCTTCCACTGTTACCTTTCAAAGGGCTTAGTCCCCACGCAAGGGCTCACACGCTTGAACGTGGAAGGTGGCGAGATGGAACCTTCAAAGGGTTTGATGAGGTAGTTACCAAAAGCAAGGTTACCCTGACATGTTAATTAGTCCATATTGCAAATACACGTTCTTCCTTCTCTCTCTCTTTCCCTTCTTAAATATAAGCATTAACGTTCTGGCTTATTAGCAAAGCAGATATGAAAATTTAAGTGATTGATGAAGTGATTAATTTAATGACGCAGGGTTAAGGGCTTGGGTGGGGGGAGAGCTTTTTTTTTTTATCCCCCCCTTTAAGTTTCCTGATGTTGGGAATAATTAATTTTCTAGCCTTAAGTTTTCCTTAACGATGCTGTACTTTTTACAGCTCAACAAGTAATTTCATCAACAGGCCTTCAAACGACCAAAGAATAGAAACAACAAACAAACAAATAAAACCAACAGAAAAAAGGGCCACAAAATCCACAAACAAAAAAAAACCCAACAAAAAATGGGCCTGAAATCTCCTTCTTAAAATAGTTTAAATATTGTTGTTCATTTGGATGGTTACCACACTTGGAAACAAGACTGATCCTTTACAGAACACTCAAGAAGCCTGTAAATCCCATTTTAAGCAGTAAATAGCCCTCGGATGAGAATATTGCTTTCAATTAATACTGGTGAGGAAGGTGATGTTCCTTATAAGCTTCCCTTTCTAAAGGAAAATATTCCCACCTGCTCTCAGCGATGCCTGTAAGGAAGCTCGGGATGCAGGTTTCCTATTCCAAAAATATCTCAATCTCTCCCACAGTCAGAGAGTAGCACAAGGAGAAACGGCCTCAAGTTGCTCCAGGGGAGGTTCAGGTTGGATATTAGGAAACATTTCTTCACCAAAAGGGTTATCAAGCATTGGAGTGGGCTGCCCAGGGAAGGGGTTGAGGCAATGTCCCTGGAGGTGTTCAAAAGACGGGTAGACATGGTCCTCAGGAATATGGTTTAGTGATTTTTATTTCTTGTTTATTTTTTTTGTCAGGGTTAGGATGATGGTTGGACTAGATTATCTTTAAGGTCCCTTCCAACCTAAACTATTCTATGATCCCGCTGGAATTTTCCTTTGTAAAAGGCCAGATCAATTCTGCTGGTTGCACACACCCCGCTGGGGTGATGGACTCGTATGGGCTGGGACCAGCAGCCCAAAGGGTCACGCCAGTGCCAGATTTTGTACAGAAAATAAGATTATTCGTACCTGCTGCAACACCAGCCCAAAAGATGAGGTGGTGGGAACCCCAGAGCCCCTGGGAGCACAGACCATTTAAAATAGCTTGGCTTCACACGCCTGCCAGGGTCCTGCAGCCCTTTTGCTGATGGCAACAAGTTCAGTCCAGTTGAAGGGGTGGTTTTAAAAGCAGAAAAAACACCTCAACGTTTCCCCAGATCCTACCAAAGGTAGCAAACTGCTTCTAGCCCTGGAAAGATGAGCTGCTCCCTGCTTTTTCCATCCTTTGGGAACAAGATGGATAATCCCATGGGAACCAGCTCCAGCAGCACAAAACACAGGAGGCTCAGATTTAATGGCTGGTGCCCTCCCCTGTGGTGTATGGCTAAGGACACCCACCCAGCAACAAATCAAGGAGCCTAGGATCTACCTAGGTTTGCCAGCTAACTTTTTGCCTGCCAGATAAGCAACAAATAAAAAAAAAAAAAAGGCAAAATAAAAAACCAAAAAACACCACTCTACTGGGTTTTCACCATCATGAAACCCTTGGCCCGACGTCAGTGCGAACACGGGGGCTGGGATACGGCTGTGCAAACTCTGCAACCAGCCAAGGAACCAGCTTCCATCAGGCACTGGTCCACTTGTTTTGCCACACATTTGCCCTCCCAGCTGGGGCTTGTTCACACACAGCAGCAGAGCTTCACCATCAGCTGAAGCTTATCCAAGGCCCCTGCCTTCCAGCACCATCTTGACTCCTATGACTTATACATCCACCTCATCTCGCAGCTCTACCAGCCCAAATGCTGGTCTAGATGTAAACTGCCTTTACAGATGAGGAAAAAAAACCAGAAAAATCCTCGAACAAATAGGTGCTAGCTCTACCCAAAACACAGAGTTGATGTAACTGGGGTGGGAAATGTCCCATGACTGTTGGGCTCTCAGTTTCTCCCACTTGCAAATGTCCACTTTGTCTTCTTGAAAGGGTATTAGTTTTGTTTTGGGGCATTTTTGGAGCTGTTTTCAGCAAACTAACAAGCACACAAGAGTATAGGGATATTTTTCCCATTAACTCAGCAGATGTGAATGGCTCATCACAGCCCTAGTCGGAGCCAATCAAGCTGGATGGAGGTCAGCAACCCTGGATGGAACACCTCTGAAGGGAAGGCATGTGGTGTATTTATTTAGGCCAAACATAGGCAGAGAGGCACTTCCCCACAAACTCACAGAATCCTAGAAGGATATGGGGTTGGAAGGGTCCTCTGGAGATCATCTAGTCCAAACCTCTGCCAAAGCAAGTCCACCCCAGAGCAGGTTGCACAAGAACGTGTCCAGGCGGGTTTGGAATGTCTCCAGAGATGGAGACTCCACCACCTCTCTGGGCAGCCTCTTCCAGGGCTCTGCTATCCTCAAAGTGAAGAAATTCCTCCTCATGTTTAGATGGAACTTCTTATATTCAAGTTTGTGCCCATTTCCTCTTGTCCTGTCACTGGGTACCACTGAAAAAAGACTGGCCCCATCCTCCTGACACCCACCCTTTAAGTATTTATAGGTGTTGATTGGATACCCCTCAGCCTTCTCTTCTCCAGACTGAAAAGACACAAGTCCCTCAGCCTTTCCTCAGCAGAGGGATGCTCCAGGCCCCTCGTCACCCAAGTATGCCATCACGGGAAGGAAATGCCTGGCAGCACCAGCATAAAGAGGGCACAGCCACTGCTTTAACACACACTTCTTACAAACAAGTAGGCTCTTCCAAGCTCTCCATCCACTCTGCCACCAGTGCCACCACGTTTTCCAAGAGCATCTTCCAGCTCACCAGATTTTGCTAAAAGCCAGCCTACCTTGTATCATTCACAAAGGCTCTTGCACTGCCCAGGTCTCCCAAGGCACCCTCTGTGCTGCCTTGCTCCTTTCAAAGAACTAACCCCAAGCTTTAAAAGCATCCTCTGTGCCCTTCTGAGTCACACCTCCTTAGTACCCAATTAGCACCTTATTAACAGTATGCCCACAATGACTTCTGGTCCTGTCAGGGTGACTTTTAACCTCGAGGTGCAGAGAGACTAAATTAATTTCCTCTTTTTAGCTCTAATATTTAATTTTGAGCAAGAGGGGCAACAGCAGATTCTGCTGGGGCAGCCCCCCTTTCTCCAGCAATAGCTGCATAGAGAGGAGGGAGACCAGGAGACCCTAAAGCCCCACTCCAAAGCTGTCCCCAACAGATGGTTCACAAGCCTCATGCCCAGATATCTGGCCCAGACAGCTCCAAAACAATTTAATCAGTCCAGAAGTATGCAGAGACCAGAGCTAGCACTTTTTTTTTTTTTTCCTTCTTCCAGTGACGCATTAGGCAAGCACTATGGTGGAGGAGATGCCTACAGCTGTGGGATCAAACGAGCAGGCAGGGTTTAGCCCAGCCAGCCTGTGCTCAATCACAGGCAGATAACCGTATCTGCAGCAGCAGCTTGAACGGCCCCGGTGTCCCCAGGGACCATACCCGGGTGCCAAAGCATCTGGCTGCCCAGGACCAGAGCACTGCAGAGAAAGGCTGTGGCAGGAGAGATGATTGCTTTGGAAACCATGGATAGAGCGCCCGGGGGCTGGATGGCAGCCTTCCCTGCCTGGAGAAGAAATGCCCTCTGGCCTGGTCCTTGCCTAGGATGGAGAATCAAGTCAAGTCATCCACAGATATCAGAGGGACACGGTGCCTCAGACCCACGTGTGGATTTGCCACCCTTTTCGCTGCCTGCTAAATGCCAAGTTCCTCTTCCAGTCCTCTTGTGAAATAACTCTCCATCCCCCCCATCTCCAGGGCCTTGAAATTTAAGAGGTGACACACACCAGCCCAATTACTTTAACCACCACCAGTCAACAAAGTACATTTATACTGCAGCAGTACCCCCCTATGCCCTGCCCCTCGCAAGCTGCAACAACTTGGGGTGCACAGTAAGAGCCCCAACTCCATGGGGAAATGTCCACCATGGCCTATTTTGGTGAAGTAGGTCTCTAAAAGAACAAGGTTCAGCTCTTCCTCTCAGAACTTGGTGAAGAAACATCCATATGTTTTGGAGTCCCCTTAACTGGTGTGGGTACCCCTTGATAAAAAAAAAAAAAAGAACAAAAACCAAACAACAAAATAGCTTTCCTCTCAAATTCCATAGTGTCTTCTCCTGGGAGAGGAGGAGGTGGTCTGCTCAATGTAGCCTGCCCTGGAAAGGCTCCAGCTTGCCCTTGGAGAGCGTCATCCAAGTTCCCCGCTGCAGAAAGTCACATCACACCATCAGAAACTGTCAGACAGCAAAACTCTCCCAGTCAGCGCCAAAAGCCAGGCTACGATCCTCAAACATCCAACGGGATGGCCAACGGACAGCCAACCGACCCAGCAGGACGGCTTCCACAGCAAGATTTGGGCGCCTCCAGCAATCGCCCTCTCTTTTTACTGTATTTAACCGAAATTCTTGCAACAGCGTTGGGAAGTCACCATCTGCAAGTCCCCAAGCGAGCAGTTTTTTTGAGTTTTTTTGTAAGCTAGTGAATGCCTAGCCATCCTGCTCCTGAAACACCAGCTATTTATGGTGCATTTGCCAGCTCAGCAGAAGTTGCTCATAGCAAAGGCGGGGGGGGGGGGGGAACGACCCAGAAGCAACATGTAAAATTCCCCATCAGTCATCCTCTTTGCTTTCTGAGCGTGGTGAACCCAGGGGATGGAGAGAGAGCACAGCCTGAGCCTCCTGGGAGAGGCACAGAGCTGAAGGGAAGGAACAAAGGGGTTTTGGGGCAGAAAGCACCACCCCGTACATTGCGCACCTCGTGGAGGCTCTGAGCTGCTGAGGTTTGAGCTTTGCCCAAAAAACCCTTCACCCAGGCAGCTTCTGAGTGCTGAGCCAGCACCGCTCAGGGCTGTCACTCACCAGGAGCCCTGACCCTGGGACTTGCTGAGTTAGAGGTTCTCCTTGACCCCACGGTCTCATGGGTCGACAAGCGGGACGAGATGCTGAAGCAGCCAACTTTGGGGGGATTTGGGGCTGAGCATCCCACCGAGGCGCTGGAGGAGCCCCGGTGATGCTCACAGGAGAGCATCCCAGCAAGCTGGTGGGGCGGAGAGCCGAGAGCCTCAGCTGCACGCCTTCCTGCCCAGAAATAACCGAGGGAATCGAACAGCAGGCAGCCTTGGCAGAAGCCCCGGGGGAGCCCACCCTCCCCACCTGCCAGCCATCCTGGCCACCTTTGCCAGCATCTTCTCACACTCACATGCCTGGGGAGCAGTCAAGCCTCGCGACTAAACCCTGGTGGGTTTCCCTCTCTGTTAAGCGCTGCTCAACCTCAATGGGCTTTACAGAGGAGATCAGTCCTGCAAATCTAGCCCCCTTCTAGTTTTTTTAAGCAGGGCATGCTTAAAATACATGAGGAGAGGCTGAGGGAGCTGGGCTTGTTTAGTTTAGAGAAGAGGAGGCTGAGGGGAGACCTCCTTGCCCTCTACAACTCCCTGAAAGGAGGGGGTAGAGAGGTGGGGGTCCCTCTTCTCCCAAGGGAACAATGACAGGAGCAGAGGAAATGGCCTGAAGTTGGGGCAGGGGAGGTTTAGATGAGATCTCAGGAAGAATGACTTTCCTGAGAGGGTGGTCAGGCACTGGACCAGCCTGTCCAGGGAGGTGGTGGAGTCACCATCCCTGGAGGGATTTAAGAAACATGTAGATGTGGCACTTCAGGGCATGCTCTAGTACCCGAGATTGTTGGTTTGTGTCTGGTTGTGGGGTTTTTTGTGTTTTTTTTGTTTTGTTATTGAACTCTATGATCTCAAAGGTCCTTTCCAACCATCAAGATTCTGTGATTCCACGCCTGCTCCACGTTATTCCTGTAAAACCTGCTGCTTCTTTGCTCTTCAGAGTCCATACTCATGTCCTTTGCAATTGCAGGTGAGAGAACGTGGTTATTGTAGAGGCGTTCTTCTAGCTAGCATCCTTCTGTCTCTCCTAACCTGAAGGTCTCTGCCCATCCCTGGTGATTGCAGAGGTGGCTGGGTAGGAGCAGGAAGGCTCCACTGCCATGCCAGAGCTAAACCCTCTCAGGCTGCACTTCTGCATTTACCCTAGCTAACTGCTTCATCAAGAGCTTTGCAAATCTTCTGGGAAGAGGTGATCCATCACCTGCAGTCCCCAGGGTGTATGGCAGGGCATCCATGCACTTCTCCTGACCCCAGGCACCAACATTGTGCCAGCCCTTGCTTATTGAGGGCAGCCACTCCTTGGGGAGATGGCAACTAAGCCCTGGGCAGGGCAAGGTTTAGGAGAGAGGGGCTAACACACTGATGGATCTATAAGCCTCCAAATCCTTATTTCTCTGTGTTGCCTCTCCAAGGCTTTGCGGCTTGCTCTTGCCTATCTACTGTGTCCAGCCAGGCTCCTGGAACAGAGCCTGCACACACCAGCTTTTGGACAGAGAAGGATGAAGGAACAAGTCCCCATCCAGGCTAGCAAAACCCACCATCCCACCTGCAATGGGATGGACTGGACCACTCATGGCAAGCGATGTCTCCGGGGGGCCTCCTAAGGAGGCTGGGACTGGAGCCAATGACTGTCTGAGTTGGTTTGGTTTGTTTTTTTTTTTTTTCCTGCTTATTTTTTCCCCTTCCAGAGGAGTGACAGGGCAGTTAAGTGGTGAGGCTCTACTTGATCCAATACGACACCAGAGGGAGATTGACCGCGCTTGTCAGTCACAGCTAATGTCATCCACTGACTGCTTAATCAGGCTGCCAATCTGGGCAAGCCATCTTCAGTAGGGAGGGAAAAGAAAAAAAGGGGAAAAAAAAAAAAAAAAGCCTTTATTCCAAAGGGCACAGTGCTATCGAATGGACACACGCTCACTATTGTTTATCAGCAAGTGCCACACAGGCACACAACCCCCGACCTCCCTCTCCCCCCACCAGCACCCAGGGGCTTTAGCCCATTCACGCAATAATCCCAATTTTCACACGGCTTTGCTGTATGCTTGCAGTGCTTAGGCATCCCAGGATATGCCAAAGCCCAGCCCAAGAATCATAGAATCATTTCAGTTGGAAAAAGACCCATGGGATCATCGAGTCCAACCATCAACCCTACTCTGCAAAGTTCTCCCCTACACCATGTCCCCCAGCACCACAACTAAACTCTTAAATACGTCCAGGGATGGGGACTCAACCACCTCCCTGGGCAGACTATTCCAATGCCTGACCACTCCTTCTGTGAAAAACTCTCCTGCACCAGAAGACAGTTGTCCCACAAGCTCCCACCCAGCAGCCAGGCTGGACCTCACCTCCCCCCACCAGAAGCCCACGCACCAAGGGGAAAGACCAGGAGCATCATCTTCGTGGGGCAGAGCCTAGCAAGAAGCTCTGCCTGCCCAAGGAAGAATGGAATTAGAATGGAATGGAAGGATGGAATTGCCCTCCAGCTGGAATTAGAAAAGCAGCTCGGAGAGGAGTTATTTCCACACGCAGCATATATTAAAGCCCAGTTTGGGTAATAATTTTGTTGCTGAAAGCAAAGGGAGAGCCCAGCCAGTAATACCTCCGCTGATGAACAGCTAACAAGCTTCTTGTTTACATCCTTGCCTTATGTCCACTCCCTCTAATTTCTTTTAGGTATTATTTACATACAAACGACCTAATGTGCATTGCGAGGTCCACCACCAGCTTTGAATTCATCACCCCACATCTGGAAGCTGCCAAGGTCTTCCCACCAAGATACACCGGCAGTATCTACCACTATTGGGTTCACCACCACATCCTCCTCCTCCAAGCCTCTTTCCAATCCTTCTGGGGAAGAGCCATCTGATGGCATGTGTGTCCTTTTACTGACTGCAGGAAAAGTGGCTGCACAGGAGCACAACGCACAGGTACCCGGGACTGCATGTGATGGAGATGGGCAATCTGCTTACCCACATCAACCACATCTCCCCAGCCATGCTGGGGAGACCTTTAGATGTTCACCGGGAGACCACAAAGGGAGCAAATATTACCCTTGTGCCTCGAAAAGATGAGACAGGGAGAAGGGTGGGAAGAGAAAAGCACGGTCACTGTACCTACAGAGATGACTTACCCAGAGAGAGCAGCTCCAGGAGCAGGAGGGGAAGCAGAAAGCTGCCAGCAGAAGTGTGACGCTTCATGGTTCCTGTCAAAGAAAAAAAAAAAAGGCAGCGTCAAGTTCAGCGCTTTATGGATATTCCCTTGTCTCCCCAAAGCAGGCTTAGAGATGCAGCCCTGTCCCAGCCTGCACACTTCAGTGCCCCAAAGCCACAGGGGGACAGCCAGGAGATAGAATTTTGTTAACATTTGGCTTTTGTACAGGCAACCTCATCCAAGAGTGATGCCACCACCACTTCCTTAGTTCAGGCAGCTCCAACCATCCTCTCGGCGAGCACCAAATCGAAACCAGGGTTGACCTGGCATATGAGATACGTTTTATTTTCTGCTTATTGAAGGGTATTTGCTCATCTCGTGGAAGGGGTTAAGCCATGGTGACCTCTCTGGTCATGCCCAGAGGCCAAGAGGAGCTGCTCAAGAACCAAGCAGGATGCTGAGGGTAAGGAAGAGCCGGTGCAATTCAGGAGCCCCACAGCAGTGACCAGTCAGCACTGGGATTTAAGATGTTTTGGCAGACCTGCATGGGAGTAGGTGCTGCATAGGGAGAAGTGTGGCCAGCAGATCAAGGGAGGTCATTCTTCCCCTCTGCACTCGTGAGGCCACAACTGGAATACTGCATCCAGTTCTGGGCTCCCCAGTTCATGAGAGACAGGGAACTACTGGAGAGAGTCCAGCGTAGGGCAACCAAGATGATTAACGGATTAGAGCACCTCCCTTATGAGGAAAGGCTCAAAGAGCTGGGGCTCTTTAGCCTGGAGAAGAGAAGGCTGAGGGGAGACCTTATCTACATTTACAAGTTCCTAAAGGGTGGGTTGAAGGAGGATGGAGACAGACACTTCTCAGTGGTTTCCCCCATTAGGACGAGGGGCAACGGGCACAAGCTGGAACATGGGAAGTTCCACTCAAATATGAGTAAGAACTTATTTCCAGTGATGGTGGCAGAGCCCTGGAAGAGGCTGCCCAGGGAGGTCATGGAGTCCCTTTCTCTGGAGATTTTCAAGCCCCACCTGGATGCAGCTCTGTGCTCTGGGCAGCCCTGCTTCGGCAGGGGAGTTGGACTAGACGATCTCTAGAGGTCCCTCCCAACTCTGTCAAATCCATGAATCCGTGGAAGCCTGACCCAGAGTCGCTGAAGAGGCACCAGGATTTCAGAGCACAAAGCAGAGCCCCTCAAATCTCAAACTATTTGGGGTTCAAAGGCACTGGGAGCAGATGGGCTTGCAAATGTGCCCATATCCTTCTCTGCCTCTCAAATTTCCCCTCTTTCACGTTTGATACAGCAGGCAACAGAATAAGACACTACCAAGCAGCTGCTTAGTACGGCCACATCCTCCCATGGTTTCAAACCATTCAACACAAAGCTCTTTCCAAAGCAAGCCCACAAAACCTTGGCAAAGTCCTGTTTTGCAAGAAAATTGATACATGTATCGCAATCACAGAATGGTTTTGGTTGTAAGGGACCTTAAAGTTCATTTATTTCCAACCACCCTGCCATGGGCAGGGACACCTCCTACTAGAAGTATCACAGAATGACATGGGGTTGGAAGGGACCTCTGGAGATCATCTAGTCCAACCCCCCTGCCAAAGCAGGTCCACCCACATCAGGTCCCACAGGAACGTGTCCAGGTGGGTTTGGAATGGCTCCAGAGGAAGAGACTCCACCACCTCTCTGGGCAGCCTCTTCCAGGGCTTTGCCACCCTCAAAGTGAAGAAGTTCACAGATTACTGAAGCACCACACCTGAATAAACCCCCCAGTGATGTGCGATTCCCACTTGAGGAGTGGAGCAACTTGACCAAAAGCACAGCAGTGTGCTGGCCACAGGCTGCAGATATAAGCCCAGCTAAAGGCAGGGGGGTCAGCACCCCAAAGAGATTGCATGGGCACCCCATGCCGTGGTCTTCACCTCGGTAAGGGAGCCCCCATCCCAGCCCCACCTCTGCGGGTGGCTCCTAAAGGAGTTTCAAAGCAATAGCTACACATATTTTATTTTTACTGGTGGATGTGTCAGAGAAGACAGTTCATAACAACTCTATGACTGTAGAAAAGGCCCTAAATTCCAATTTCTTCAGTTACTTTGTCACAAGAGAGTCTCTGGGAGGAAAAGGTCTGTGCCTGGGCAAGAAAAACAGTGCCGTGGTCTTTTCTCATGCATCTTTAGGAATTTTCTTTAGGAAATTCAGCACAAGCCTGAGAAGACATTTGGGAGCAGCACTGCTTAACTTCTAGGTATATCATGCTGGTCTCCCCGGGAAACTTGCCCCAGGTCTGTGCCACACGGACAGGGCAGGAGCATTCAGTTCTCCACCCCTTGCCAAGTTTGACTTCTGAACACTCGATGCCAGCAGAGCACCCAAAACCCCAGTTCCTAAACAAAGATTACCTCTTCCCCAGGAGCCAGGCACCCCATCAGGCCCTTTATGTGTGCAAATTCAGCCTATAAAAGCCAAATAGACTCTTCTAACAAAGAAAAATAACCCAAGTGTCTTAATTTCCTCCCTTCTTTAATAGGTTTCAAGGAGGAGAAAGCCTCGGACATGGACGATGCTGCTGTTTCAAGCCCCTGCATCCCCCCCCTGGGCAGCATCGAGCCTGGGGTGCGGAGCCAGAGCTCGTGGTGCTGCCACCAGAAAGGATGCGATGGGGATGAGGGAGGCAGCCCAACCCCGAGCTCCCCCTCTGCCTTCCAGTATGCCAAAAAATGCCGCCGAGGAAGACACTAACTTTCTTCCCAAAGAGCACCGCTATCAGCCCAAGTGAGCGGAAACATTATTTTCCAGCTTCACAGACCACATTTAAGAAGCAACAGGGCAGCGGAAAAAACAATTTACGGGATGTAGAAATAAAGGCAGTTGACAGCATCCCGTTTCAAGTGTCATGATAAATCTAAATATTGTACATTCCGAGTCAGTCACTTCATTATGTAAGTAATTGCCTGAAATGTCATTTTGATTTTGTCTGTCTTCATTAATACCGCAGCTCTTCACTGGTTCTCCGAGACGGTTCACTCGAACATTGCAAATTTAGGAACAGGATTGAGAAATCTCCGGGGAGAACTTAAAAATTGTGACTAAGAGCATATTAAACTGCACCTTCTGCCTGAAAGAGGCTCTTTGTAGGAAGCATTCGGTGCGGTTTCCAGCATAATAATGTCTCCGGGCAAGTCGTCTCTGGGAACTTAACTGTTGTCTCCTGGCTGCAAAAGCACTGATGTTAAACCAGAGATTTCCCAGTCCGCTGGCAACCGCTCCCCAAGGCACGGGAGGCAGCAGCCAGAACCGCATTAAATGGTGATGGATGGGAAGTGGAGAAGCCTCCGCCGCTGGAACACCGCTCCGCAAAGAAAGGGGCTTGAAAGTTTAGGCTCGGGTCGAACAGGGGTTTCTCAGCTCCCTCGTCCCAAATGCCTCCTTCCCGAGCCTGGGAAGTGGCTTTTTTTTTTTTTTCCTCCCCAGGCTTAAACAGCATCCCTCAGTGTGGCCAAGATGCCACCTGCTTGGCTACGCAGAGGGAGCCCGGGCCAGCATGTGCTCCAGCTCTTGGCACGCGTTAAATCCAAGGAAATTTGGCAACAAGGATCCAAGAGCTTTCTAGCAGCTCACCTTCCCGAAACACCGGAGCAGAGATGCTCCTGCTTCTGGAGCCCAAGGCCACCTATTGCTCTCGGGGTGCTTCAGCACCAGCTTCCAGGCTGTGCACCTGTATTGGTTATTTTTAAATGCACTGTTGGGGTGCTCCTACGTAGGAGAATGGCTCACACACACACAAAGCACACTTAATTGCCTCCGTCGGAGCAGCGGCTGTGCCTCGCTGGCAGAGATGCTCTCCTGTTCGAGCTGCTGCTGGCACCTTTAATATCCAGCCCCCTCCTCCCCCCTACCTGGTCTTCCCTTCCCCTAACAGCACCGCCACGCTGGCACCTCAAAAATTTATAGTGTCAGCCTCTCTCTTTGCTCTGCGCTCTTCCAGGACCATAAAGAAGAAATGGAAGTCTAAATCAAAGCAATCTCATAAATGGCTTCCATGTGAGGAAACCGTGCACGCCTTCCCAAGAAGTCCCCTCTCCAGCAATGTAACACAGGTGTTGTCCTCCCAAAGCAGCCAGCACTGCCCACCTACAGCATTTGCTCCTTCACAGGCAGAGTGGAAGCCCCCGAGATGCTACCAGCATCCCATCGTGATGACGGCATCCAGCCAGCCACTGGAAGACCCCTTTTCACCCCCCCCCAGCACTCCATCCAAGCTTCCTCCACCTTGGAAGAAGGCCAGGAGATGCTCCCATGAGGGCCACCACCAAACATGCGTCAGAGAGACCACCCCAGGGACCTCTTCAGCAAAGCACGTTGCTGGGCACCAACCCTCACACCAAATCACAGCAGGTTGTAGAGGCACAGCAGGTTCCCAGCTTTTCCATCCCTCTGCTCCTCAAACGGAAGCACTGTTAGAAATTCACCTTTTCTCCTTCTTATTGCTTCTTGGCCAGGTCTTTACAACAAGTAGGATTCAAAAGGAAAAAAGGTAAAAGTTAATTTTATTCTCCCCCCCCCCCCATATTGGCATGAACTATACACAAATCATAATTCCTAAAAATAACAAATTGCAGAACAGGGTAATCAGAAGTAAATTGATATTGATAAATAAGCTTTTCTTCCACGCAGTAGGTGGTTTATTTTAATCTAATGAGTTTTATATTTTCTGAGCTTTCAGATGCCATGATGAAGAGCCATCCGCGCTAGAATTACGAAGCACTTTGAAATATTGTAATTTTATGGCTCATTTTGTCAGGACTCTTGAAAATGAGATTTGTTCCCGGTGAAAAAAAAAAAAAAAGAATTTGCCCTTTTTTTTTTTCTCTTCTATTCCCTGCAGTGAAGGAAAAAAATTCCCTTGTTAAATAAATACAGGCCAGCATATTTGTATGCATGCTGGTGGGAGAAGGACGGATGCACACGGAACAGGGAGCAAAGGAACACGGCTGCCACAACCCACCTAAGCCCCAAGACAAAGCTTGCAGGAGAAAGAAGGTGAAAGATGCTCTTCTTTCTCTCTTTTTTCACCCCAAAAGCAAAGCTGAGGTTGGAGACACAGGTGTTTTCTCCCCACCCAGCCCAGGGGATGCCCACAAAGCTGGCAGCGAGTCCAAGCTGTTCTGTGCATCCCAGGTAGTGCCAAGTGATCGGATTTAAACCTTCCTTCTAGCAGGGAAAAAACTAGAGCTGTTACTTACTAACAATTAGTAACTCCGTTACCCCAATTTCCAGCAGTTTACTCCCATTTCAAAACAAGGACAGGAGTGGAAACATTTTGGGAGGGGCTGCGGGAGGTTTGCTTTCCCATCAGACGGAAGCGTTAGCTCCAAAGCAACGCCAACACATTGCCCAGGACCAGAAGAAAATTCCACGTTTAATCTTCTCAGCCCACGAAGGAAAACTTGGTGTGGGTTGGACGTGAATCTGGTTTTCCAAGTCATTGCAACTGCCACGAGATATTCCATGGGCCATAAGATAGAGAGTGACTGCCCGGCTCCGCAAGAGCAACACACAAACCTTCCGCCGCGTCACAGCACACCCCAAACACAGGGTCCCCCCCCAAAAAAAAGTCATTTAGTGCTACAAGTACAAGCACCCAAACACCCTCTTTGGTCATACAAAATTCAAACAACACCCTGGGGGCTCTGGGAAGGGGGATTCCCACTGCAGCAGGCACGGCCACCCACCCTTCCACAGCAAAGGCAGGATCTTTCTTGATTAGATGGAAGAGGAGATGCCTAATTTTGATTTTTTATATATATATAATCTTTTTTGAGTGGGGCAGCAATGGCTCTACAGAGTCTCCAGCACTGGTTGCTACGATGTCTATGGTGACTAGCAACCATTTTCCATCACAAGAATCTCACTTAAACTGGAACTAGGAAGCAGGCTGGGATGGGGTATGGAGACCAAGCCACCAAGTACCCACCTCGCCTGGTTCCTGGGTTGCACCAGCAGAGAGCCCAGCGCGTGGAGGCAAGGCAGCAAAGGAGCAGCAGGGCCACAGAGCAGATGATGCTAACGTGGGATGAAAAGGTGGAAAAGCAGCCAACAGCAACAGAGCTTAGCTTAAAGGAAAAGAAAAGGGGGGAGGCAAAGAGGGGGGGGAAATTATTGCTTTATCTGGGGTGGAAAGCTGAAGTCAGAGGCATGACGTGCACAGCCTGGTCTCATCAGACAGGAACCTCTCTCTAGACTCTTAAAAAAAAAAATCATAGAACCATAGAACCGCCTAGGTTGGAAGGGACCTTTAAGATCATCTAGTCCAAGCATCAACCTAATTCTGATTAATAAAAAGCCCCACACATCACTACCCCATGTCTCTGAGCACTATGTCAACCCATCTTAGAAATCCCTCCGGGGATGGTGCCTCAACCCCTGCCCTGGGCAGCCCAGTCCAAAGCTTAACAACCCTTTCTGTGTCAACATTTTTTCCTAATCCATACAACAACAGATGACGTAGTAAATGTAAAGATGCTGAAGGCCTGACCCGAGACCTGCTGGTGAACAGGAGGCCAGATGCTTTCTTCTTGTGCCCTGCCTGGGAGAAGGGAAGCTTGCCTGCTGCCCGAGGCCAGGCAGGAGCCCGGCTGGACTTCCGAGCGCCGCTATCAAAACGATGTAAGGGAAGCATCCAACATCCGAGAGGGCTCCCACAGGAGGTTTTGGAGCGAGTTTGCAGCGCTGCCACGCAGCCCATGCTCACGTCTCCCTGCCTGCACTGCTCCAGCTGCAAACACACTACTTCTGTTTGGTTTGGGTTTGTGGGGTTTTTTTTAAAGAAAAAAAAAAAAAAACACACAACAAAAAACTGAGGACATCCATGAAATAGAATTAAAGAAAAAAAAAAAACCACATGTGTTCATCTAAATCTTGCCCTTTCGATTTACACAGGGTAGACACACAGTAGGTGGCTATTGCTCGAGCCCCGGGGCTCGGGCTGGAGCAAAGCGGGGGTCAGCAGGGCTGGACACTTGCCACAGGGACCAGCAGGGCACCTTCCTCCCTGTCACACCTTGGGGGCAGCTTTGAACAGGAGAAGTGCCTTTTTGGCAGCAGCAGGAGGAAGCACACTATAAAGAAGCACACCCATAATAGTGTGAGCAATGCAACAAAATTAAAAAACAAACAAACAAACAAACCAAACAATAAAAAAACTACCCCATCATCAACTTCAAGAGCAAGCCATCAGGCACAGGACCAGGAGCTCTTGGCAATCAGTAGCCCAAACTACACTTCGAAGCCCTGCCAAAGAAGATGGGTTAGTTATTTCACTTCATCTTCCTTGGCAAACACTCCTGTGGGCAGACACCATTCCAAGCCCCCGTCAGCACAGGACACACACACCACCACCCCCCGGTACGTGCACACCTGGAATATAATCCCATCTCCCTGCTTCCAGCTATCGGTAAACTCCAGGCTGGACGTTTGCACCACTAAAAAGAAGCAAGAAGGCTGATTTGTTCGTTTCTCCCCTAATTCAAACCGCAAGGCTGGAAAGGTAGAGCTCAAAAAAAAAAAAAAAAAAAGAGAGAAAAAAATGTGTTTCAGTGGAGGAAA
>JAOQGH010000002.1:3996637-4007323 GCA_025769975.1 Gallinago jamesoni | reverse complement strand
GTAGAGCCCTGGCAGAGGCTGCCCAGAGAGGTGGTGGAGTCTCCTTCTCTGGAGACATTCAAACCCCACCTGGACAAATTCCTGAGCAAGCTGCTCCAGGTAGACCTGCTCTAGCAGGGTGTTGGTCTAGATGATCTCCAGAGGTTCCTTTCAACCCCATATGATTCTATGATCCTTCTACGCAACCCCAACACAGCTCTTGCCACCAGTCCTCTCCAAGCCCAGGTCCTCCCAACTTTCCTAAGCCCAGCAGAACAGCACAGGACAAATCCCTGCCTCCACTCCAAGCCTTCCCTACAAGCACATTTAGGGAAAGCAGCCAAATCCCACCACCTCATCTCATTTCTTAGGAGCAACAAAGGTGCAGAAAGCAGCTCTCAATGACACCAGTCCCAGCACCGCAGGGGTAACACAGCCCCCAGCAACATTCCCTGTCCCCCAATCCCTGAAGGGCCAGGGCTTTCAAGTTCTACCCAAACATACAAAAGCCTTCCATCACTTTGGGCTTGGAGGAGCTTTACCTTCCCTACCAGAGCTCATCCCTGGCAGCTTTAATTAAAACACTTAACAGGCAGAGGTTTTGCTGCTAAAGCCCCCTCCTGAAGCCCAGCTCAGTGAGGGCAGGACCCTTCCCATCCACTCACCTTTAGCATCTCTCCTCCTCGAGCAGCCCTGGGCAAGTGCCTCTGCAGGAGCAGGAGGGGGTAATTAAGCCCTCTCCTCTCTTGAGCAGCTGCTGCTAATTATGCAATTAGCACAGCTGATTGATTGGAATTGGGCAGAGGTCTGCTCCCAGTCCCCTCACCTCAGCCCTGAGGAGGGGGGATCTGTAGAGGCTCCCCCCATCTGAAGGGTGATGGATTCCCCCACCCCCCCCCCAAACCTGGTTAAGCTGCAGACGGGGCTTTTTCACACCTGAGCCAGCCCTGCAACACCTGCAGCTGTTTTGGGGTTAAAAACAGAAGTCCCTGACAAACAGCTGAGTTGGACGAGCTGCCTGCAGTTAAGGAAGGGGCTGGCAAATACCGTCCTCCCATCCTGACTGGGTTGTACTGGGTTTGCTAAGGATTTGCCCTCCGTAGCTGAGCTTGTTGGGAAGTTGCAATCACCAGGAGTGTCAAAGGCACAGGTGTTACTGGTGTGGGGTTCAACCCTGAAATCCTGCTGCAGAACTTCTCCCCCTCTCATTCTCTCCCTAACCACAGAACATTTTCTCCATCCGACTCTCCCCATGTTCCCTCCCTCCAATCTCTGCCTTCCCCAGCCCTTCTGCTGCGAGAAACAGGATTGTTCCTCATCCGGAAATCTTTAAATAGATGAAATATCACACGGAAAGCAGGTAAAATGCAGGCACGTGCAAGATCCTGCCTGACCAAGGAACTGAATCATTTCTGCTTGCCACAGACCACGTCCTGCCGTGGACCCTGGTGCCTGCACGCACGTCAGCTACCTGACAACCAGCGCGGGCAATATTGTGCCATCAGTCATTTCTTCACGCCTCCTTTTCCCCAGGAGCCTCCCACAAGCCTCCTTTGATGTGCTTCCCCAAACTGCCCTCCTCATTCAGTAAATAAAAACCCTCCTGAAAGAGCAGGAGGACTTTTTGCCCCCCTACATCCCCCCTCTCAGCTTTCCCTTCTTGGGGGACTTGATGATTTTGGAATCCCCCCGAAGCCACGAGCTTTCCAGCATCCCGTATCGTGGTGAGGATGAGGATGGCAACACATGGGGGGCAGTTCTTCCTCTCCTCCCCCCCTGCCCCGTGCTCCCCTCTCACCCGAGTTGCAGAATTAATTTGTATGGCGGCCGCAGGGTTTTCTTTCCCACCACCTGTGCTGGGGCTGACAGTGGTGAGCCGTTTTTTTCCGGTGTGAAATTAATTTCCAGGTCCATTTCACACAGAATTTTAAGGCCAACATTAGGATCATGCTGTTTGTTTAGGAATTGGCCAGTGAAGGAGCCTGGAGAGGAACCTGAGCGAAGTTAAGGGACTGTTTGCATTTCCTCCCTCTTTAGAAGAATAGAGAAGCTGGGGTGGTTTTTTTGGTGTGTTGTTTTTTTTTTTTTTTTTTCTGTTTAGAAATATAGAAGGACTGCATTTCAGATTGCATCTTTGTAAGGGAATAGTTCATGTGGAGGGCAAAGTGTTTAAAAACAGTGAGAAGAGCAGAAGGTGGTCCCATGTTTGTAGCATGTGCCCCATTCATGTGGCATCCCTCACTGGGGATCTCCCAGCTCCCGTTTCCAGGTGGGACCAGCTGAGCTACCCCTGGACTGGGCAACCCCAGCCGGGCCAGGGCAATGGGGACTAGATAGCCAGAGCTGCAGCCAGAAGGATCAAGGTGTGAAGTCCAAAAAGCCTTGCAGGACCACCCCAAACAGACCTGGCCGAAGCCCTGATGTTCTGCCCTTTGCAGCCCCCAAATCGGCGTGTTTGCACAGCGCGTCTTCTCCCTTTGTAGCCCAGGTTGTCCTCATGGAAGCAGGCAGGACATGGCCCCTGCTGAGGAGGCTGAGACCCTTCGTGAATTGGGAGAGGAGCGACCGTTTGGGGATGTTTGCAACAGTAAATCTTGAGGAAGTGCAGTTATGGGGAGAGGAGGGGCAGCTTTGGGAGCTGGGGATGGCCACCCGGGGTCACTTCGTGCCACACACCCAAAGCATCTTTCTCTTAGCTTTGAGCCCTACCTTACCAGCCAGGTTTCTCCCCCTCCTCATCATCCATCCCTCCTCAGCAGAGTAAAAGGTGCCATCTACAGGCACAGCATCCACACGACAGCCCTCTGGATGGGCCCTCCTGTCGCACGCCACCAAAACCCTTTGTTGTGTCACAGAATGGTAGGGGTTGGAAGGCACCTCTAGACACCACCTAGTCCAACCCCCCTGCCAAAGCAGGGTCCCAGGGAGCAGGTCGCACAGGAACGCTGCCAGGTAGGTTTGGAGTGTCACCAGAGAAGGAGACTCCACAGCCTCTCTGAGCAGCAGGACAAAAATGCAAGGGAAGGCCATCACCATTTGAACAGCTGGGAGGGAAGGAAGTAAAGGGGACACAAAGTGAATTCAGTCACACAGTATCTTCAGGGGAAACTTGGAGGGCACCTATGCTGCTCCCCCAGCAGCCCAACTTCCAGCCCCATGGGTCTACCTGAGATCTACCTATGCTGAGGCCCATGGTGTGCTCCTCTTCTGTGTTCCTCTCCTCTTCCAGTTGCTTCTCATTTAGTCCATTTTGGCCGGGTTCACACGCTTGTGATTTAAGAAGGTAATCCAGGAAAATTAGAAACTGTAGGAAGAAGTACAAATAACACCTAATAAATTCTTCTCTATGTGACTACAGGACAGTATGGGGTGACTCCTGACCAGCTGGAGTGAGGGTGCAAGGAAGGGAACACGGGCTTGTAAAATCATGGAATCATGGCATCCTTTTGGCTGGAAAAGACCTTTAAGATCATCAAGTCCAACCGTTAACCTGGCACTGCCAAGTTACCCCTAAACCATGTCCCCCAGCACCACATCTACACGTCTTTTAAATACCTCCAGGGATGGTGACTCCACCACTTCCCAGGGCAGCCCGTTCCAGTGCTTGACAACCCTTTCGGTGAAGAAATTTTTCCTGATATCCAACCTAAACCTTCCCCGGCGCCACTTGAGGCTGTTTCCTCTTGTCCTGTCGCCTTGGTGCAGAGGTGCTTGCACTTTGGCTGGGAAGAGCTGTTTAAGGTCAAAAAACGAGGCAAGCAGGTCTCCACAGTGACGCATTTGGGTCCTCCAGAGGGAGATCCAACGGGCCAACCACACGTTGCTGCTGAAGCTCCCAAGGGGAGGTGCAGGAGAGCTCTCCCCACCTCGCCGAGCCACGGGCTGGCCAGGGTGGCAGAGAAAAGGTGATGGCGAAGCGGAGGGCTAGTGCCAGGCTCGCTCTTCATACACAACCACAAGCCCGGGGCTTGCTCCTGCTTTAAAAGCCCCTTCCCAAGCCCGAGCCTTCTGCTTCATATTAAAATCGTTTGTCAAAGCAGACGCTCCATCCTGCGCTGCCGGGTCCCCTACCCCAGAGGTAGGATGGCAAAATCTGGAATGGAAGCTGAGCTTGGGGGGGGGGGGGATGGCGGGATACGTGTGTGTGTGTGTGTGTGTGTGTGTACCCCAACCATCAGCAAGCAGGGGTGGCACAGGGAGGGGGGGGCAGCTTGCTTAGCTGTGCCCAGCCTGCCAAAGGCACGCCGGAGCTCATGCTCAGCCAGCCCAGCTACTTTAAACCCCCCCCCCTTCCACCCCCTGTGATAAATTACAAGGAAAACTTTCTCAGCTCAGTTTGTTCTCACAGCGCCGTCCAACAGAGCACAAGCCTGTCTAATCAGAAGCTACAGTCCTTCACCATCTGTTTAGAGCCTAATTACAAATGCAGAAAAATAATGTGCTTTACAATTGCACCAGTAAATGCTGTAAATGATTTAAATGCATGCATATGTTCCCTGCAGAATTCAGCATGCATCTGCGGCTTCTTCTCCTCACATTAGGCACACAAATCAAGGGAAAAAATACCCAGATCTGACGAACAGCGTGTCCCTGGGATGGTGATTTTTATCCCTTTTTTTTTTTTTCTCTTCCCCCTGCTGGAATGGCAAAACAGGGCTTTTTGTAACAATTCATTCAACAGCGTTTTCTTTCGCTTCCATTTTAAAAACTGTTTGTCATCGTCCTGTAAATATAGTACAAATTACTCCATAAAACATGTAAAAAGCAGAACAGCAGCCGGGCAAGCCTGCAGCTGGCTGGGGGGTTTTCAAAACTGAGGTTTTGTGCTTTTTTTTTTTGCCTTTTTTTTTTTTTTTCCTCTGGAGCACCCGCAGAGGGGCAGGATCAGCTCGGCTCATCTGGAGAGGACTGTGACCCCCGCTGAGCCCCTGCCAATGACGAGGACCTCTGGCATTTTGAGCCCTCTGCTTGCGTGGTCCTTTTCGGGAGGATGCTCAGCAGGGGCATGCCTCAAAGCTGCAAGGGGTTGGCACACAAGCAGGGGTGAGAGGGGGGGAAAAAAGGGCCAAGAGCTAAAATACCTTAAAAAGGGTCTTTTCCCGTTGCTGTGGAGGGTGAAGGTGGCAGCATTTTGGAGGGGCAGGGGTTGGAGAACATCACCCCATCCATGGGGAGTTAGGGGGTCTCCTCATGCTGCCCAAGCAGCCGTGCAGATCAGGGCACTGCCCATAGCAATGAAGCTGCCGTAGGGGGATAATTAAGAGCAGGGTCACACAGGCTGGCCCCTGGCTGCCCACCGGGACTGCCGGAGCCCATTAGGAGCTTCATCAGGATGCTGGGGACAGGCACGGATGGAGACGCACAGGGATGCTCTGTGCTGCTGGGTCCCACTTCAGCTTTCGACCCACGGTGCATCCTGGCAAAACACTGAAAAGCTGAGTCCTACCCCAAAACACGTACAATGGAGTAGCCGAGAGAGAAAAGCAGAGCTTTTCTTTGGTGACCACCAAGGCGACGCTGCAGGATAAGGAGGTCGTTTCAAAGACGCTTGCCCCTCCCAAAGAATAATAGTGCTGTGCCAAAGCCTCTGGAATGCACAGGCTGGTATCACAGATGGAGAGGTGGCAGCATTTCTACCTTGTGGGGCATTTCTACCCTGGGGAGAGGCTAGACAAGGCTTTGGAGAGCGGAGAGAAAGTGGGAAAGTCACTTGCAACTGATGGCACGTGAGTATCACTCCGTAACAAAAGTTTCCTTTCCTCCTAGAGCGTGATTTTTTTTTTTGCTTTAACACCCTGAATGCTTAAATGCTCCAGCTCTGAAGCAGGGAGGGGTAGTTGGCAGGAGAGAGGATTGGGCATAGGCTCAGTTTCTCTCCTTCAAGCAGAAGCTGCAGCAGATGTGGCTCCTCCACTTTCTACCCTTTCATCCAACCCCTTCCCATTCCCTGCGCCCTCCCGTCTTGCTCACATTGCTTTGCCAGTTCCCAGCTTTCCTCTCCCCTCGGCCAGTTGGATTTAACACCAAAAGGCTGTTGGAGAAGCCAGCCTGGGGCGGGCAGAGCATCCCCACCACGCCAGGCTGCCAGCCCTCCGCAGAGCTGGGGGCTCTCCATCCTCCGGGTGGTTTTGCCAGCCACGCCAGCCCCCAGCGCCGGGCGAGCAGCGGCTCTGCCACTTGGCAACGAGCAGGGACCCGTGTTGAGATAGTCTCACCTCGTGGGCCCACCCTCATGAATTTTGCAAGGGCCTGCAGAGCTCATTTTACGCCCACTGGTGAGGCTGAGGCCAAGCCCTGCAGAGAACACGTGGTCCTTCCCCTGCCAGCCCGCTCACAGCCCGCTCTCCTCGGTGGAAAGATGGTGAAAACATTTACAACCCTGCTAGTCCTTCATAAGCAGCTGAGAGGATGGTGTTAATTAAAGACATAGAATCTGGCAAGACAGTTTTGGGCAGGCGTGGAAGACCCATGGACCCAGCTCAGCCCTGTGGATCTTCCTCTGGATCTTAGGTGACCCAGGTCCAAAGACCTGGAGAGCAACTCCCTCTTGTAAAACTCTTTGAGATCTAGAAGAAAACAGGTCTTGGCTAAGTAGCACGAAGCAGGGTTTTGACCCCGGCAGCATTTCTGCTGGCTGTCGCAGCTCAATGCTGGTGTAGAGCAGGGAGCACGCATCATTCCTGAACTGGAAACTGAGGTCAATGGCTTAACAAAGTACATTCATAGAATCATAGAACGGGTAGAGTTGGAGGGGACCTTATAGATGATCTAGTTCCAATCCCCCTGCCCTGGGTAGGGACACCTCCCACTAGACCAGGTTGCTCAAAGCCCCATCCAGCCTGGCCTTGAAGCCATGAAGAAATAAATGGTGGTTTGCATTTCAAACGACACATCTGAGACAAGGCATCCTTCATTCTGCCCTGCAACCACCGTTTCCCTCATCATTCTGCATTTTCCTGGCTTGAGCTTTTCGACATGGCCGAGGCAGAGCATCAGATGTGACTTCGCCCAGGCAGTATATGGCAGCAATTACTTCCCTGCCGTTGTACCCAACACCCTATAAATTACTCATCCCCTCTTGCAGGGGGATCACCCCCAGGCTCGTGGCTCACTCTGCCCATCAGCATCCATCCCCATACCATGATGCTCCCACCAGCAGTCCAACATTTTATACTCAGACATGGTTCTTGCCCAGTTTGAACCTGTATCGATTTTCCCCCTCATTTCTCTACTTTAGCTGACTCCCATGAAAGACAAAGGATAAATTCCCTTTTTGCCTGCTTCCCCTGCAGATGCATTAAGTACTCCCTCCATACCTACCTGGAGATATTATGTTAGAATAATCAGGATCACAAAGCAATTCGCTTGGGGGTCCTTCCCCTGGCTCTTCGCGGAATCATGGAATTGTCAGAGTTGGAAGGGACCTTCTAGAGATCTTCTACTCCAACTCCCCTGCCAAAGCAGGGTTGCCCAGAGCACACCACTCAGGACACCATCCAGGCGGGTCTTGAAGATCTCCAGAGAAGAGGACTCCACACCCTCCCTCTTGTCAGTGACTTCAAGTTTCCACTCCAAGCTGGGTGAGAAGGATGACCAGAAGGAAAGACGCAAACTGAAACTGCATGCATCTGTGCGTCTCCAAGAGAAAGCACTGCAGACACCAGCAGTTGCACAGTATCAAGAATTTACTTTATTAGCAACGCTACCACATAGTTAAGTTCCATCTCGAGAGGCATTTGGCCTGTAACAGGACGGAGCAGTCAGCGAGCGAGGAGAGTCTCACTGTCCTGGGGGAAGTGTACGAGTTGAGGAGCGCGGACCACGCGGGCAGGCTCTCAAGTGGGAAGCACTGAAGGCCGCAAATGGATGTTTTGGTTGCCAACATGACATTGGCTTTGGTTTTTCAGCCATGAGTGACTATTGCATTACCCGGAGCAATGCTCCCGTGCCACTGGAGGCGATGGGAGAGCTCACCCTCATGAGCAACCACACACAAGGCCAGGAGGCATTGCCACCCTCAGCCCTTGGGCTGTCCTTCAAGCTGAGGGGGACCTGGGTCAACGCTGGCCAAAGCAGCCCCCAGCCAAGCGTCGGGAGCTGGGGGGGGACACGGGTTGTAAACCCACCGAAGCGACAGGATTAAGAGCCCACACGTGCAAAGCCGCGTGCCATAAAGCTGCTCCTCGGGGCTGCACGCCCTGTAAATTTTCCACTCATGTCTGGATTTTATGTTTAAATAAAAATCATCCGTAAAGCAAAACTGTGTGTGTATCACCAATGAGCCCAAACTAAACACCAGAAAGGATTTTTATAAAAAAAAAACCACCACCAACAACAAACAACCAACCCCATCCAGCAAGCCTACATGTCACCCCCTGGCAACAACTGCTCTCAAAGCCTGCTGTAAAGCCAAGGTGGCCACAGGGGGCAAGGCACTAGCCCCGCATCCTCCCTCTCCGCCACCCTCCACATCAAGGAGATGGCCTGGCAACCCATGCCAGCAGCTTCTTGGTCAAGCTGAGAGAGCATCCGCTACCAACCGACTCCTAAAGGTAAGAATTTTCCACCGAGAGCATCCCTGAGGCATCAGCTGCAATGCCAGGTTCTGCCATTACGTCCTCACCAGCTCGCCTTCCTTAGACCATAAATCCACCCAACTGGAGTGAATAAATACCATTAAGTGTATTTAGCCCAGGCTGCATTTGCAGATGGACATTTAAGTGACTTTAAAAGCTGGTCCCATTCGGGTGGGCCATCTTTTTGAGTGTGACAGTAGCTCACCCCTCTGCAAGCATCTGGAGACCATATGCTGCCTGTCTACCTAAATTAATCAGCTTTCTGCTGTGAATATCACATCAGAGCCTCCCCAATAGCTCTCCCTGGCTTTTATAGACCTTTCTCAACGCAGACTAAAGGCACCTTAAACCCCTTAGATTAGGACCACACTTAGCATTTAGCTTTTCCTCAGAGATCGATCACCTGCAGATAGGTTAGTTGGTGTCCACAACCATCACACCACAGTCACTGGCTGGCCACAACACACAGCCCCAGCAGTAGCAGCACCATCATTTGATCTTAGATGGAAAAAACAAAGCAAGCAGAAGTCCAAGTGGAGAGGTTTCCCTTATATGTGCTTTTTCATGGGATGAAAGAGTGCCGTGCTCCTTGGCATGGCTGCCCTCTGCTTCCAAAGCCTCCTGAAAGCCACTCCAGAGCCAACATTCCCTTTAGCTCAACATCATGGTCACAGCTTGACAAAGGGGGAGCCCCAGAGACCACTGAGACACCATGGGGCTGAACAAAGAGGCAGAGAAACCCAAGGTGCCTTCAAATGCCCTAGTTTCAGTTTAAAACTGGTGTGGTGGCACCAGCGAGCCACCCTTGCCCACTGGCACTGGGGAGAGATTCCCCTGTGCCCCTGGTGCTTCCCTGAGCTCCCCGGGCAGGATGGGGCTTTTTTTGGTCCATTTGCTCTAGTCGAGCTGAGGAGTGTCAAAGGTCTGACAGGACCTTCCAAACACAGAAGGGACCCCTTCCCAGAAGGAAGACGTTTCCCCCTGGATGCAGCCACCCATCCCGAGACAGGCAGCCTGCCCCAGAACCATGGCGTGCCTGGCTTTTTTTTTTGGGGGGGTGGAGGGTGGGGAAGAAAACCTAAATACCCAACAGCAGCACTGCAAAATGAGGGCGTCATCCCCTGGCTGTTCCTCTAGACCAGGTGGACAATGAGAACGGAGCAGCCGGACCCCACAGCCAGCCCCAGCATGAGGTAGAACGTCATCACCACCCCTGCCGCCTCGGCCAGCTCTTTTGGCACTATCTTGGGGCCGTAGACAATGACCAGCGTCCCCAAGTAGCCATTGCTCAGCCCCAGCAGCGCCGTGAAGACCACCGGGTAGATGTCTTGGTCAAAGACCACTGTCCGGATGTGAGCCCGGGGCTGGTAGTTGCTGAGGATGAAGAGAGGGAGGAAGGCGGTCCTGAGGAGGACGAGGGCGGGCAGCAGCTTGCTCTTAGGGCCGGGTGCCTGGATCCAGGCGGTGATCTGCCTCCCACACCAGTCAGCAAAGTTGTACAGGAGGAAACTGGTGAGGGGTGCAAAGTACTTGGTGCTCCATGGGCTTCCCGAGGACTTGCTGACCGACTCAATGTTGGAGGAGAGAGAAGGGAAGATGATGATGGAGATGAAGAAGACATAGAAGAGGCAGAAGCCAAGGAGGGCGGTCTTCTGCAGGATGGGGCGGAGTGGGGGGATACTGGTATTTTTTGTGAGGAAGGAGGTATTGGTGGTGCCTCCAGGCTCTAGCTCATCCTCCACGGAGCTGTCGGGCGGCACAGTCGCCAGAGATGGGGTCTCCATCTGGCTGCTCATGTAATACCTGGAAAAAGAGGAGGAGGGAGATTATTAGCCAAATGTGTGTGTGTGTAAACCCAAAATGAGATTTGGAGAGAGAGCAGGAGAGTTGGTGACACAGGAATGTCTGCTGGACCCAGCAGCCCCATCACACCTCCAGCTCCCACCTCGTATGGAGAGGTGACCCTCAGGGACCCACCACTTAGGAGGCCACGTGGCTTCAGGGCACCAACAAGACCAATGGGTCGTGCACATCATAGAATCATAGAATCATCGGGGCCAGAAGGGACCTCCAAAGGCCATCTAGTCCGACCCCCCCACAGTCAGCAGGGACACCCCCAACTAGACCAGGT
>JAOQGH010000002.1:3882431-3904792 GCA_025769975.1 Gallinago jamesoni | reverse complement strand
GGTGGGAGGTGTCCCTGCCCAGGGCAGGGGGTTGGAACTGGGTGATCTTTAAGGTCCCTTCCAACTCTAACCATTCTGTGATTCTATGATTCTCCTATCGGTGGGGCTGCACACGTACGCCTTGAAACACCCTGGCTTGTTTCCTCGCTGGCTTTTCACTTTGTGTGTGCCCATTCCCCGTCCTAGAAATAAAAAGGGTTTACCGACTCGTGAAGTGTTTCTTCAGCATCTCTCCAACACGTTGCAGCTTCTGCAGGTGTTAAAAGCTGATGCGAAGAGCTACACAAAACAAGCTATTTGTGGCACACGCCGAGATGTCTAAACCCCGCAACAACACAGCAGCGGGTACCAAAGAGTGATGAACCAGCACCCTGACTAGTAACTATTCCCAGAAACACAAACCCCAGGTGATACTGCAAGAAGAGTGGCAGAGCAGATGGGCCATCGCGAGGCACTGGTACCTGCACTCAGAAATCTTGTCTTCACGTCAAAACCTTCTGGATAGAGGCTGGAAGGAGGGCGTTCAAGCAGCTTCTCCAGAAAATCATGACCCGTTGCCTCATCTGGCTGTGCCCTACTGCCATGGTCAGCCCAACTCCATGAAGACAAGAACAAGAAAGAACAGAAGAGGGAGAAAAGTGGTGATAGATGTTTTGGGTTTTTTTTTAATAGCTTACCTGCATCACGATGGGCCAAGAAGTCATAGCAAGCCCCCACTGCAAGCCAACAAGCACTGAAAGCTCCATCCCACTGCTCTGGAGACAGGTGTTTGGTGTCAATGTAGACATGTAATTCTACAACCTGCTGATGTGGAAAGCATAAAGCTGGAGAGTTCTGGGCTACAGCACACCCACCAACACAACCACAAACACTGGGGTCAGGAGACAGCAGTGGCTTTGTCTTGTCACCTCCTTCCCACCCTTCCTAACCTGCGCATAAGACCTCCAAGGACTTCCCCAGGTGTTTGGAAAGACCTGCATGGACCACCAGAGGCAATGCTGGCACAGGGGTTCCACTCTGACCAGCAAAAATCAGGGTAAATACACATGGGTGGTTTTTTTAAACCTGTATGTGTGCACAGAATTACCGATTCATTTCACTGCAGGCGCCTCATAACCCATCACCGCGTTGTCCCACGTGAGCCACCAACCAAGACGCAGCCCCGGCGAGACTCCATCTCTTTGCCCCCACAAGTTAAAAGTGCTGGGCACGGGTGTCCCTCCCCGAGCAAGCCGGAAAGTCACTTGAAGGTTGCGAGTGACCTTGAGGAGAGCTGGACGTTGGCTTGTTGGCTGCGGCGGCAGAAGCGTGAAAATGTATTGCAGCCCTTGGGCAGCCTTCAGTTCTCATTTAAGCTGTTAATCAGAGGGGGAGAGGGAGGAGAGCAGCAGCAGCAGCAGCTTTTCCCCGCGAGCCTGGCTGTAAAAGCATGAGTGGCACTGGAAGGGCCTTCAGGACACGGGCATGGAGGAGGGGGGGTGGTGGAATCAGCTCTGCCTCGCTGCAAGAAGGAAGGGTTCTAGAAGCCAAAAAGCAGGCGTTTCCCTTATTTTCACAGATGGAGCTATTCCGGTAACTGGTTTTCCCTCCAAGAGTGGCATCACCCCGGTGACTGCCATGCAGTCTGGGGCCACCTCGTGGCACGGGTGATATTTCTCCCCCCCCCTAATCTCCCCAGCAGACCAATGTTAAGGAACAGCTGCCCCAGAGCATCCTGCCATCTCTGTGTCGTGGATGCAGCAGTGGGACCTTTCTGCCCTCAGCCCACACGTCCCCAGACCGCATCTGCTGTGCCCAGCATCCCTGGGGAACGGTGGGATCCTGTGGGAGCCTCAGGCCGTGAAGGTGTTGAAAAGGGACGGAGAAGGACGCAGGCACAGACTCGTCTCCTCAGGGGAGTGGGGCTGGTGACCTGCCCCACCAAGAGGACTAATTCAAAGACAGACAGGATGCTCTAAGGGAGAGCACATTGAGCTTGAGCAGAGCACCCAAAAAACCACCCCCCACCCCCCCGACTCACCTGCTCCGCTTCCCCTTCTCCAGCACCACAAGGGTTAAGATGAGTCTATTACTGTTTGCTTGTCACTCTGTCACCGATCTAATGACCATCGATAATAGTTGAATAAGAATTGATGGAGAGATGGATTTAATTAACCCTGGTGTCAGCAGCAAGCATGGCTGTCTGTTTGTGTTAATGGAGCAGCTCAGGAAAAAAAACTCTCTTGAGCTTTGCATGGCTCAGCCTGCGGCAAGTAAAACAGCCCTATTCATCAGCTGCACCCTCCAGGTATACCCAGGGAGTGCCACGCCGAAATTGTTTCCTCTTTCCCCCCAAAAAAGAATAAAATAATCACCTACTGGGTCAGTGCTCCGAGTCCCCGGCTTCACCTGCCACCCCATCTCTGCCTCTCCCTCCTGCTGCCAGGCATTGCCACGGCACGGGCAAGGTCTGCGCAGGGCCAGCCGGAGCCAGGGACCATCTGGGAAAACAGCGTGCTGATGGCAGGAGGCCAGAGATCTTTATTTAGCAGGGGAATGGTCCAAGGGGGCTTGCGAGGTGAGCAGGAAGGCAGTAACTATTTGGTGTTATCTGATGGTGTGGACGATGGGCAGGGCGGTGGGATGGGGCATGGATGCGGGCAGAGAGACCTCCCCAGCCAGCTCTGCATCCCCCTGGCCTACAGGCTCCCTCCTTTCAAGATCCAGTGGGATTTATCCTCCTTTTTTGGGTTTCAGGAGCCAGCTCCAGGCTCACAGCACGGTTCCTCCTGGCCACTCCACCTGCCAGGCAGGATCCTGCAAGGATGCAGAAGCACAGGCTGCACAGAGGCTGGAAAAAAATGCTGACATCAGATGGAGCTGGACTCTTTTCTGTGGTTTCCAGTGACAGGACGAGGGGCAATGGGCACAAGCTGGAACATGGGAAGTTCCACTCGAATATGAGGAAGAACTTCTTTCTGGTGAGGGTGGCAGAGCCCTGGCAGAGGCTGCCCAGGGAGGGTGTGGAGTCCCCTTCTCTGGAGATCTTCAATACCCACCTGGATGCCATCCTGACTGATGTGCTCTGGGCAGCCCTGCTTTGGCAGGGGAGTTAAAGATCTCTAGAAGGTCCCTTCCAACTCCAACAATTCCATGATACTCAGCCCAGCTCATCCCAGTCCCAGTAACGAGGCTGGTCCTGCCCTCTCTTTTAGTGCGGCTGGAAAGTGGGAGGGAGAGAGCTGCAGCGTGGCTAGGACACGTAACATCTGCTGGCTCCTTCCCTCTCTTCAGTCAAGCTACAGGGACAACAAGTGACAGCTCCTATTGCTCCCCATCCTCCTGTGCTGGGATCCTCTGGAGGGTCACAGGGGAAATTCCAGCCTGGAGGAATAGCCCTTCTCACTCTGCAGATTCATCCATTGCCACGGATGAGCACATGGCAGCTCGGGGAAGCAGCAGCTCAGCACCGTGCCAGGCAGCATCCAGCTTCCCCAGGCCACCAGGCTTTGGGACCAAATTCTCCCGAGGCTGAGCAGTAACGTGAGGGTGGGCACCAGAGCAGCCCCCACCCTGGGAATTAAGCCGATGGGGAGACCTCTCAGGGCAGGGCTGGGGGGGGGGGAGGAGGAGGAGGCTCGTCTGACACATGCCAGGCTTTCTTCACACTTCCCCTTCCTCTCATTTTCAGCTGCGATTGCTTTTCGTGCCCTACCACATGTCCAGCCTTGACCCGTGCTGCCGGGCAGGTCCGTATCCCCCCGTGGCACTGGGGGTGATGCTGGACTCCAGTCGCTGGAGCCAGAGAGCCCACACGCTTGCTCTGAGGGACAGAAGTATTAGTGCCTGAAGCCATCAGCTTCCCCGTGCAACGCCTTGCCAGGCTAAAAATATTTCTTCCAGTAAAGAAGCTGGCTCCTGGTGCCGGCTCTGCCTCGTGGCCGGCGTTTCCAGGTAAGGAATGAGGTCAGTGAAAAGACCCGCTGTTGGCAAACTGGGTTTCCTGCTGAGAAACGGTGAGGTCAGCCTTTGGCTTCGGTGCCTCGTTCAGCATCTGCAGGGAACTCCAAGGGAGCAAATGTCTTGGCCAGGATTCCCAGGGAAGGGACTGTCATGGCAAAGACGTGCCCGGAGAAGGGAGGCAGCCCGATATCGCTGGGAAGGTGAAAGCGGAGATGAGGGTTTTGTTCCTACCCTCGGGCCTTGCTCCTCTGGCTGCAGAATGAAGATAACACCACCCAGACACAGCAAGGTGGAGAGTTGAATCCAAGGGGGGAGCTCATCGGGAGTTTCTAAGGCTTTAAGACAGCTCTCTGAGCAGCCCGTACAGAATTTTGGGTCTGGCTTGGCAGAGCCAGTCTCACAATGCAACAGGACACATGGGTTGCTCCCTCCCTCCCTCTCCCAAGATCTCCTGCTAGACCAGCAGAGAAGATCAGTAACTAAAATAAGCAAAGCTGGCAGTGCAATGCAAAACTGAGCCTGGCCTGAACACGGTCCCTGAAGCAGCAAAATTCACCCTTCCCTGGCAGAAACGGGGGAGCTTGGGGAGGATCCCAAGACCAAGCAACATCCCAAGTCCATCCTAGCCTGGCACAGCCCCCAGCTGCCAAGCTGAGGCTGAGCAGGAGCCTTCCCCTCTCCAAAAATATAACCCCAAACTAATCCACATTGTCCTCTTTCAGCCTCGAGTGCCTGGTGGAATAGTGAGTGACTGCCCACAGCTCCTCTCCATCCCCAGCAAAAGGTGTGCAAGGCACAAGCAAGGTCTGTCCTGCTTTGGAATAACCTGAATAATCTTTGGAAAGATGCTGATTTAGAGAGAAACAAGCTTCCTGTTTTGCTCATCCCCATCCCGGACAGAAAGCGCCTTTGCCAAGTACATCTTCAAATCCCTGCCAGTAACCTGCAGTTATGGAATACACAAGGCTGGGAAAAAAAAAAAAAACCACAAAAAACAAACCACACCACCCAAACCCCAACAGAATTTAATTTTGAAGACCCAGCCAGTCTTACGGCTTTTCAACTGCGGGAGCAGGTGAGCCAATAATAAAATCAACTGCCCAGAGAGGAAATGAATATCGGGCTTCATTCCAAACGGATGAGTTCAGCCAGGGTCTGAAAAAGGGAGGGGAAAAATAATAATAATAATAAAAAAAAGGTAGGAATTGTTCTGTGACAAACGTATTTTGACAATCCAGCTGAAAGGGCTGACAGAGTTATGAGCGAGGGGGAGGAATTACTGATCGCTGAGTGTCATCTCACTTGTTTTTCTTGATTCAGCCTGGCCTTGCTAACAATGTGTGTCACTGCCCAGCGCTGGGAACATCCTCTGCTCAATGACACCCAGGTCTCTCCAAGGCAAAGCCCAGTTTCCGCCTGCAATATACCTGCCAACAACCGCAGGGGTATCCGCCAGATGGTCCACGTCCAGGAAGGACACGGGCTGGAGGGGCCAGGGTCTCCAGCCATGCATCCCAATGATGTGCCTTGAATCACGTCTCCCAGTCTTCCAGTTGACCAATGTCATCCAATACTCAGGGACGATGTTCTGCGATGGCACCTCCAGCGCCTCAAGGTGGACCAAAGGTAGGTGGTCCACAAAGAGTCGAGTGCTCCTGGCCTCGGCTGGAGGGTTGGAAGTGCAGCTCAACTTTTCCCTGTGATGGAGATAAGTGAGCAAGATCTTGCAGCTCAATCCAGCACGCTTTGTGTTACATCCTTCATGACCAAGAAATTGGTAGTGAAGTCAAGGGAAAAAGCAGTCCCCCATAAATGCTATTCCCCATCCACACACACTGAAATGGAGCTCAAGGTCTCTATTCACAACCACAAACCCATACTGGGTAAAGGGGAAAAAGTGTAGGAGGATGATGGCTTCTTGATTTTTGGGCTCATCAGACAAAAGCAAGAGCCACTCAAGAAAAGGGGCAGCTGGCACAAAGCCTCCCACTGGCTTTTCCAAGAGGGTGGGTGAAAAAAATCTACCAGGCAGCACAGGAGACCATCTGGAAAAACACCCCAGCAGTTGACCACAGTTGTGTCTGCGCGATGGTGTGGAGGTGCCCACTGCCTACTCCTGCGGCACGTCCTCTGCCTTGACTACTGCCAACACTGGTCTTTTGGGCGAGTGACTAACAACGGTGCCATGCCTTGCTGCTTGGCAGAGAGACCTCCCTCCTTGCCCCAAAACCAGGGCGGTGCATGTTTACCAGGGCTGGGTTTGAGGGACCGGAGCCTTTCCTGCTGACACTAAATTAACACCTTACATTGATCTAAATCCAAAGTCCCAAAGTACAAGGCTTTGGAGGTTGCCAGTGCCCGATGCCTCTCTCTGTGAGTAACAGGGCTGGAGGTGCCTGGTTTTGAATGGAGTTTGTGTTTCCAGAGCGGATGGGCATTGGTGAGGACTCTCCGAGGTCTATTACTGGCTGTGCTCTTCCCGATGCCACACTCTCCTCCGTGGTGGGGACATAAGCATGGTCCCTCTGCACCCCGTGGCTGCCTCTGACACCCGAAAGCCTCTCCAAACTGCCTTAAATCACACACAGCAGGTTTGAAGGGATGAAACGGGTGCGGGCAAACAGACAGACACTTAGGCAGAGCCAGCATGAGCACACAACCTCCGTTTCCTTCGGAAATCTGGCTAAAAGTTGCGTCTGGATTAGGGACCCTGGGGATTTTAAATGTCCCTTCTTGATCTGAGCCATGCAGCTCCTGGTGCAGCAATGACTGGTCCCCACCATGGCATCACTTGCCTGGCAAAACCTGGATGGAGCCAAGCCACAAGAACTCATTAGTTTCCAGAAAAACACCTCCCTTTGGAGAAGGACTCGGTGCCAACGTGGGCAAACCTGATGGCATTCAGAGAGGTTTCCTCTGGTTACAGGACACCCGTCAAAGGCTGCGTCAATCCAGGCTGTGAACATGCTTTAGGAGAAGGATGCTCCCTGTGACTCGTTATGAGTCAGTTTGCATCACCTGCCTCCACTTGCTGCTGCTAATTTACTACCCACAATAATTTTGAGAATTTGGGATGATCAGTTGCTTATTCAAATTTTTCCCTTCCTAGAAGCCAACGTGAAAAGCACCTGGACTCGGGGGGACCTATGGCAGGAGTGGGTCCTACAGCAGTTTTCTCCCTGGCTCTCTGCTCTTTGCTAGGACCATTATTGATGCTGGCAAGGAGAGAACTTGAGACCTTCCTCCACCTTCTGGATGTTTGTTTCCCCTAGTCTGATTCTGCAGCTTTTCAGACAAAAGCATTTATGCCTTGCTTCCCTGCTGAGTGACATCTTTCAGGACATGTTTTCCGAGGGTTGTAGTAGAGGGCAACCTCCCAGAGAACAGCATGGTGCTTCTGAGATAAAGTGCTTGGAGCAAAACCTCCTGGTGAGGGGGGCGGGGGGATGACTACAAGGCCAACATGAATTTCCCTCAAGGCTGGGGGATGGCTCTGTGTTTCCAGGAACAGCCAAGCTTGCATTTGCACCAACAGCCGTTAAAATTGGGGGATGAAGTGCACCAAATTGAAGGTCAGGTTGCCTGGGATGGGAAGGACTCCAGAAATCACCAGTGATATATTTATTTTTGAAGCATTTGTCCATGACCATCTCTTGCAGGTCTCTTTCCCACACAGCTTAATGTCTCTGCCCAGCCTTGGGAGAAAAATCCATCCATTCAGGTTGTTTTTGATAATTAGGGAGAACAAAATAAACAAACCCAGGTATTTGCAGCTGTCCTGGTTGCTCCATTCCTCTCTACAAGAAAGACATTGAGGGGGTGGAGCGGGTCCAGAGAAGAACAACAGAGCTGGAGAGGGATCTGGAGAACAGGTCTGATGAGGAGAGGCTGAGGGAGCTGGGGGTGTTCAGCCTGAAGAAGAGGAGGCTGAGGGAAGACCTTCTGGCTCTCTGCAACTCCCCGAAAGGAGGGTGTAACCAGGGGGGGTCGGTCTCTTCTCCCAAGGAACAAGCGATAGGACAAGAGGAAAGGCCCTCAAGTTTTACCAGGGAAGGTTTAGTATGGATATTAGGAAAAGTTTCTTCACCAAAAGGGTTGTCAAGCCTTGGAACAGGCTGCCCAAGGAAGTGGAGGAGTCACCATCCCTGGAGGTATTTAAAAGACATGTAGATGCGGTGCTGAGGGACATGGTTTAGTGGTGGACTTGGCAGTGCTGGGTTAATGGTTGGACTTGATGATCTTAAAGGTCCTTTCCAGCCTCAATTATTCTATGCTTCTGCTCCCACTACCCTGCTCCGGGCAATTACTCATCGGTCAAGTGCAGGGGAAAAGGCAAAATCAAGGCAGGGCTCCTGCTTGCTCGCCCTGATGGAGGTTGTATGTTAAAGCTCTATCATTTTTCTCTCTGCTGGTGGGTAGCATCTGCTCATGATGACTCTAAAGCTGCCCGCGCTCCTGAACGGCAGGATTTTGCTCCAGCTCTGTGCCTGAGCATCCTTAGGAAGAGCCCAGCCGCCCTACCAGGCACCCAGCTGCCCAAGAGGAGTGCTGACATCCAGTTCCATCCTTTAGTTACCCTGGAGGATAAATGGAAGTGACGCTGCCAGGTCTAATAACCCCTCACGCCCCACCAGCCGCTTCACGGGATGCGGACCTTGTTAACATGCAAAATAATGTAAAGATGCAGGTGGGGTTGTGGCTGGTTAACCAGGAGATGCTTCAGTGAGAATTATCCAATTAAATCTCCATCTCTCCCTTGCTTTCATGTGTCATCGTCCCCGTCCCCCCCCCCCGCCTCAATGTAGCCACATTATCAACCAAACCAATAGACCCGAGTCCTAATCAAGTGCCTTCCCCATTAAGCAATCACCACAGCACTGGCCTGGGTCTCCAGGGTACCACTCTGTGCTGCTGGGAGGCAAGGAAAGCTAACCAAAAACCTAAATATATACACTGGCACTATAGTCTCAAGAGGGGCTGAGCCTGACCGCTTGGGGGGGGTTTTTTGCCTCCTCCTGATGATAACACAGCTTCTAATTCAGCCCATCCTTTCTCCTCGGTCACCACACCACCATAACCAAGCCCAAGCAAAGGAGAAATAGGTGCTGCTGTTCTCCTTGAGCAGGGATGCTAAACCTTGGTCTTGCAAGAAAAAGGGCTAATGCTTTTCCAGTCCTACCTTGCAGTGAGAGCCATGGCCAGCGCAGCATCAGGATCCAGCCTCATCCCATCCCCGGTGAAGGCACATCCTTGCAGAGCTCTTGCTGGCCCACACGGCCAGGGGCAGGAGGAGCCGGTGGGGTGGCCCTGCCCGGCCGCTGCGTGGCTCCCGTGTCACCCCAAGCATTTCCAATAACCCACTCATCTCAAACTTCTGCTTTTCCCCCAAAGCGTTTGCACTGGGTTTTTATCGCGGGCTTTCCGGTGGAATAAAAGGGAAAATAGTAAGAGCAAAGCAGCAGTTACCAGAGAGCCTGGAGCAAAAAAAAAGAAAAAAAAAAAGAAAAAAAAAGAATTCAGCTTTGGAGTAAAGATTAGGTTCGTTTTATTGGATGTGCCACCTGTTTGTAGACAAAACACAGATTTCAGATGCGAAGCTGAGAAGTTTAACAAGTTAACCCTTTTCCCACCCGTCTGCTGGAGTAATGGCATCTGGCCGTGTGTCCAGGTGGTTCAGTGTGGTGGTGGCATGGCAGGCCCTGCAAGAGGGGGGTTGGTGACATAAAGCTGGGACAGAGCTCTAGGGACAGAGGGTGCCCTCTCTGTGTCCCTACCCTGGTGCTCGGTGGGGTTATGGATGCAACCCACTGATGCATCCAGAGAGATGGGAGAGAGGGGAGATGGAGGGAGCATCCTCCATCCCTGTCACCCATTTCTGGTGCCCTGCCAGGAGCTGGGATCACTCCTGAAACCTTTCCCATGGAGACAAGGCTGGTGGTTGGGAGGGGGGGGGAGGGATGTCCTGCAACCCCCATCTCCCATGGGAGAGGACCTCGCTCTGCCTGCGGTGGGATTCCCTCCTCTCCCTCTCCTGCTGTGCACATGATTCTAGCAAACCCCTCTCCGCAGGGGCTGTGAGAGTAGGTAAAATTGAGCTCCATGGTGACCAGGGAGGGGGGGAGGGAGGACATCCCCCCATCATCTCTGCTCACTTCCACCCTGGGTCCTGCTGGGCACTGTGCACGGCTGGTAAAAGCAGCATTAAACGAAATCCCATCAGCCTCCCCAGCCCAAGTGATAATTTGTTTCCGTGAGGCCGTCTGACACCCTGCAAGAGCCCGATCAGGGCACCCAGCTGGGGAGCTGGGGCCCACAGAGATGGAGATTACCATTTTGATGGGGACCCTTCCCTCTGTGCCACCTCCTGAGCCCTCCCGGGGAGGTCTGCGCCTCCCTCGGAGCACCCTGAGATCCCTTCCCATCCCTGGAAAAAGAAGAGTGTCACAGGCTGACCAGCCCAACGGGCATCATAGGAAAGAGATCATCTGCACTCAGCCAGCCCTGGCATGGACCGGTGATGGCATCAGGTGATGCCACCCTGCTCCCAGCAAGCAGCCCTGAACACCTCTCCCTCTGGGGAGACGGGGAAAAGGGAGATGATCAGCAGAAATGCTAGTTCCCATTCAAGTTTAGCCCCAGCATAACTTGTTTATCCCACACAGAACCCTAAAATGTGGGGGGTTTGT
This sequence comes from Gallinago jamesoni, assembly GCA_025769975.1. NCBI lineage: Eukaryota > Metazoa > Chordata > Aves > Charadriiformes > Scolopacidae > Gallinago > Gallinago jamesoni. The sequence goes on along the minus strand of JAOQGH010000002.1, from coordinate 3,894,164 downwards.
GTCAGCACATCACGAGGATGAGAGGTTTAAGATGCAAGGAGCAAAGAACTTACCCGGAGAGATAATAAAGCTGAGCTCAGGAGCTGCATCGAAATAGGATTCTCCCAAGGGCTGGGTGGACAGGAAAGATGGAACTTGGGGGAGGCAGCTCATTCTGAGCTATTTTGAACTCATTTGGCCGTGACAGAGCCTGAACATCACTGGGTGCACACCTTGGGTTTGTCTTCTGACAGGAAAAGAAAAAAAACAAGAGTTGAGCAGACACCTTCAGCATATGCCTTTTTCCCACCTGCCTGCACATGGGGTGGAAAGAAGGCTCCCTCCTTCCCTCAGAGAGCAGACCTTTGCTTTCTCTGTCTTGGAAATTACCCTTCCAAGGAGAGGAAGGGTTGCAGGAAGGACTGTGCCATTTTACAGCAGCTTGTGTGACAGCTCCGGGCCGTGCCGGGGCGGGGGGGGCGGGCTGGAAAGTGTCACTGAGCCACGCTGCTCTCCAGACCTCCTTCCTTCTGGAGGCAAAACCCACGCCAAGCCCCATCCAGCAGGCAGAGAGCATCCTCAGCTGTCCTGGGGAAGAGCTGGGATGCTCTCCCACTGCAGAACTGTCTGCTGGGGTGTTTCAGTGGCCCTGGGAAGGTGGAGGTGGGAGTACACCAGGGAGCCAGCTGCAGGCATGGACCAGCAAGCGATGGCAGGTCCTGTGCCATTAGCCCCTCTCGCCACCCTCAGAGGGTGGGACTACATTTGACATTGTAGAGGGGTTGGTGCTGGTCTCTTCTCACAAGCAATTATCAATAGAACAAGAGGGAATGGATTCAAGCTGCAACAGGGTAGGTTTAGACTGGACGTGAGGAAAGAATTCTTCACAGAAAGAGTGGTCAGAGACTGGAAGAGGCTGCCCAGGGAGGGGGTTGAGTCCCCATCCTTGGATGCGTTTAAGAGTGGTTTAGATGTGGTGCTGGGGGACATGGTGTAGGGGAGAACTTCGTAGAGAAGGGTAGATGGTTGGACTCTATGATCCCAAGGGTCTTTTCCAACCTAGACAATTCTATGATTCGTAGGACCCCAGGCTGTCAGGTGCTGATGCCACTCATGGCACCCAGGTTTCACCCAACAGGCTGACTCTGCACGGGAGCAGATGAGGTGGAGCCCTCCGGGGTGCAGAAAGACTGTCCCTGATATTCAAGAGCCATTTAATCCCCATTTTTAGCTGAAAACGACCCGCATCTCCCAGGTCTGCCAGGCACACACTCAACCTACCGAAGGTAAAGGCATAGACCCCAAGCTGGAGATAAATTTTGGGCTGCTTTTTGAATAGGAAATGGGGTACTGTTTGCTAGATGTAAGGCACGGGGGGGTCTGCCATATAGAATTCACATTATGCACAGGTGTTTACCTTGCTTCAGGCTCCTCATCACTTTCTCCTGGTCAGGTAAACACTGGAAATGTCACCTGCCCACACCTGTAATTAAACCCTGTGACTTCTATCCTGCCACATGCACGTGTGCGAACACGTACACACTCCCAGACGTGGCTTCTTTCTCTCCTCTTTAAAAACTACCCCAAAACTTCCTTTTTTGCTCCGAATCAGCGATGCAGATGTGTGCTATGTAGCTGGATGTCACTATGGCAACAGAGTTTGTCCTCCTGCCCCCCGATTCCTCCCCGACCCCTTTCCTCAGCTGAGGAAAAGGGAGGAAAAAAAAATTAAAAATAAACAATTTTAATAATGTCATGAAAAGCAGACAGGGGTATAAAAATCCATTAAGAGCTGGAGTGGTCCTCGCAATGGGAAGTGCTCCAGCTCCTTCCCTTTCTGTCGCTCGCTCTCTTCAACCTCCTGAAAGGTAACCTTTAAAACACACTCGGCAGCGTGGTACTTAAACCTCTGGCATTTACCTTCATTTCACTCTGGCTTTTATTTCTTTTGAGGGAAGGAGGGCTTTTATGTTATAAGAGGACAAGTTGGTTTTTTTTTTTCCTCCTTTCCCCTCGGCTTGATTATTTTCCCCTCCTGTGTGTGTGGTTTCTTTATATTTTTTTTTCCCCACTCACCTCTTGTTTAGTGGTGACCACCATCTGTGCACACAGCCCGGGGGGTGCCTGGACCCCAGGAGCCATCACCACAGGTGGAGCAGGATGGGGAGCCCAAACCCACCCCCCAACAAGCACCCCAAACTAACATTACAATATCCTAAATGCAGAAGAAAGGCAAGATGGGTGATGCTGGAGAGACAACAGTGGCCTGGGGTCCCCTGGGAGGGCACCCATACCAAGAAGGCTGTGTTCCACAGGAGAGATGCTCAAGCCACAGCAGGGGTTTTTTTTGGGAAGGGGGGGGGGGGGAGGAATTTTCCTTTTTACAGCAGCACACACGCATCCCTCAAAGTCCCCCAGGAAAGAAGAACCTGCCAACTCTCCTTAATATTCCTCTCCTCTGGCATCTCTGCCCACAGAGTAATCCTTCCTGACATGGTACCTGCCAAACACCCATCCTCAATGCCATCTGAGAGAAACACCACTTTTCTCCCTCCTTTCATACATTGGTAACAAAAAGCCCAGCGCTCGGTTGGGCACCGAAACCCTTACACCACACTGCCTCACAATCAGGGCATCGCTTCAGCCTCCCCCTTACAGCCTTTAATTTTATTTTATTTTATTTTTTTTGGCACATTAAGACCCACTAAGAGCTAGACCCAGGAAGCCATCCAGCAGGGAATGCTTTGCAATGACTTCATTACAGGCACGGGCTTTTATGGATCCCGCTGAAGGATCTCCACACCTGCCGGTCACGCCACATCATGATTTTATCACAGGCTGCTTACTGCCTTCCCTTCTTTCTCCTCCCCCTGCCCCAAAGATCCTGCTTCAGGAGTCCTGTGATCAGCAGAGCATCTCAGTCCTCATTACAAAAGAAGACCTTGTATTTTCTAGGTTGCAAGAGAGCTTGGAAGCATGACCCAGTTGTGCCCGGACACCCGCAGGCAAAGAAAGAGCCCAGACTATATTAATAAAATAAAACTTGCCCACTTTTTCAAGGCCATTTATTAATTTCAAGTGTGAACCAGGAAGAGAGACATGAATTATTATTTCTAACCCAGCAGCTCCTGTGATTCCAGGCTGGCTCCACACAAGGTCTTGCACAGCAGGAAACCCCAAGCAGCCCCAACTCCCAAACGGATACCCCAAATACCTGGGAGAGATGGGGGAAAAGAGGGTCAAGATCCCCCACCCCATAACTTCCCCAGAAGTGCATCCCAAGGGGGATGGGGATACCTAAAAGCCCCAGCTTCCCTTCTGCAGCAGAGTTGGGCCCCAGGGACTTCTACTTTGCAGCCCACGCGTAGGGACATGGTGAAGGACAACCTCAGCAGCAAAAAGGCATGGAAGTACATCTGCTGGGTCCTAATGGAGTCACTCTTTTTTTTGGTCCCTATCTGCCCACATCTCCTCCTGACACAGCTAGAGTAGCAGCAGTACTCAGATGATGCAGATTGTTGAGTTTTTACTAGATAAAGCTGATTATTTTAAGCTCCGAGGAGCCTGTCTCTGATGCTCCTGTCTCTTGCATGGCAGCCCTCCTGGGAAGGTCTATAGCAGTGGAAAGAGTTCTCTGCAAGACCCTGGCTGGTGTCAGCCGTGGAGTTAGCAAAAGAGCTCTGGAAAAAAACAGGACCAGGAGAGCATGCAGAGCAAGGCTGGTATTTACATCACCACCTCCAAAGTCCCATACCACCCAAACTTCTCCACTAACCGTGGCACCCCAATTCCTGCAGATGGGCAACTTTGCAAGTTGCACTGATGACACGCTCTACCTCCCAGAGACAAATTTGCTCTTTTAACACATTCATCCACTCCTACTCTGCAAGTAGCACAGAACAGATTTGCAAAGCAGCCTTCAACTTTTTTTTTTTCCCCTTTTTGCTTCTCAAATTTTGAAAGCAAGTTCTTACACTCCTTGGCCAACAAATCTTTTCTGAACTGGCAACAGTCAGGTAACTTCAGCAGGAGTTAGCAGTGATGCCTTCCTCCTTCTGCAGCTGACAGTCTCATGGAGCAACTCCAAGATCTGCATCTCCCATGGACCACCATCAAGCAATGAAGTCTTCTCAACTTATACTGAACAGTTATGCACTAGTTCTTCAGTGTAAACTGGACCTGAACTCAATGGAGTCAATGAGTAGAAGCTTGGTTGTGGGGGATTTTTGTTGTGTTTTTTATTTTTGGAAGGTGGGGAGTGATACTCCAGGCTCATAAAAAAATAATAATAATCAAACCATCACCTCTTCATGGCTCTGAATCAAAATAAGTCATCATAAAAATCACAAAATAATCTGTGCATGAGTCCAGTGCTCTGACCAGCTTCAGGTACCAGCTGGTTTCCAGAAAGCTGCTCTCTCCCTGGCTGGGGCCCAAAGATGTATGGCAAACAATCAGCACTACAAATGGTCATAAAGAAAACAAGGCTTGCTAGCTAATTGCAACAGATTAAAACCACCCAGAAACAAGTGAAACACAAAATCATGCAGATCAACCATCTCACAGCTGCTACATGGTTGAGCTTTCTACAGCTCTACACGTTGAAGAGGACAGATAAGCCTCCTGGTGAATGAGGTTTCTTTAGGGACACAGCACTTGGTTCAAGTTAGATGCCTTCAGAAACCCTTTAGAACAAAGGCCATGGTCTCAATCTACCCCCTAGCCAGGAAGGCAAGTGCAAGAGGGACAAGCTGAGGTTTCTGGGTCTTGAATGGAAGACAGCAGTCGCAATGAGCGGAAGATAGAAAACATCAGAGATGCTCCTCTCAGCAAAAATGCCCAGGAGAGCCAGGGGAAGAAGATGACAGATAAACCCCACTTGGTCATTTTTACCAGTTCCTCAACCAGAGAGAAGGATTTCAGTTAGATTTAGTTGATACATCTGCTGACCCTATGGACAAGGAGGGAGTTTCATCTAAAGAAAGGAAATAAAAAGTACAAAGGTATGAAATTACCCAAAGACTTTTGTCTGAGCATGATGGGATGGGGTTCTGAGGGAAAAGAAAAAAAAAAGACAACAAGAGAAAAATCTTGACTCTTCAGTGTTTGCAGAGATTAAATTGGAGCCTTCTGGTCTGATACATCGATTGCATTTCACTTCCACAAACAGTTGTGTGGCAGTACAAATTACAGAGGATGCGGAGTTCACATTTTTCAGCCATCCAGCGATTTGCTCATTTATCAGTGAGGGCCTCTCCAGAGTGAGCCATGGCAGTGGGACAGAAGTCCTGGGATCTATAGGAATTCAATCCAAGGGAAAAAGCCAGAAGTGGCTTCCTTCCTTTGTGCATGGCCCAGCTGAGACTCTCTCACATACGGATGTGTCATGTCAAAAACGTGTCGGTACTCGTCTAGGAGTGCATCAAGATGGACTTGAGCGTTCAGCAGCTCCTTCGTCCTGAGCGTTTGCATTTCCAAAGAGCCCACTCATCAAATCCCCCCTAACTCCTCAGAGGATGTGTAATGTAGGGCTGCATTTTTAATCCAAGAACAGACATAGCAGGAACACAAGAGGCTCCGAAACAAGTAATAGAGAGCAGCAGAGATTGATGGGTCAGGGACTGGCAGTTTAAGCAAGCAGCTGAATAAGAGGGCCAGAATAGAGCAGACATAATGAATGGTTCCAGGAAGGTATTTCCCCTTTTCTCACAGCATGAAAACGTGCAGGGATGTGAGCTGGATTTAAATTTAAAAGGGAAAAGATGCCTTTTTTTTTGAGTGGGGCAGATGATTTACTGCTGGAACTCACTGCCTCAGGGCCCGAGCCCTGCAACATCATCTCACTCCTCAAAGATGAGGACATCTTGCCAGCCCTAGCATTACTGCTCCTACCTTGCTAACTCCTGGAGTTGCACAGGTATTAAATGCAAAGGTAAACAGAAGGAGACTTTGGGAGGATGCTGGGAAGAGGAAGACCAACCAAATTTTTTAAAGATCCACGCAGCCCTCTGGTGAAGCACATCTCCAGCACCTAACCAGGATCAAAGCTCTTTGGGACATCTGGTTGGAGGAGTCCCACCCTTGGCATTCAGGCTCAGAGGTAATGGTGGAGGCTGCATGGCATGAGATGGCTGCAGAGGATCTTCCCTAGAAACATCGAAATCGGCAAATGTCTCCAAACATTGACTGTTGCCAACAAATACACTCAAATCAGCCAACAGGAATTAAAACTGGCCTAGCTACTGTTATGCAAGCTGCTATTCAGATAAGGCCTTCCCTGCTGGGACTTGTGGTTCTAATTTCAACACGACATTCACATTCAGAAAGCCTTCCCACGGGCCAAGTTTCTCCTCTCCCTTTGATCACCGGGTTTCTCCCACCAATACCAGCAGGTAGCTGGAGATCCTTGCTGGTCCTGGAGCTCCCCCCATCACCACCCCTGAGCTAATTTTAAAGCCGTCTGCTCTGGTTTTGCAGGCAAGCTCCTGACACAGTGCTAATGTCTTGTTTTTCTCCTCCTCCAGATCTGCAAAGCCAGATTTGGAGTGAAAGCAGAGAGAAGGTGTTTTTGCTGTAGAAGGTGTCAGGCAGGGTGTCGAGGCACCACGAGAAGCGTCCTCACGGATGCTACTAGGGTCATGTCAGTGCCTCACTGTTTCTTTTTATCATTGCCAGGCTTTAATTTCACCCACTTTTAAGAGCTGCTACCTTCCTGGAGATCCTCAGCTGCGTATGGGAAACCCAGAAGTCATTCCCCAAACAGCAGAGAGCTGTTTGACAGAGGTGCAGAGGGAGAGGACCTTTCTGGATGAATCACCCTGTTGTCAAGAGGTAAAGAACGGCAGAGGGGACAACAAAAGCATCTTGACCACATAACACAGTCTACCTGTTCGCACACTTTCCCCCCGAGGGGACAGATTTAAGGGCCCCTCTGGGTCTCCTTCCCAAGGAGAGGTGAAGTCTATTAGCGTTACTGCCACTGTAATAGCATCAGTGACATGGGCTTTTAACCCCTCGCCCAAAGAAGTGGAAGGTATCCACGGCACCGGCTAAGATTTAATAAACAGAAAATCATTTCTAACATCTTCAACCACCTATTAGACACAGGCAATCTGCTCCTGCCTGTTCCCTGGATGCCAGCAATTAGCACGAGGGCAGCACTGAAACACAAGCTCTGCACGAACCCGTGGAAGTGGTGACACTGAAGCTGAAGGTACTTTTTGGCTGATCAGAAGACCTTCTCTGGCCTTACTCAGGTCCAGGCTCAGGAGGTATCTCTACAGGATAGGGGCTGCAGAAAGGATCAGCTTTCTTTTTTTACTTTCCGTCATGTCTGCCCAGAAGGGCCAGGAAAGCACAATAGATGGACAGGATAAGGGAGCCTGCAGTTAATTCCACTTAAACCCTATTTCATTTCCTTTCTAATTAAAGCAGCAGGCATGTTTTAACAACTGATTATCTCTCCTGGGCAGTTGTGTGTATTCTTCTTGGCTACTTTTTCAATTTTTCCAAGCAAAGCTCCACTGCAATGGTAACAGAAAGAAAAAAAAAAAAGGGAGCAGGGCAGAGCCCAGGCAGTTTGGAGAATGCTCTGCCAGGAATTGGGACCACAGTTTCTTTTTTCATTTCTAAAGATGAAAAACAGAAGGTGCTCACACTCCTCTGGTTGCAGCAGCATTAGTAGCAGAGTACAGACCTTCAGCAAATTATTATTAAGGGCTACTTGTAAAAAAACCAACAAAACAAAACCACCAAACCCCCCTCTCCCCCTGCAGCAGGCATTGAATCCTCATGTCCATGCTATAGCTGCCTTACCTCCTACCTGTGTCCCCACACAGCGTGGCTTCTCTCAGCAACTCCAGGGCCACCAAGCATCCACGTCCAACACCTCCTATCCACCAGATCCTGAAGCCAACAGCCACCTCTACAAGCCCCCTTTAAAGCTAATAGCAGGGCTAGGGTACAAGCGAAGAGATGATGGCTAAAACCTCTGCAGGTGGACATGGTTACACCTGATGCACATCAGGAGAAGAACCTGTGCCCAATTTTTGTTAAGCAACCCCAAATTACCACCTTGCTGATTTCTCAGCCTAGTGGAAGTAACCCTCTAGCTCCTGCTCTCCTGGATGACTCTTGCCTCCTGCGTCTGCCAGGCATGGCACAGCTCAGCAGGTTGGCTGGCTTGGTGGGAAGGCAGATGGCACTGGGACACAGGTGGCATGTTTGGGCTCCAATGCTCTCCAGGGCCACTACTTGGTCCTGGAGAGGGATGGAAGGTCTCCCTTCTTTTCCCCAAATTTACCTGCCTTCCTGCACCCAGTCCATCCCATGCATAGTGCCTGAGAGCAGCGAGTCCCACCAAGGGTTAAACACTGTCATTCCTGGCCTCCAAATCCATCTCCTTGCAATTTTTTCTTTGTTGTTTGTTTGTCTAGTGTTTTTTTTTTTTTTTCTGGGATGTGTCATGCTTCTACTTGGCTTGCTCCTCCCACCACGAGTGCCAGTGCTGGGCTCCTGCAGGAAAGCTGTGATGGAGCAGCGATGCTGCAAGCATCCCCCAAGCTCACCAGCTTCCCGTCACCTCATGACAAAACAAGCAAAACCCAGACGTCTTTTATCCAAAGCTTTTAATTTAAATTAAGTGTTTTTTTCCAAAATAAACTCATTGGGACAAAAAGACTCAGACCGCAGAGCTGAGGAGCCCCCCCCCCTTCCCCGTCCCTGGGGCTGCCCCAAGCTGGGAAGCTGCAAAGCCCCTTTTTCCACCCGTTTTTTCATGCTGGCAGCTGATTCCCAGACAGGAGACATAGTTTGTTTTCCCTTTTCCATGACCTCACCCCCATTTCTCTTAGCGCTGCCTCTCCAAGAGCCCTTGCCCAAGGGTGCATGCTGGACGCTGGCAACAACTTGGGGGAGGGGAGGGGTATTTTTTCAGAAAAAGATGCTTTTTGGCACAAAAAATGTGTCTGCACCCAGGAATGTGCTGCTGTTGCAGACACTTCATGTCGCTGGGATGGCGCTTTAAATATTCCCATCCTCTTCATCACTGGGACCCAGACAAAGTCCACGAGCCCTCGTGTACCCATCCCGCAATAAACACACGGCTCTGCCAAGAAAAGAGAAAGAAAATAAAAAGCAACGTAAACGCCACCATTCCTAACCGATCCAATTTTTTTTCCCCCCTCTCCAAAACCTTGGACTGGCGCTTAAATTTCCTGCGCCCCATAAAAACTCGTTAAAACCGTTTCGATGTGACCAGAGGGGTCATCTCGAATGGCATTTACCTCCCTCAAAATGGGATGCGACAGCTTAGAGTTAATAAGTCCGGGAGGAATACTTATAAAATAAGACGGTGTCACAGCGTGTTGTTAAAATAGCAGGTGAGCCGGCCCATTTGGAGAGCTTAATGGCCCCCGTGTTTTAAAAATATCTGTGCCACATTTCGCCCGGCCGATAATAAATCTGCGGCAGATATGGGTTGTCCTGCCCGGCCACCGCGCTGGGCTCGGCTCGGTCTCATCACCCCGGGGGAGGATCTCATTCCCTGCACGATACCCTCCTGCTTCCCCTGCCCACCCCTTGCCCGTCCCGTTTTTGGGGACAACGGCTGCAGGGATGTGTTTATGTGTTTGTGCAAAAGTGATTTTGGTGGGGGCAGCGGTTTGTGCCACCCATGGGGACGGGGGGAGAGGGGGCATTGTCCCACTCTTAGGATGCTCCTTCTTCCCGAGCATCTCCTCTTTGCCAGGGCCAAATATTTTAGGGGGAGGGAATTAGGCAGAGCAAAAATGCTCCCACCTGGATCTTCTCCCCCCCCCAGGGACATTCTGGTGCTTGATGCTGAAACCTTCTCCTCCTCCTGCACAGATTGGGGGGGGGGGGCGTGTGTGTAGTGAAAACAGTCTCCTCTGGCAATGATGGAACAGGGTTCAGAGGAAAGACCCCGTGCTGGGAATGGAACACATAACCTGTCACCGCTGCTCCCACACCCTGGGGCAGCACCTGGACCCCTGCCCACCCCTCTCTCCATCTCCACCTCGGCAGGGAGACCGGGGGCTCTCCAGCAAGAGGACCCCACCGCAAAATAGCTGCAAGCTTGCTCCCTCCCACAGCACCGATGCTGCCCAGAGGCACGAGGCTGAGGGACTTGGGGCTCTTTAGTCTGGAGAAGAGAAGGCTGAGGGGGGATCTGATCAATGCTTACAAATTCTTAAAGGGTGGGTGTCAGGAGGATGGGGCTGGTTTTTTCTCAGTGGTGCCCAGGGACAGGACAAGAGGAAATGGGCACAAACTTGACCATAAGATGTTCCACCTAAACATGAGGAGGAACTTCTTTCCTGTGAGGGTGGCAGAGCCCTGGCAGAGGCTGCCCAGAGAGGTGGTGGAGTCTCCTTCTCTGGAGACATTCCAAACCCACCTGGACAAGTTCCTGTGGGACCTGCTCTAGGTAGACCCGCTCCAGTGGGGCGGTTGGACTAGATGATCTCCAGAGGTCCCTTCCAACCCCATGTGATTCTATGATTCTATGACAAGGTGGCATTTTCGTGGTGGGGGTGAATAAACTGATGTCCCTGCTGGGAGTGGGAAAGAGGAGCTCTCCTCCCATGGGGACACACGGATAACACAAACCACATAGCCGAGGGGGGCCGGTTATTATACATATATTTTGATATTTTTTTTTACCTTGCACTATTTGCAAGAACTTAATGCACAGCATGAAACCTTCCGACTGACAAGCGAAATTTAGTTAGCGGAGCTTCTATTATTCCCAATTTATTACTCCACTGGAGAGTCGTGCAGGCTTAAGGGCTGGAGAAAGGAAAACACAGGCGCGCACGCACGCCCCGGCAGAAGCCAGCAAACCAAACCCAAGGCTCCCGCTGAATTATGACTCACAATTTATAAACCATTACGTGCAATGGATTTCAACTATATTTATTGCAATACGACTGCTAGCAGTTCAAAAATCAATTTGGTAAACGTGGAGGGAAAGGGCAAAATTATTAATACGTTTTATATAAACGCCGTAGCTTATCCTTTTCCTGGTAAATAACTGGGAGCCCTCTGCCTGCTAATGGCAAGGGGGTCTCCACAAAGGAGAGGATTCACCCCAGGGTGCCCAACATAAGGGGATGGGAGGAGAGGGGGGAGACACACAAGGTAGAATAAAGGCAAGGTGCCACGACAGAAGACAACAGAGGAGTCTTGGGGAAACAAGGAGGTGGCTTGTTCGAGGGTTTGCTGAGGCACAGAAGGGTCACTGGAGCCCACATTTTGCTTTGTCCACCCGCTTGGGGTGAAGGATCTCAGTGGATGGGACCTCCTCCTGCTGCCCAGCCATCAGCCGGAGATCTGGTCCACCACCTCCATGGGAAGATGCTCAAGCCGGGAAGATCTGGCATGTCTGCTGGATCAAGCACTGGCTGGCTGGAAGGTCCCAAAGAGTGGTGCTCAATGGATTTAAATCCAGCTGGCAGCCAGTCACAGGTGGTGTGCCTCAGGGCTCAGTGTTGGGACCATTTCTGTTTAACATTATTGACGATCTACATAAGGACATAGGGTGTATCATCAGCAAGTTTGCAGATGACACACAGCTAAGCAGGAGTCTTGATTCACATGAGGATAGGGAAGCTCTACAGAGAGACTTAGATTGGATCATTGGGCCAACATTAATGGGATGAGCTTCAACAAGGCCAAGTGCCAGGTCCTGCACTTGGGCCACAATAACCCCATGCACCGCTACAGGCTTGGGGA
>JAOQGH010000002.1:3855677-3872895 GCA_025769975.1 Gallinago jamesoni | reverse complement strand
ACTCTCTCCAGGAGTTCCCTGTCCCTCTTGAACTGGGGAGCCCAGAACTGGATGCAGTATTCCAGTTGTGGCCTCACGAGTGCAGAGCAGAGGGGGAGAATGACCTCCCTGGACCTACTGGCCACCCTCTTCCCTATGCAGCCCAGGATTCCGTTGGCCCTCTTGGCCACAAGAGCACACTGCTTGCTCGTTGTCATTTTGCTGTCTACCAGGACCCCCAATACTGGATGCTGGAGTCACATCAGTCACAGCACAGAAAAAAAGGATGTGTGCAGACAGTTATCAGATCCGGTCCCTTCACTCTCACTTCTCGTCCCATCTCGGAGCAGGAAGCACTATTTATTATACCGTTTTGCTGCTTCTAAACACAACCAACCATTTCCTGGCATTTCGTCAAAGATAAATACCCTGATCCCGCTTCCATCAATGACGTGGAAGGAAAAACTCCCCTTGGCTGCTTCTGCTGCAGCATGAATAGATCCCAGAATATCGGCGCAGGTGGACGGTTCTGAAGTTTCTTCCCACCTTTCTCCTTTCTCTGCCAGGAGACCCAGGGCTTCAAGTCCGGGTTTCCCTTCTGGGGTTAACCCTCCCTCCCATCCTCCAGAGGATCTTCTCGTTGCACAACACCCGCTTGGCTGCAAAGGAGGGCAGAGCCGCTGCGTCTAGCGGCACAGCCCTGAAATATTTAGAGCTTCGTGTGCTAAATCCAGAGCCACGGAGCGAGAGGGAAAGAGGCTAACGACATGGATGACGCCTTCCGAGTGGCAGGGATGCCGCCGCTGAGGCAGGAAAAACCACGGTGTGAGGGTTCCAGGGATGGTGATGCCATCAGGGCACGGCTGATGAAGCTGCAGAAGCAGCAAGAGGAGCAGCACGTGGGGTGGCTTCCCTCGCCCCGCTTGTTCAGCGGCTAAATAGAGGGTTTCAGTTTCAAGGACCGTTAATCTGGCATCTTTCATCAACTCCAAAATGAAACCAATCCAAAGGAAAAAAAAAAAAACCAAACCAAAAAAAAAAAAAACCCAGGAGAGAGCGAGCGGCGGCGACGGCAGTGGGGGTTCTTTTCCCTTTTAAAATTTGTAAGCGTGTGTGTTTAGTGCTCATGAAAATGTCAAATCCAAAGCAGAGGGAACTAGTACATCATCTGTCAAAACTGCAGCTGGGTTTAGCAGCTCAGCGTGACATTATAACGGAACAACGCGGGGAAGGGGAGGTGTGTGGAAAAAACAAAAACAAACCTCAAGAAGCGTAGAGCCCAGAACGAAGAGGAGAAGATGAAGGCCCTGCCTGGCATATCAGAGGTCATTAGGACTAAAACTGACACATAAAACTGAGAGTAAAATGCACAGCAAGTTTGCAGGAAGGGCCATGTTGTCTTAAAGGCTATTTCTGTCACTGCCTTATGCTACAAATACCCTTCTGCTGCAGGACATGGAATAGCACTTGCATCTCACTGTGTCTCTTGGGTCTGTGGCTCCTCTTGTTGACATCTTCCTCTGGCCTTCCCTCGGAATAACCAAAATTAGTATCACTGTGGTTTTCACCCATGGGTCTCAAAGTGCCCCCCAGAACCCTTTTTTCCCCCCATCTTCAGGGAGAGGGGAGTGGAAAAAAGCAAATTACTCGACCCAAGGTCACGTGGTGGTGATAGATCCTGAAATCGTGATGCTCCACCAGCCCTTCAGCTCCACCAGTCCTTCAGCTTCCAGCAGACCCAGATTCCTCTCCCCTTTCTCTTCTGCCTCCCTAGCAGCCTTCTCGGTTGGCTGTACTCCTGGGACCTCCACATCTCTCCGTGACCTTACCCCTTTCTCCAAGTTTGCTTTCCCTCGATGTTTCCAAGCACTCCGGGGAGCAGGACCTTGCATTTTTAGCGCTCGTGCCATGAAGTGCTAAGCAAATTCCCAGTGACATATTATCAATAGTCAGCGCTGTTAAAAATTTCTCCAAACTCCAGAGGAACCCAGCCAAGTACCGAGCAAAAAAGCAGTCGATTTTGAGTCACTCCACTCCCCGTCCTTCTAGTGTTTTAAGAGGTGGCTGCAGGAAGGTGCTTGCAGGGGATGGCAGTGGGCATCTGGATATCCTCCTGGAGGATACAGAGGATACGGAACGTTTTGCCCCAGAAGCGAGCAAAGATCTGGGCTGGCATCACTGGAGGGGACATCAAGCCTTGTGGTCCACAGCAGGTTGGTAAGACTTGCTTTAGGTAGAGATAAGGCGAAGAGCGCTTTGCTCCGCAGGGATGGAGACAGGGCTGGAGGAAGCATTTGCTATAAATCTGCTGTAATTACAGGCAGGGACCCTCGGGGACACCCACGCTACTGCTGCAACGGTGAAGGGGAAAGCTGGCTGAGGGGGAGCTGGGTCCTCCCGGCCACCACCGCCCTCCGTCCAGCCTCCAGGGGTCTTGCTTGGCCAAGTAAGGGTGAACGGCTCTCTGCTGCTGGCTCAGCACTGTCATTTAGAAATAATTAAGTAGTGTAATCGTATCTCCCGAAGCAGGTAATGCCGCCTGATTATGAGTAGGGGAGGGGGAATTAGAAGCCAAGGCAAAGACAGAGCTGTTTAATGGACCCATTAGAGGGCATTAGCTGATAATGACAGGACATCGCTGGCATGTTAAAGAGAGGCAGAGGCATAGCCTGAGCCATAGGCCTGGGGTGTCCATGTGCCTCTCCATCTGTCTTGTGTCTCTGGCCAGCTGTAGTGCTTCTCCAGTCTCCCTGGGAGTGACTTGTACATGGCATCTCAAGCCTTCCTGGGTGCTGGAGGAAACACGATGGGGTTGGAAACTGGAGGGTGGCAAGGTGACTGTCCCCTGGGCACATTTTTTGGCTCATGGAGCCGTGTGGGAGCAGCTGCATCTCACCTAGCTTGCAGCAGGCATGAGAGCACTGATGCTGCAACCCCAGGACTTCCCTACCCCAGGTCATCACTGCTTTCTCCTCGCTGACCTTTTGGGTGACTTGTGCCACCATCCTTGCCTCCCAAACCTTGCTACAGTACTGAGATCCATAGAATGGTTTGGGTTGAAAGGGACCTTCAAGATCACCCAGTTCCAACTCCTCTGCCCTGGGCAGGGACACCTCCCACCAGACCAGGTTGCTCAAAGACCCATCCAGCCTGGCCTTGAACCCCTCCAGGGATGGGGCAGCCACAGCTTCTCTGGGCAACCTGTTCCAGTGTCTCACCACCCTCACTGTAAAGAATTTCTTCCTGAGATCTCCCCTCTTTCACTTCAAAAGCATTACCTCTTGTCTTACAGCTACACTCCATGATAGGAAGTCCCACCCCACTTTTCCTGTAGCCCCTTCAGGTACTGGAAGGGGCTGTAAGGTCTCCCCAGAGCCTTCTCTTCTCCAGGCTGAACAGATACATCTCTCTCAGTCTGTCCTCATAGCAGAGGTGATCCACCCCTCCAATCACCTTTGTGGCCTCCTCTGGACCCATTCCAATAGGTCCATATCCTTCTTATTTTGGGGGCTCCAGAGCTGGACACAGTGCTCCAGGTGGGGTCTCACTAGAGCAGAGTAGAGGGGCAGAATCACCTCCCTCAATCTGCTGGCCACACTGCTTCTGATGCAGCTCAGGATGCAGTTGGCTTTCTGGGCTGCCAGTGCACTGGTCCCAATATCAGCCCCTGAGGAACACCACTCATCACTGGTCTCCGTTTGGACATCAAACCATTGACCACAACTTTTTGAGTACCACCATCCATTGACGGATATTGAGAAATGTCCATGACCCTGGGAATGTCACCTGAACTGCCTTCTGCTTCCCCAGCAGATTCATCACCTGCAGCCAGGACACCCAGGATTCATCATCACTCACCGGGGCTGGGGCAGGAGGAAGGCACGGGGCCAGCAGAACTTCCAGGAGCACCAACATGCCTATTCCCTCCCATGCAGTTCGGTCAAAGAGCATCAGCTTCTCCGAACGGTGAGGCAGATACACTTAAAAACAAATAAATACATAAAAGCCAAATAGGCTCTACAAATGGGACCAAGTTGGTGGGGAGGACAAAATTTAAAGACTCCAGAGAAATGGAGACACAAGCAAATTGGATATACATGGGGTGAAGAGGGTGGCAAAAGAAGCACCCCACCCACCCCCCCAATTATCATGGATCTAGCATTTCTGTGTATTTTCGTCCTGGTTCCTGACAAGAGGATATCCCCTTCTTTGTATCTGTTCACCAGCAGCTCTGCAGATGGGGACAACCCAGAGCTAGTCAAAGATCAGCCAAACACACCACAGAGCTTGATGCCACCTGAAAAAAGGAGCCTGGCTTGGTGCTGGGTAAGCAATGGGTAAGCAATGCCAGCCAGCCCTGCTTGCTGGGGAACAGCAGGAACAGGGTGGACGAATGATTTGGAGTTGATGGGTGATTCAGGGTGCACCCCAAGGAAGCCACAGCTCCAGCTAATCCCTCAGGTGATGCTTCCCCAGTGCAGGACCCAGTTATCCCTCCTGGGAACCAGAGAGGGACCTTGCACAGGCAGCAGCCTGGATGATTGATCTAAGCTGTTCGAGAATGTTTCTTTCTTGCTTTCTCCCTTTCTTCTTTTCCTTCTCTGCCCTCCCTTCCACATCCACCGCCCCTTCTTTTCCCCACCGGGTCTTTTCAGCCGGTAATTACAGCTGAAGTGGACAATCTGTCTTTTTATTTTTAGGCTGGATGAGCTGCCAACAGCCACCAGGGCTGCTGCAACGAGGCAGCAGCGATGGCTGCACGGGGAAGGGGCACGTCGTAGGGTACCTGTCTCATTGCACAGGGCAGATACACCCCTCTGGTGTAGGCGTGAGAGCAGCTTCAGGGGTGGATGCTCATGCTGATGTTTTCTGAGCATCTTTTCCCTCCCACCCTGCAGTTTTTGGGGTGCCAGCTGTGCTGGGGCAGCATCTACACCCAGGTTTGGCAGGACAGGCGAAGTGGGGGGATATTTAATTGTGAAACCACAGCAGGACCAATCCATCCGTGGTTGCTAGCTGAGCATGAACTATCTTGTTTCTCACATGCTGTCCTTCAGCATCCACCTTGGGATGCTGTTGAGACAGGGCAGGGGTACATCCCCCCTCCTCCCCCCTCCCCAGCACAAGTGCCTTACCTTCAGCATCCTGCAGGTTTTTCACCTTGGCTTTGGGTTCGTCAACTCCCGGTGCCTTTTTCTCCCCTTTGCCTCCTCCTTTCTGCCTGTCCAAGCACTTTTCCAAATAAACCCTTGCACCCTGATCAACGGGAGCGAGGTGGGGAGATGCACACAGGGTGTGGGTGGGAAAGAAGGGTCCCGGGGGGCACAGAGCACCCACTGAGTCTGCCCCTCTTTCGCTAGACAACACTGCCTGCCATCGCCCTGCATCCGTGTGCCAGGGAAGATAAATCCTTGACTCAAAAGAGAGACAGCGAGAGCGAGAAAAAGCAGGGAAAAAAAAAGAAAAAGGAAGAAAACAATTAGAGTGAGTTATGTTTTACGGGAAGAAATTCAAAGAAATTCAACTCTCTTTCCCTCCTGGGCAGCTGGAGAGTTTTATGCTCTTCCAGCTCGGCAAGACGCACAATCCCCAAAGCTCCTGTTGTTTGAGAGGACAGGTTTGAAGGGGGCAGGGAGAGGAGCACACAGCTCCTCTAGCTCACTTAACCCACACTCAGCTGACCAGATTAATTAGTCAGGCTCTTTAAGCCCACTTCGGCCAAAGTTGCCCCAAGGTTGGGGTTAAATGCCTGCCCCAGTGCAGCTGGGATGCACACCAGAGACAGTGGCCACGACTGGGGCGTGGAAAGATAGAGGAGGAGAGACAGGGGAGCAAATTTCACCCTCAAGAAGTATTCCAGTTGGGTTTTGGTGGGTTTTTTTTTTTTAAGTAATTTTAAAGATAAAACCCAAAACCAAGGAGGCAACCAGTGGAAGAGGGTCAAAGGCAGCTGTGTGGGCTGCAAAGCCACGGTGTAGGACAGCCCAACTCCTCCATAATGCCCCAACTGCACCAGAGATACCAGAATAAAGCTGGTGGGAGCAGAACATCGGGTCTGAGCAAGCCAAAGCATCAGTTTGGGGTGACCAGTACGTGCCCAACCTCCCTGGAAACTCCTTGGAGCTTGGCACCTGGGGTTCTCCCCAGGCTGTAACTCGGCCGAAATGCTGTACTATGTACAACCTCTCTGACTTGGAGATCAGGAGAGCAACCCAAAGTGGCCTTCTCCAGCCCTCAGGGCCAAGACCCGAGATGAACACACCACCTTTTTCACCACACTTCAGGCGCGAAGTGACCCCACATCTTGGGTTTGGTTTTTTCCCCCTCCCTTCTTCCTCCTTTGCAGATTGTTTCTTTAACCCGAAGAAGCCCTCTCCAAAAAAAGACAAGAAAAGCAGGACGGAGCCCAGACACAGAGTCAGAGCAAAGAACCTGTGAAGTACAAGATGGGCTACCTCGTAGAGCAAGCACTCATTAGTAAAAGATATTGTTGCCTGCAGGGAGACAGTTTCTGGGTGATTGAATGTAGAACCATTTGGAACAAATTCAATAAAACCCAGCGTGCCTTTTGCTTTTAAATATGCTGTTTCCTCTAAGCCGGCGTTTTTCGTGGAAGTGCATTGATTGAGGCCAGGAGTTGGCCAGGGATGTTTCTGAGGCGAGACGCTGGGCACGGTGGTCACCTCCAGCCAGGGGGAGGTGGTGACCCACAGCTTGGCATGTCCTCGTCCGAGGCAGACATTTCAACACAGTCCTCTCTGACAAACATCTGAAAGGCCTCAGTTGTGCCCCAGCATGAAACGTACCCTCAGGACCCTGTGTCAGAATCTCAAAGATCCTTGCAAAGCCCATTCTGGGGCTTTTGAGCGGTGCAAAGCTGAGGGCAAGCCTGCTTTTAATTGCCTTGATTTTCCATGCCTTTCACCTGGTTCTCACCCATGCCCATAGTGCCAGGCTGAGGATTCCCAATGGATTCTCCCTTTATTTTCATTTATAAGAGCCTTCAGGACAGATATAATTGCTAGGGTACCAACTAGCCATTTCCAGTGTTATGACTACGAGTGACTAAAAATGCTGTTTTAATTAAAAGACACGATATCTGTTCCCACCTCGTGTGCAATAGCAACAATAGCAGGTTATTAGGAGAAGTAATATCAATCTAATCCGATCGGATCCAATCTGTGGAGTTATTAGGCCTAGCTAACTATTGGTATTGATTTTATTACTAATATCACTGCTGTAATAAGGAATCAACCGCAGCACATAGTTTTGCATCATTCATCATGCTGTTCATTTGTTTGGCTCCAGATCAGCTGGGTGTTTTCCCTCCGTTGCTCAAAATCCACATCTTTCCTTTCTTTGGGTTTTTACCTCCTTTTCCTTCATCTTCACCGCTTCCTCACTGTATCTTTTGTTCCTCCCTTCTTTTGGGTTGCCCCTTGGCCTCCACAAAAAGCAGCAAGCTCCGCATGAGATCAAAGCCAACGCATAAATTTTTCTTAGTCTGAATCCAGCCAAAGAAACTTCCAGCAGTTATGAGTCAGCACGGCAAGATAGAGCTGCTGGTCACCGAGAGAAATTGCCAGGAATTTGGGGAGGATGAATCACCCTCAAAGGTGGCCGAGGCAAGGAACAGAGAGAGAATCTCTTGTCCTTTCCCTTCGTCATTCAGCTCATTTTTTGTCCTGGGTTTGAGCAAGGAGCACGAGATGGGAATTTTCTTGCATCTCCCCATGGGAAGGAGTTTGGAGCTGAACTGGTTCTCTCTCCGTGAGGCCACACGCAGTGAACTGGGAGGGTGCTTTGGCTCCTGATGTTCCCAGGGAGTTAAATTTAAACTCCGGGTTGGCTGCGGTTTCCTTGCAAAGCTGTCGATCACCTCTTGTACCTCTCAGCCTCTTCCTTGTTCACTCGAGAAAATCACAGCTCGCGCCGCTCCCGGGCTCTGAAAAAAGCCCACATAATTGGTACACTCTCCACAAAGTACGTCTCAACCAACAGCACAGCTATTTGGAGCACCAAGGGTGGCCTTGTCTTTTGAGAAGGGTCAGGGGGTTGACAACCTCATTTATTTTCCTCAGTGTTTGTCCAAGGAAAAAAAAAAAAAAACCACCAAACCACAAAAAACCCAAGATCCTGGCTCCTCAAAGTCAAGACTGGTAGCACCAATTTAGGGTGGATCTGGAGGAAGAGGAGAGGTTTCCATCTCACAGCTGTGCAAAAGCCTCACTCTAGACTTGACCTTCTGCTCTTAGGCTTCTTTTTGCCCCACATCTAGGTAAGATGGGGGATCTTGACATCAAAAAAATGCAGAAATTTGGGAAATGTGGAGTCCGTTTCAGTGATCCTGCACATCCTCCACCACCTCTCCCTTCTCACGTGAGCAGAAAATTGCCACGTCATCAATTTAGTGCAGGCAGCATCTTGAGGACCAAAACCAGTTTATGTTGCTGTTTTGCTTCCCAACTCAGCAGTCTTGGTCAGGTCCAGCTACTGGCTATCGTTAACACCTTCCTCTCTCACAACAGATCAATAGCAACACTGAGAGTCATACGTACTTATAAATAAATATAAAAGGAGCATCAATTCAGCCACGAATACAAAGCTCAAGAACACAGCATCTCATTCCCGTTTGCTGCCTCGGGCGTCATGAACTGACGATCAAAATTCACCAAGCACCAAAAATATTAGCTTAATATTTGTGTGTGCTCAGCTTCTTCTTGTGCTGGAATGACAAACAGCCTCGCCAAGGCATTGCCAGAGGCACTAACACTTCCATTCTCTCTCTCACTGATTCTGGCACACAGAGGGATCTTTTCAAACCGATAAATGCTTTCATTTTTGTCTTCACTGAAAGGACTTCCTCTATGGGGTGATGTTTTGCTAGAGGATATGATTTAAGAGCAGAGATACGGTTGTGATTCAATATCATCTTCAGGAATTCCTTGTAAAGTCAGGGGAGAGACAAATTCCGACGTTACAGGATTACCTGAGCCCCATTTGAATTTCTCAGAGTCTTTCTGGAGCGACAAGGAGGCACCAAACCCACAAAGGCTGTGAAGCCTTTTTTCACGTGCTATCTCATAGCTTCTGGTCCCAGGCGAGACAGAGGCGACGTGGTCTTTCTTGTGGGCTACATCCTGACCTGCATGATAACAGGCAAAAGTAAGGGGAAAAGAAAAAGAGGGGAGTGAGCTTTTCCAACCCCTCTGTCTGGGTCAGCTTAAAGTGGATGGATCTCAGAGCGGTTGCAATGTCAGAGCTGGTTCCTCACATCCTCCCCTACTTGGGATGCATCAGCCATCAACTAAGAATTTGCAAGTTAATCCAGTGGGAAAAAGAAAAAAAAAGACCAACTGTGAGGAACAGATTTACAGATTTTTTTTTTTTTTCCCTCTTTGCTTTCCTTCCTCATGGCCTTTTTGTTGCCGGGAGGCAGGATGCCCTGAGCTGATGTACACCAGAAACCCAGACAAACAACAAATGGCTGTCAGAAACTCTTTACAGAAACCAATCTGCTCACCCAGGAGGAGCTCAAGCACAGCAGTTGGAGTTCCCTTCTTGCATTCCCAGCGGATGGGTTCAAACCCCACCACCCACAGGCTGCCATGAGGGCATGCCTGTCACCCCCCCAGCCAGCACAGGTCAGCCCAGCATCCACTCTTAGGTAGCAGCTCCATCCTGCTGATAACGTACTCATTTCTGGCCTCAGGCAAAGATGCTTTGGACACATTTCTCCACGAGCTGGGGAGAAGAACAATGCTGTCTCTCTCCTCGCCAAGGTGGGCTGTGGCAAGGCAAAGTCCCTCTTTCACTCCAGCCCTACACTGAATCACAAAGCTTTGTATTTGCCTGTCAATATCCCAGTTGGATTCTGCTTCTATATATTTAATTCGAGATGAGTACTGCAGGACCTCTTTTGTTAGCTGGGTACCTCATGCACGTTGTTGTTATTTCTTTCATAAAAATCAATAAAGACTTAGGAACAACAACCAACAATAATAACAGTACATCTCTCTGTCTCTTTGTGTACACCTTGCTGAACAACCTGAAAAAGCAGCAGACAACAGTCCAGATAAAAGATAAATAAATAAATAGTCGTTTCCAAATCAGACCTGGGCTATTAACCTGTTGCCTATGGAAAAAGTGTATCATCCACTTAGAAACAAGGCATCACCTCAGCCTGTAACAAGTCAGCAGCAGAGGATCAGGAAGGGAAGAAAGGCTCAGCAGATAAGGGACCAGACAGGGTTCCTCTAATTTGGTGTCCCAGTCCTCTTGCCTATGGAGCATTGGCAAAAGCACTGACAGAAATGCAAGAGCACCACTCTGATCAATGCTTACCAATACTTAAAGGGAATGTGTCAGAAGGATGGGGCTGCTCTTTTCTCAGTGGTGCCCATGGACAGGACAAGAGGAAATGGGCACAAACTTGAGTAGGAGAAGTTCCACCTAAACATGAGGAGGAACTTCTTTACTGTGAGAATGATGGAGCACTAGAACAGGCTGCCCAGAGAGGGGGTGGAGTCTTCTTCTCTGAAGACATTCAAACCCCCCCTGGACAAGTTCCTGTGGGATCTGCTGTAGGTAGACCCGCTCCAGCAGGGAGGTTGGACTAGATGTTCTCCAGAGGTCCCTTCTAACCCCATATGATTCTATTCTATGAAAGCCATGGCTATTGTAGTGCCTTTCTGGGCACCAACAAAACTCAAGAAGACACATCCCATTAAGGTTTTCTATCCTGCTCGGAAACGAGGAGACGTATTGAAAGACTTCCCCACCATCCACATCCAAGAAACAGCCAAAGAAGCAAGAGCTGAAATTACCCAGGACCACTACAGTTCAGTCCCATAGTATCATTTAATTACCCTTCATGAGAGGTTAGAAAAAAAAAAAAAAACAAACAAACCACCAACTGCATGTCTGCAAGGCAACACTTTCTCCTCTCCTTGTACTCTTGTGAGTTGTTCCTCCAGCTCAAGCTGGATCTCCCAGGGACTACCCAGTCCCAGGTGCAGCAGGATCAGGGCAACAACAGCGTTGCTGCTGTGAGAACCCTGATGGCTTTGACTTTGCTGCCCTGGTATTCACAAAGCTTGGGCAGGACATAGCACAGACCCTCAGGTCAGGGGCTGGCCAACTGCTCTCCAGGTCACCACCACCTTCAAGTGACCTCCAACAAGCCGAGCACTCCTTCACAAAAAAGCCTCCCCGCCCCAAACTCAGTTCCCGAGGGACCACTCACTCAGACACAACCTGCACTTCACATTTACCAGCTTTCCAGCATCTGGGTTAAAGAAAATATATAACATTCTAATACTATTGTTTTAAAGGTTAATGTATTCCCAACCACAATTCCGAGCAGAGATTTCAGCCCAGGAACAGTCACCCAGTGGCAGAAAAGCATCGGGTAGACGCCCTGGGTCTTTCCATCTCTAATTTTTAATGCAAGTATGACTCCTTTTTTCATTTCTTTCCTTTTCTGGTTCACCCACCCAAAATAATATAAAACCTCAGGCTAAACACAGCTGGGTTTTTATCCCCATCACGGCTGTTAGACACGCAGCACCAGCACACATCCCAGCACCTATGCTCCTCCAACTATTTTCCCTTCCCCTGCGAGGGAGCGCTGCCCTTGCTACGTGCAGACCGAGATGCTTACAGCAGGCATCTTTCCTGACTTCCCAGCCGTTCCCACGTGCAGCTCTCACAAACCAGAAGGCTGCTCCGAGGCGCAAAAAGATAAGGAAATTCAAACATCAAAAAGAAGGAAAAGCTCGTGCCCTTGAATATATTAACAGCTGATGAAAAGACCAGGCTCTACCTCTCCAAAACCTTCTCCCGTGCTGAGAAAGAAAAGACGCAGAAAGCAAATAGTAACCCCGCCAAAAAGCATTTTAAGGTCTTGAAATAAAGTAAAAATAAAAGTTTAGGGGACTCGTAAACACTAGCCCTAAATACAGCAGACCTAGAGCTTTTTCCATAGAAGCCCCGTGATAGAGACTCAACAAAAAAGAGCTCCCAGCAACTCCCCACTAACCCAGTGCTGTTCAGATCTTCCTTTTTTATCCCCCAGCAGCTGGGTCCACTCAATTAAATGGCCTCAGCTGGGACAACACCTCACCTGTAAAGCCATCCCAGGTTGTCTCTGAGCAGCAAGGGAAGCTTGGAGACAAGACTGACCCCAACAGCAGGCACGTAGAGACCATCAGAGATGGCTGGTGCTTACAGCAGAGATTAATTTCTTAAAGACAGTGCTTTGGAGTAATATTCATACATTTCTGTGTTAGAGGAAGAGGTTTCATTAGATGTAGAATAGCACTCTTGGGTGCACAGAAATGTGCTGTACTTGTTTAACCCAGCAGTTTTTTAATGACACAGACAGGAACGTTATTAGTCTTCATTTTAGATTTGAAGCCCGGGTTTTAGCTTTCCTACAACTCTGCTGACGCTGAGAAAAGGCAAAAGCACTCCTAAGCCTTACACCCAGGCAAAACCAAGGTAAATCCTCCCCAGGACCATAGGGAGGGGGCAGGGGATGCTGGGAGGAGGACTTGGACCACCCCAGAGAAGATGGTCCAGGAGGAAGCATCGAGCATCCTTGGAAACTTCGTGAGACCCTCCAAGGAGCTTCATGTCATAAAATAAAAATTTTTTAGCAAAAAGTTACCCTCCTTTTCATGCTCTGGTTTGCTACTCTTGACTTCATCACAGAAGCACCAGTGGTGCCCAGAAGCACCCAGAGCTGGTGTGAGCATCCAGCCTGAGCAGAGCTGCGTTGCACTGTAGATTAGGGAGATCTCCTGGCCTTTAAAATTTCAGGTTAGCCTGATCCAGGGTTAAAATTCACCTCTGTGCCAGACCCAACCTAAGGTATCCACAGGCTCCTTTGGAGGCTCCAATGTGCTTAAAGGCCAGGGCTGATTTACAATGGGAAACACAGAAGCAGGCGATATGACACAAATGGAGCAAATTGGAGAGAAGAAAGGCAGGGCTAAGGTGACTCAGATGAAATTTAGGCCATCAAAACACCACCCTGCTGTTTCCTACTGGGCTGGTGACTTTGAAAGCTCAAAGCCTGCCGGTGGGAAATAGGAGAGGTAAGGACGTAGGTTGTGTCACTGTGGCCTTAATATTCACAGCCAGATCGCACCTCCTGGCAAACACCAAAACCAGGTGCTTTCCTTTCTGTGAGAAAGCACAGACACTATCAGAAGCTGAACTAGTCAATATTTCTTTTTTTTTTTTTTTTTTTTTTAATTTTATTCCAACCAGCGTTCCGGTTGGGGGGGGGGGGGGGGAGGGAAATGGCTTTTTCATCCAAATCCAATTTTCTATGGGAACTACACGATCTTGATGTTTTCTCCCGTTGCTTCTCGTTGGCGTTAAAGCACTGACATGCACAAAATTTTTTAAAGAAAGATATTTCTGTGTTGGAGAGCTGAGAGCTGAACTGTTTTGATCAACTGGATGAAAGTGGTCAGGAAAATTCCAGATCAAACAGGCTAAGATGTCTGAGCGAAATGGTGCTTTTCAGCACTCGGGGCTTCTTTCTGAATTGAAATGTTGACACCAGGGGGGAGGGCAGAAGGGAAGAGAACCTGTCCTAGCAAACTCCACCACTAACCCCCCTTAAAATTGCAAGATAAATAATTATCCTTTTTTTTTTTTCATGAGTGTGTAGCAAAGGAGGTCTCACCAGATTACGACAGCCAACGGGGTGGGGGGCAAAAATCTATGATAATACCTAGTTATTCAAATATAGATAATTGGAGGAAAAAGCCACCTCTGGTGCCGTGTTAGACAGACAGTTTTGCTGTTATGGGTCTGACACCTCTCCGTGCCCAGGCAGGGTCAAAGTGGGCAACGCCGCCTCTCGCATCACCCTAGGATTAAGGGATTACCATTAATTAACACTGCGGCTCCGCCAGGACCCTGCCTGCGTCGCCGGCGATACGCTATCTTCCCATCGGAAAGAACCAGATGGATCTGAATTTCCAAAATCTCTGAGACAGAGAAAGAACAGGTACGAGATAGGGGGACTGGGGTGAGGCGGAGACAGAGGGGGGCTGTGGATCGTCAGAGAAGAAAGCCAAATCTCAGCAATTTAAGGTTTTTTTCTCATTTCCTAAGGAGAAAAGGCATGTGGCATCTCACTCCGTACGTCAGCATCTGTCTGCCCGTCCCCTGCTATTACCTTTTGACTCTGTTTCCTTTTAAAGCCAGCCCGGCAGAGGGCTAGCATGCTCAGAGCAGCACATTCCCATAAATTTGGGGAAAAAGCCGAAAAAGAGAGTTTCTGCACGCCCTCACTAAAGGGAAAACTAAGGCAATATCACGGGAGAGGGCTTTTGTGGAAAGACGGTTGAAGCGGCTCGGGTTAATGGCAGGAAAGCTCAGTTAAACGAGGAGGAGAAGATATCTCCTCATCTCCTTGGTTCCTCCAGGGAGAGAGCTCCTCCGCTCTCCATTTCCCATCAGATACTGAGCCCGGAGCATCTACCGCTGCAACCCCATGAAAATAGCAAATCCTCCACCTCTCCTGGCCTTCATGAGATCCAGGGACCCAGATCTTAACAGTGACTAATGGAAGCAAGCCATCCCTGTCCCTCGGTGCTTTGGATCACCTTCACTCCCCAGAATGAAGAAGAACAGCCGCTTGGCACTACTCAAAGCCCCCTCTCTTCAGTGGCATTCACCGTCCTTGCGACGGCGAGTCACCTCCGAATACCTAACGCTCAAATAACCACGTCCAAAGAGGGAAACAAGGGGAAAAAAAATCTTATTTACTCCAAATTAGGAGTTTGCTGGAGGTGCAGCAGCTCTCTCCAGCCCAGCAAGTGGCCTGCATGGGGTGCCCTCCCAGGTGTGGTACCCTGCGCTGATGAGGAGACGAGCATCAATTATCCCAGCCCACCTTAGAGAAGAAAACGTCAAACACATTTACCAGATAGTCCAGCCAAGCAGCGTCCGGAGGGGAAGATGAAGGTGTCAGACATAGCAGGAGCCCAGCTGATCTTGTGTTCTCACTCTTTTTATCTATTCATTAAAAAAAAAACAAACACAAAACCACCAAAACAAACACTTTCTTGAGGACAAACTGGGTAATTTCACTTTGGAGTCATACCACCAGCAGCACAAAACCCACCGGGATGTCCTGCAGACCTCCCAGACCTTACGTGTGTCCAAATCCAAGTACCTTAACGTAGCAATCAGTCTGTCTATAGAGAAGAGCCCACCTGTAGAGCATCCCGACCTGCAGGATGCTCTATCAGATGCCAGGGGACCAGGACCACTCTGGTAGCACCGTGGCATGAGAAGTTCCCTGGGATAGTCCTTCCCCTGGGTTTGTCTGTCTCATTGGCAGAGGTCTCTCAGCCGTGACCTTCATGTCTAACTAAACACCTCGGCTTAGCATCCCCCAACCTCTCTGCCCTTTTGAACCTTTTCTGGTGGCACGTTGAGGTTGTAACATGCTGGTTGCACATTACAGACGTAGCTGGTTGGGCATCCCCTGTCCTTGGCGTGTGTAGACACAAGGAGCGGTACGCTGTGATGAAGGTGCCTTTATTTGGGTGCACGGATGCTTTTGGCAGGTGTGAGAGCAGAAAGACCTCCTGCCCGTACCCACACTGGTTTGGATTCTACTGGTGGGCTTCAGTTATCCCCCAGCCTGCTGATTAAACCCTCCCATCTCAGGTTTGGCTCTTAGTCTTGATGCTTCCCCCCGCAAAAAAAAAATCAAGTAGAGAAGGAGTGCCTGGTTAACAGCTAATCTCCCTGTTCTCTTAAATCGCCAAGATTAAAAGCTTTCTTCCCCAAGACTGCTTCATAAAAGACCCAAAGGTTTCTACTCATTTATTCCTTTAAAAAGGAACGCTTTGTCTATTTTAAAAGATGAAGGTTCATGGGCAAAATCTTCAGCAACTCCTGACTCTGCTCTCTGCTGGTTTTCCAGATAACCCAGGGCTTCGGAATCGCACCCGAGGGAGAGCAAACCTTGGCCAACTCCAGCCTGAGCGCACGACCACCCCGATTCATCCCCCCTTAGAGAGGTGGGATTTCTGACAGTCTGATGCTCTCCTCCAGGAGAGGTGGTCCTCTCCTCCTGGGAAAGGCTCCAGCTGCTCAGAAACCGACCCTTTTGGAACTTTTAAGGCGAAATACGCTGGGGTTTGGATGCTGTAGGAAAGGAGATACGGCACGCACAGCCCTTTTACTACATGTTAGCCAAATAAATGGTCCTATTTCAAGGCAGGTGAAGCAATAATAAATATCAGGTAGGAGAAGTGAGCCTGCCATACCTTTTCATTTGTATGCATAGTAGGATTTTTTTTATTATTATTATTCTTATTAAATAAAAATTCACTCTCCAGAAACGTAGCCCAGACCCGCTGGCTCAGGCCGGCTCTTGTTAAAATGATTATTAATGGCAGTGCAACTCTTCATAATGGGAATGAATGGTCCCCGCTGCCTTTCAGTCCCACACATATCACCGACTTATTCCTCCAGCCTCCCCCCGGCCGCAACGTTCCCCGCAGCCTTCCCCCTCCAGCCCTTGAAGACCTGCCTGCGGGAGATCCATCTTGTAACTTTTCATGCTTATTTTTTCTTTTTTTTTTCTAAAGAGGATAAAAATAAACCATTCCTCGTGGATGAAAAATACGAGATGAGCCCACCAAGGGAGATGGGGGGGGGGGAGGGGGGGGCGGGTAGAAGGGTAGAAGGTAGGGTAGAAGGAAGGTAGGGTAGAAGGAAGGTAGGGTAGAAGGAAGGTAGGGTAGAAGGAAGGTAGGGTAGAAGGAAGGTAGGGTCTTTTTCCCTTTTCCATGTATTTAAACCAAAAAATAGCATAATCTGCCCCCCTTAACAGCCCCTCCCCTCCCAAATAAATAATTTCCTCACCTTGCTGGAGCAGGGGGGTGATGAGGGGGGGATTATAACTGATGGGAAGGAGGCAAAGGCAGACCAGGCAGAGATCTCTGGGCGCTGGGGGGGTGGTTTTCTCACAGTGTACCAAGCAAACCCCAGGAGGATGTCTGAGATGGCAAGGGCAATTTTGCCACAGAAAATTCTTGCAAAAGCAATTTTTAAAGGAAGGGCCACTCCCAATCCCTTTCTCCTATGGATCCCTGCAGCCAGCAGGAAGCTCGTACCCTTGGATGCCCAGGACAGCCTGGGAAGGGATGGGAAAGAGGGAGAAGGGGGGGGGGGGGGGGGATGGTTTGCTTGTGCCACT
>JAOQGH010000002.1:3816946-3838854 GCA_025769975.1 Gallinago jamesoni | reverse complement strand
GGCCAGGCTGGATGGGGCTTGGAGCAACCTGGTCTGGTGGGAGGTGTCCCTGCCCAGGGCAGGGAGGTTGGAACTGGATGATCTTTAAGATCCCTTCCAACTCTAACCATTCTGTGATTCTATGACTCATCTCTCTCTT
Source organism: Gallinago jamesoni (assembly GCA_025769975.1). NCBI lineage: Eukaryota > Metazoa > Chordata > Aves > Charadriiformes > Scolopacidae > Gallinago > Gallinago jamesoni. The sequence continues at coordinate 3,838,715 of JAOQGH010000002.1, read as the reverse complement.
CTGTGCTCAGCACACGCTCTGCCTCCATGTTTGGGCTAAACTCGATGTGAAGGACTCTATCCTCCACAGACATGGGGTGGTTTGGTCTCCCCAGCCCTGCCTGACGCAGGAGCCAGGTCCCTTTAACCCAACAGTTTTATCCCTCTGCCTACACCCCCCCGGGCCATAAATAAAACCACCACGCACGGTTGATACCAATCCAATCCATCCATCACCGGCAAGCCCCCACAAGCTTCTGGGAGTGATCAACAGGACCTCGCACACCCCTGTGCTCCTCCCACCCCTGCCAGGGCTGCGGGGTCCTACCCAGGCACGAGCTGCAGGGTCAGACACCGGCATCTACTCAGATCCTCCACCCGAGGTCTAATCACCGGCCTCTTGTATCTCCAGCAGTTCTTAGGCACTCCTAATTGGCACTTGACAAAGCGCCTGCCACACGTTGGTCAATACCAATTAGCATACTTATTAAATGCGTGTATTTGTTGGCGGCAGTTATCTAATTACCTCACAAGTGCATCAGGGAGAGGCCCTGCAAAAGGGTGCTGTGGCCAAGAAGAAGCTTTTTCAGGCGATTGGCGTGCAAACCCTGTGAGGCACCAAACCCTGCTGAGGGGCACCAAATCCTCTGTGAGGCACCAAACCCTGCTGAGGGGCACCAAAACCGTATGTTACGGCTTATACTGGGCTCAGGACCTGTCTCTTCAAGGACCCAACAAACCTCCCTGTGCTCTGTGTTGAGAGATAAGGGAGGGGACACCATCTTCACAGCCCCCTTTCCACCCATACCCAAGGGATGCTTCCCAAAGTGGGATTCTCACCTTCCCTCAGCATCCCTGTGCGCCTCTGCAGCCTTGCTCTGAGGTCTCCAGACGAGCACCATCACCTTCTCCTGGTCACATCACCCCGTTCCCTGTACAGGTGAGTTTGCCAAGCACGGAGTCAAGCATCCCCCCGCCGCTTCCAAGGTAGCACAAGTCAATCAGAGATTTGGGGTTTTCCTTCTGCAGAATTAATTACCTGGGAGCCAGGGAACAGGAGTAACGAGAGAGGCTGAAACACCTGAAATTACATTTACCAAGCTACACGAGGCTGCTGCTTTTGATTTCTTTCCTTCTTTTTTGCATATTGTACCGCAGGCTGAGCCTAGCCAGTAGGTACTGCTGTTATCAGACAGCAGGCAGAGTGGAGAGTTGATATAACATTCATGCCCGGGAACCAAAACAGCCCCTGTGCACTGTTTTAATTTAACGTTCGTGGAAGTCTCCAATTTTCACTTTTTCTTTTTTTTTTTTTCCCTCCCCATCCCTCATTGGAACCGGTGCAGCAGAGCCTGGCCAAGGGAAGTTCCTCTCCCTTTGACATCAGGGCTGGCATGGAAGGACTCTTCCCCCGGCAAGGGAGACGGGGACTCTTCTGGGCGATGGGGAAGATGGCATCTTTGCATTTTCACATGGGAAAATGAGCGAGGATGGAAGGTGCTGGGTGCTACAACAGACCCAACCCAGGGCAGAGTAAAGGGCTGGAGGAAGGGGGAGGAGAAGCCCCGGTCCTGTTGCAAAGCCAGCAACCAGCTCTACTCACCATTTTGCCTTTTCTGACCGTCCTTGCCATTTTTTCCCCCTCTGCTTTCCTTAAGCTTCTCCACCCCAGCACACTCCTTGCTCTGGAGGGTTGTGTCCTTCTGCTGGAGCTTGAGCTGGTCCAGGTCAGATGGAGCACGTCTAAGTCTTCCTTACTGTTGAGCCTACTACATATCAAATGCAAGCAGTGCCCTGAGTAACTAATCTTTCACGTGTGCCTATTAAGCAAAAAATTAAAAGAAAATTACACGGGGAAGTCAGCAGCAAGTAGGAGGGGACGGGTTGTAATTATATGGCTATTAATTGGCATAAAGCGCCAGTTTAATGCTCTCTGGCCCATGCCGATACTTCCTAGGGAAATTTTCTCTCTATTAGTTTTGGATGAGAACTGGGATTCTCTCTGGAAGCTCTGAGTCTGCACAGAGAGGTGACTTTCAGCTTTGGTCCCCCAGCAGGTTTTTGTTTTCATGCACTGATGGACAAAAAAAAAAGAAGGAGCTGCTTTTATCGTGGCTTTGTCTGCCCGAGGTGGAGGGTGGGGAGAGCCAGGTTTCACCATTACAGGAGGATAAGCAAATAGTGTTCCTTTGAAAATCCAGCCCCCCATGGAAGAATTTCCTCCAAATACAAAATTCAAGAATAGAAAACTCAAGAAACTATTCCCCAATATCCCCCACGGCTTCTGCCAGCACTGGGAACTCCTGGAAGGTGGGAACCTCCTGCCCAAGCAGCTCCTCATCAAAAAATGACAATTATACAGAACCAAAACTTTTTGGGCACTAGATGTCCATCGAACCCTCCAGAGGGTTTAAAGGAATGATGTGCAGTTTCCTGCCAACTCACCTGGCAGGGGACCAGACAATCCAGATGCCTGGTCCCTGATGGTCCTGCCATGCAGGATACAGCTGTGCTGGAGAAGAGGGAGAAGCTGCAGGTGCTGGCTCTTAAACCAAGGTACATGTATATTCACAGCTCTATACCATAAGGTAGGAAGGTCTCTCCTCTTCAGGAGTCCCACGGGCAGCTGGAAGACACTGGAGCAACAGGCAAATCCGCTGTGTTATTACAAACTGGGCAGGGGGGAAGAGAAAATGGGAAGGAGAAAATGAAAGTTTTTAGATTTTTCTATGCTAAACCAAGATATTTCCATGGACAAACCAGAGTGCTCTCAATTTTGCATCAGATGAGAATGATCTTCTCCTCTGGAAGCCAAAGGTTTCCTTCCAGGAGGAAAGCCAGATCTGCCCCGCTCCAGCCAATATGAGCATCCTCTGAGCAGCTCGTGCCAGGACCCCAGCAGGAACGGATTTTGCTCAGAGACCTAAGGATTTATCTTGAAGCTACAAACCTATCTCCTTTATTTCCTAAGCTGGAGAAAAGCACTCACTAAAGTGAGTTTGGGAGGGAGGGGGAGGCAAAAAAAAAAAAAAAAAAAAAAAAGAGGGATTTTATTCAGTCCAGATCTTGGAATCTTGGAGCAAGGAATTCTCCCTTCGTGCCATGGCTCTCCACGGACGGCATTAAGGTGGAACTACATGCCTTCTGAAAAGAAAGACTTGCTCTATGGCCAATTTTCAAGCATTTCAAACCCAGATTAGGGGAAAAAATAAGAAAATCTGTCTGCCCCCCTCATTTCTGAACACTTTAGACACTTTAGATCAAACTTCTCTGTGCTAAAACAAGGTCTAGGAAGCTTCACAGTCACCTGGCTCCAGCAGCCCAAGGCATGAGAAAATGAGGACATTATGAAACTTTAGAGACAATCCTCAGCTATGGAGGCTCAGAGGCTGCTCTGGAAAAGACTTTTCTTTGCCGTGCACACCTAACCCAGAGGAGAACCTCCCGTAGCAAAAGGACTTCAACTCGTGGTTGCTAAACCCACTTACTAAGCAAAGAAATAGCTTTAAAAATTTATTTTCTTTTAATCCCCACCTAAGTTCACTAGTTGCTTCTCCTGGATGGTTTGGTTCCTCAGCAAGCAGCTGCCGCCCCAGGAGAAGGGTGCTTTTTGGTAAGGATGGGTTCCACGCTGGGAGCCGAGACCAGTCCCATCATCAGAGGTGGCGCTTCCAACAGCTTCCAGCAGCTCCAACCTGCTGCCAGCAGCTGTATTCACCCAGGAGGAGGGTTTGCTGGTGGACTTGGAGCCTTCCAGCTCTGAAGACACCTGGTCTCCTCCGAAGGTGTGCAGGCAAAAGCCAGCAGGAGCGGAGGAAGAGGTGCTGGGGTGGGATTAAGATGGGCGAGTGGGGGACTACAGCAAAAGGACAGCCTTTGAGTGCAAAAACGCCACAAAACCAAAAAAGTGTGTCCCCCCCAGGCAGCCAGGTCTGACTCACAACCCCCTTGGCCCCATCAGAAGTGACAGGGCAGCGCCGCCACCGCTTTAATCAACTGGGCAGCTGCTGAGCTGGAAGGGAGTCCATGTAAAATCAATGTGCCGTTAGAGAAACCACCGAGGGCTGCCAGTCAATATGCTGAAAAGACACTGCTGCCTTGCGACAACCCAAACCAGCAACCTGCTGTTATTGACAGAAGAAGTGGCAGGCTTTAAAAAAAAAAACCAGCATCTTGTTCCTCCCTCCCTCCCCCTCCTGAGTAAATTAACCCCAAATCTCTTTGTTTACCCTCGCCCCTAATAAGCTGCGGGGGCTCGCAGAGACGGTGTTCCAGGCTCTTTCCCGAGCAGCCAAGAGCCTTTGTTCCCTTTCATCCTGGGGAAAGGAAGGGTTTAGATAATCTCAGAATGCCAGAAAGCAATTTATTTTGACCTAGACTGTTTCTGCAATGTCATCTCCGGGCTTCAGGGCGGGGGAAGCTTCGTTAGGCGGCGTTTAACGCAACGCCACCGCGCTGGGATGGGGCTGCGTGTCCCAGACACTGTGCAGGAGCGGTCCCTGTGGGCACTGGGAGCAGCCCAAAGTGGCTTGACCCAGGATAAGGGACAAGGCTGTGGCACACGGCTGCTTGGCACCCAAGCGACACCCTCCAAGGGTCTCAGCTGCAAGAGGGATGGCCAGGTCAGCCAGGAGAATGGGTCACCCAGCGTACTGCACGCCCCAGGTCCCCGATGGCAGACATGGAAGAGGCTCAGGAGGGGATGCTCTCCTGTCCCCCTCATGCAAAGGCAGCACCAACTCGACCCCAACCATCCAGAAGGAGCATTTGGTCCTTCCCCCAGAATCATATGGGGCTGGAAGGGACCTCTGGAGATCATCTAGTCCAACACCCCTGACAAAGCAGGTCCACTCACAGCAGTTTGCACAGGAACGTGTCCAAGTGGGGTTTGAATGTCTCCAGAGAAGGAAACTCCACCACCTCTCTGGGCAGCCTCTTCCAGGGCTCTGCCACCCTCACAGGAAAGAAGTTCCTCCTCATGTTTAGGTGGAACTTCTTATACTCAAGTTTCTGCCCGTTTCCTCTTGTCCTGTCACTGGGCACCACTGAGAAAAGACCAGCTCCATCCTCCTGACACCCTCCCTTGAAGTATTTACAGGCATTGAGCAGAATGCTTACATGATCCCCCTCCCCGGCAAGAAGAGATTTGCAGCGATGAATTCTCCCTGCTCTTCCTTCCTGCTCCTAAGCCCCTGGGTGAGCTCAAGCCCTTTGCCTCCGGGATGTTTTTGGCAGCCTCAAGCCCTGGCAACTTTCTTTAGTAAGGAAAAGCACAAAGCCGAGAACATCACACAGCCACAAATAGCAGGAAACAGCAGCAGATGCTGCCAGGCTCTCTCAAACACCACCAGGAGCTGGTGGTACGGCGCTCAGGGGACAAGAGCCCGTGTCCCTCCCAGCTCCCCCGTTCTGGATCCGTCGTCCGCTACAAACCACCTACCAAGAAGGCACGGGGTCGGTGCTGACACCAAGATGGACTGTGGGGCAAACACACCCAGGGCCACCCGAGAGCAGCGTCACTGCAAACCGGGCCCCCACCAATGGGTCAGTGGCGTGAGTGTCCCCCCCTCTTTGCCAGACCTCCCCCCACAACCCCCCCATCGCACGGCACAGGCTTTTAGCTCTGCCCCATCCAGGCAACTCATCCCTCTGTCAACAGGGAATATTTTCAAATCTCTTCCTCCCTGCAGGCAGGCAGAAGTCTCCTCTGCCTTTTCCAGCCAGCTTCCTTTTCTTATTTATTATTATTATCGTTGTTGTTATTTTCCTCTACATGAGGAGTTTATATCCCAAATCCTCCTGCCTTGTTTGTTTTTTTTTTTTTGGGGGGGGGGGACACGACAGCAGATCAGCATCTCTCAGGAAGACTCGGAATCCCTTGTTGCAGGGAGTCAGAAAGAAGAGCTGGAAGTTTGTTCATCCAAACTTTTGACGCAGAGCATAAAGCCAGGCTTGTCTCTCCTTTCCCTTCCCCCCCCCCCACCCCCCCCTCCCAAGTTACATAAAACCAAAACCAGCCTCTTTTCATTCTCTTGGCAGCGTCCTGCCCAGCGACCTTGTCCCGAGCCTCTTCCACCGGGCTGGGAAAAGGGAGGAGGAGCGGGGACCATTCCCTGGCTGCCTCCCACCGACCTTTATTTGGCTCCCCGCGCTTCCCAGCGGGATGCCCACGCGGACAGGCAGCTGGAAAAGCCCGCAAGAGTTTCGTCAGTGCTTTGTTTTGTTCTCTGGGTACCATCAGCTCGCCGGCTGGGGTTGTGCAACAGCAGAGCCAGCTGCTTTGAAGAGGGAGGGAGATGGGCCACCGCGGGCCACTCGCTGCCACCAAAGACCCGCCGAAATCCCCCGTGGTTCCCGTGACGGCTGAAGGCCCACGCTAGATAAGTCAGCAGAAAAGCAAATAAACAGGCGGACGGGATAAACAGGCTCTACAGCCTGGTGTTGCCTGAGAAAAGTATGGTTATTTCCACACACACACACCCCCCTCCTTCTCCCCCAGTGCCCATCACTTTGTCAGCGAGTCTGCGTGCGCAAGGGCATCTTTTGTCTCCCAGGCTTGCAGACCCAAGCCACTGGTAAACAAAGTGCTCGCCGAGCCTCCAGCCCCGCAGAGAGATGGCTTTACTCTGGATGAGAAGCTTTAAGCCTTCATCACCGAGATGGGCCACGCCGCCGTGCTGCCTGCCCGGCGGTTTTAATCCCTCGCCGTGACCCAGCCACCCTCAGACCCCTACAGCCTGCACTGCCAACGTCCCATGTCCCACGGGGACTAAGCTCTACCCACCACAAAACAAGGTGCCCGTACTTTGCTGGGCACAAGGGAGATCCACCCACCTACTCTTGACCCGCTGGATGGACGCCCCGAGACTCCCGGGGCACCTACATCATAAGGGAGGGTCTTCCTCAGGGGTGATGGCTTCTTTCCCCTTTAAAGACCTGTCTGTGGAGTAATTAAAGCTCCTGTTTCTAAGCCGCTCGGTATTTTAATTGATTTTCTGCACTGGCTGCCCGCAGTCTAGTCATTCAAATGCGACACTTATCTTGGAAGCCTCGAAGGAGCATCAAGGGAGAGCAACCTACCCTTGTGCTTTCCTGCAAGTCATCGTGGTCAGGACTGGTTTGCACTGGGGAGGCTGTCGGTTTGGCCACCTGGATGCCAAGCTGATGCCTCGATCCCCACTGCACGGCATCTCGGGGCGAGAAGAGCTTCCCATTGTGATTTTGTGCCTGTTTTTTTTTTCCTCCCGAGAACTTTCTCTGTTCTTTCCAGTTTTCACGGGAGAAGGGGAGATTATCAATTCTGCACGGTCAGATTCTTCTCAAGAGAAAATTGGGAGCACGGAAACAGGGACTGCTGTTTCCAAATTAATTTCTCTTTTCCCCCTTCTGGTTTTAGATGCTGCCACTACCTGAAGAAGCCAGTCTGGCAACGCAAACCACAGCAAAAGGCGTTTCTCCAGCGAAGTGAGCTGAAGAGCTTGTTCTGTGCGAGCCGTTGTTCTGAAATGGATCCTCTCTCAGTAGGCAGCTCCTCGCACTCAAGTTTTATTAAAGGACTAAAGGTCCCTCTCGTTCGTGCTCCTCCAAGATCAGATTTGCTTTCGAGTGGTGTATTTTCACGTATTTCTCCGCCTCTCCCTTCTTTATATTCCTTGGGGACCCGCCAGGATGCGTGTCAACACCGGTCACTGTGGCCAGTTGTTTGGGGTGGGTTTTTTTTGTTTTTGTTTGTTTGTTTGTTTGGTTTTTTTTAAACAACAACATTCCTGGTTCATTTAATTTAGCACGTTTGAAACTCACACTGCTACCGGCAGGAGGCTCGATCAAAATGATGAAGAGCTACAAGCTGCCTCCCTCGCCCGCTGTGCGCGGAGAGCCGCGGCAGCACCGGCACCTCTCCATCCCCCAGACCCTTCCGAGGATGCTCCAGGAAGCACGGGACCCCAGGCAGGACCACGTCCACATCACACCCCCCTGAGGTACCTGCAAAACGCCCTGCCTTCCGAATAAATCAAACTAAAAACCCCAGTTGAGTGTTGTGGTTACTGGGAAGCCGAGGGAGGCTGGGAATTCCTGAAATCCCCAGGAGAACCAGGAAAGCTTTTTAATAAAAATCCCAAGTCCATCCCAAACTATAATTAGGAAAGTGGAAATCTGGGACCTACTGGGTAGGTTTTGGGGGTTTTTGTCTTCTTTTAGCAGGACCCCAGAGCTGCTGACAAATGTCTATAATAAGCCAAGCTTTAGAGTGGAAAAATCAAGCTCTTGCAATGTAAAAATTACTGACAGCGGGATAAGATTCCTAAATCCGCAGAGTGACTGCAGGAGGTCACTTCTACAAACCCAGAGATAAATGCTTCCCCCAGTGAGTGAAAAAAACCAACATACCGCCCTTCCAAAATGTTTTTCTGGCCTTGAACTTGCTAATGACTGTAGCCTGGATCCTGCATGCATACCCTCTCGCCAAGTCCTCCAGGAGGCACAAGGAAAACCCAGCTCCCAAGGTCCTTGGCTGAAAGTCACTTGAAGTCAGGAGCTTCCTTGCTTGAGGAACGCGTTCCTCTATGCTGTAGACAGACCGAGCCTCCAGCCTCCTCTAGGAATTTGAAAAGAAACCATGCATATAATAGGTGCACATTTAGCACAAAAGGAAGATGCTTCACAGAGGACAAATATTAAATCATAAAATATATCAACAGCCATTTCCTGGGAAAACTGAATTTAACCTGGCTCTCAGACGAGCAGGAAGCTCCCAGGAGCTGCTGCTGTGTCTGATGGAGGATCAAAACCCCCAGGGATGTTTTAGACAAGAACTCTGCATGGACTTCCTAGAGATGCTAGGAAAAAGGGTCAGAGCATGACCTTTCTCTGCTGTCAGCTTGCAGACATCACTCTTCTGTATGACCCTCTAAAACAATTGGCTTTGCAGGGAAAAAAACAGGGTATGGTCAAGCACGACCAACTTTGTGATCTGAAGCGTCACAGGGATTTCCACATCTTGGTGGTGATGCAGTCACCATGTGTGCATGCCACAGGAACATGAGAATGGCTGCTTGGTGTCATTTTGACACTGTCCTGCACGACATCCTGGTCTCCAAAACGAAAAGGCATGGATCTGATGGATGGACCCCTCGTTGGATAAGAAGCTGGCTGGGTGGCTGCACTTAAAGGGTTGCAGTGAATGGCTCAGTGTCCAAGTGGAAACCAGTGATGAGTGGTGTTCCTCAGGGGCTGGTATTGGGCCTGATGCTGATTAACATCTTTGTCAGAGACGTGGACAGGAGGATTGAGTGCACCCTCATCAAGTTTGCTGATGACACTAAGCTGCGTGGTGGGGTCAACACGATGGAGGGAAAGGATGCCATCCAGAGGGACCTGGACAGGCTTAAGAGGTAGGCCAGTACGAACCTCATGAAGTTCAAGTGCAAGGCCAAGGGGGACCTGCACCTGGGTCACAGCAATCTGAAGAACAAACAGAAGTTTGGCAGAAAATGGACTGAGGGCAGCCCTGAGGAGAAGGACTTGGGGGTGTTTGTGAACGAGAAACTCTACATGAGCTTCTTGGGACAGAGAATAAAAACACAGCAAAAAAAGTATCACAAGTTGGTCTGCCTCAACTCTGGAGGCCTGCAGGGTCTCCTCTGAAAGCCTGAAGAGATATTTAAACTTTATCATTAACCACATTGGAAAACAGTGCTGCTAGAACAGAAGCATTCCTAGAATGGTTTGGATTGGAAGGGACCTTAAAGACCATCCAGTTCCAACTGCCCTGTCACGGGCACGGACACCTCCCACCAGACCAGGTTGCTCCAAGCCCCATTCAGCCTGGCCTTGAACCCCTCCAGGGATGGGGCAGCCACAGCTTCTCCAGACAACCTGCTCCAGTGCCTCATTACTCTCACAGAGAAGAATTTCTTCCATATATCTAATCTAGACCTCCCCTCTTCCCTTTCCTCTTATCCTGGCCCTGACAAAGAGCCCCTCTCCATCTTTCCTGTAGGCCCCCTTTAAGTACTGGAACGGACTGACCTCTCTCTGTTCCTTCTGTAGCATAGTTCACTCCACAACCAAAACGATCCTCACTAGCTATGCAGAAGGGCAACCTCATCCCCCAACACCGTTACTGGTGGCAGCCCACCTTCCTTCACGCTCTACCCTCACATCAGCTGGCAAACAGGGCACCCAAGGACCTACCTGAGATGCTTTAAATGAACCATGACTGCTTGCTTCCCAAGCTGACTCAGGAAAAACATTGCTGCACCAGCCACGCTCCAGAAAGGCTCTTCTTTACAGCCATAAAGGATGGAGAACTGTGGTTTGATTTTTTTATTTTCTTTCTATGGGAGGTGAGATGCTATATAATAAGCCATGCAGCTCATATAAATACATCAAGCAAAGTTGCTCCAACCAATGGGCTGGGTGCTTGTCACCTCAGGTGTAGGGCTTTCAGCTGAACACATGCCCCCCAGATGATTAAAAGGTCACCAGAAGCAGCTGGAGTCTTTCTTTACTTATTATAAAGGACTGGTATAAAAAAAACCCCACATTAGTAATATTCCTGACAGGTGCTTGTACGTATGGAGAATCAGATAGCAGGAGCTGTGAGTTATGGCCCTATAACTCCTTCGAGGGGTCCCAGGGATGTCCTGAGTCATCATCTAAAGCCTGAGAAGCCCCTCCTTGGCTCAGCCCAGGCTCCCAGCAAGCTGGGTTTACAAGGGGACAGGATCTAGCTACCGGAGTTGGGAGAATGGGAGAGGAAGGGGATCTCCTCCCCAGCCTTCCTCGCTCCTCTGATGTGTTCCCTCCAACTTCTCTTTCAGTAAAATAACCCGATGTGGAAGACAATGGCATTTATCTCCCCTCTTGGGCAAACGGTGACCCGGCAAAGCATCCTAGATCGCGTGAGGCGGGTCACGTGGACCAAAGAAGTGCAAATCAGTGGAAAAAACACAGTCAGGTTCAGTGGAGATCCACGCTGGAATAAGCAGCCGCCTGTGAGAGCGAGCGAGGGAGAGAAGGCAGGTATCTCCTGGCTTGCAGGGGGATGGAAACCTAAGATGCTCAGGGACAGCTTGGCAGAGAGCTGGATTTAGAAAGGGAACAGAGGGAAATTTCACACCCGTGATGCTCACCAGGGGCTTTTCAGCCAGGGATGGGAAAAGCGGCTTTGGCACCTAGGGGGCTTGTTTCGAAAGCCCTGATGGTGCTCCCACATTTAGGAGGATGGACAGCCCAAAAGGGAATGACTTCTCCATCTTCTCCAGCTGAGATCTCTTCCTCGCACAGCACCCCGGCCGGTGAAGAGGAGGGTTATTTTCCAACACCACTGAGCATCAGAGATGAAGCGGAAAAATAAAATGAGCCGAAGAAGCCCCGTGCATCGTCCCTACCCCCCACCCCCCCCTTCTCTTAATAAAGCTCCTGAATATCGTATTCTCAGCTTAGATTAACCTAAGCTTTGCTCCCAATTATTATTTCACTCTCCTAAGTACAGAAGCAGAAAGGGGCTTGACAAATGAACCCGGCTCTGTCATGAAGCTGCGCCTCCACTTCTGCAAGTCTGTCGAAAGCCTTATTTCTCAGAGAAACCCTCCTTCCCACAGATCACCAGCTGTGTATCCCCAGGCCTTCTTACAGCATGGAGGACTCCAGGCCAGGGATTTTTCCACCACTTGGTTTGTGGACTTTATGGCTTTTTTTCCAGTGGGGCAGTGAACCCCTCGAGGTGAACCCAGACGCGTTGGCAATGGGCTTCCTTTGCTGAGTCCCCTTCCCCAGACCCCTAGAAACAGCCCACGGCTCCCACTGGGGCACGCACAAGCCAAAAAATAAAAATTTATGCTAGAAATCCTGCCTTCTCCGTGGCAGGGGAATAACAATGCTGTTGCTGAAGCCTGGGTTATTTTGGGGGCCTCCTTGTTACCACTCCATCCTGAGCAGGGTGATGAGCTTGATGATCTTTCAGGTCCCTTCCAACTCTAACCATCCTGTGATTCTATGAAATGAAAATAGACAATTAAGGAAGGCAAGGATTGCCCTCTGAGAGGCCCCGGTGCCTCCAAAGCCCAACCGTAGGGAAAGCTCTTGAGCTTTTTCCAGACCCTCTGTGGGGGGAAAATCAAGCCCGTGGCTTCACCCTCGCCCTTCTGCTGGCGTAAATCAAGGTGGGTTCTTCTGGGGGGGCTGCAGCTGAGGCGAGGCGGTGATGGGACCCACGCTGGAGCGGCAGGAGGAGGGTCGAAAGGCTGGAGGGATCCCACACTCTTCCCCACTGGCCAGGGCAGGGTGGGAGGCTGGGCAGCCTGCTGGGCTAATCAGATCTACCAGCCAGTCTCGACTCTCCGAACGCAGCCTGTATTCCCCCCGGAGCTCAGCTTTGATTTTTCAAGCCTGCGGGGCCGGAGGAACAAGCCTCAGCTGGTTTCACAGCCTGGCCTGAGGTTTAGGTCAGAAGTAGCTCTTCAGATCCACGAGGCCGACCCCCTGCCTGGCAATATTTGCTGCACAAGCTGGGATCTGCACTTGAAATGTCAGCGATCTGCTCCTTCCATTTGCAGTCGCCGTACGGGGCAGGACAGGGGGTTGATTGCATCTGCGGGGAGCAGATGTGGGGCTGCAGAGCTGCAGCAAAAGCTCCTCAGAAAACCAAAGAACAGGGCAGAGAGAAGTGCCCCAGCACGGCAAATTCACCCCACCGTCCCACAAGGCATCCCACATCCGGAGATGTGCAACCTCTGGGGTCAGCACCGAGCCAGGTATCTCCTCCGCTCAGGTGAGGGAGGAAAGAGGGGAGGGAGTTGCAGGGGTTCCAGTTTTTTTTCCCCTTACCCAGAACAGAGGCTTTAATAGCAAAAACCGTGGCAGCAGCCGGATGTTTTCAGTCGGAAAAAGAGACAAGTTGAACCTTTCCTAAGCTCTTCCAACAGAAAAAAAATAAAAATAAAAAATTTGTCCACGTTCTCCCTTCTCCATCCACTCTCTTTTCTGCGTGTGGCAGAGGGTGTCCTTCACAGAGGCAGTGAGGAGATGACTGTGTACCTAAAGGACATGGGTAGCCCCTCGGGGACAGCTTATCACTCTGGACTTTCCCCTGCAGATGGGGACAAACTTTTTAGCAGGGCCTGTTGCGATAGGACAAGGGGTAATGGCTTTAAATTAAGAGAGGGTAGGTTTAGGCTAGATGTAAGGAAGACATTTATTACAAAGAGGGTGGTGAAACACTGGCACGGGTTGCCCGGAGAGGTGGTAGATGCCCCATCCCTGGGAACATTCAAGGTCAGGTTGGACCTCGTTGGACCTGATCGAGTTGAAGATGCTCCTGCTCATTGCAGGGGGATTTGACTAGATGACCTTTAAAGGTCTCTCCCAACCCAAACTATGCTACAATTCTACAAATATTTTGCTTCTTTCTAAATTGCATGGTTCGTGTCCATTTAAGCACATCTAGAAAGCAGGCAATAGCTCAGCTGCATCCAGAGGAGCCGTGAAGAAGTGATACCTGTTTGTTCTCAGCAGAGAGAGCGTTATTGATCCCCACCAGTGCTGTGAAGCTATCACAGAAGTACAGCTCTAGGACAGGGGTACGGGCACGTTCTGCTCCCTCTTTGGAGACAGGGGCAGGTTGGCAACTCATCTGTGGGTGGTACAAACAGTATTTGTCTCTCAAGGGATTGTCCCACTGCTCTGTAGTGAGCCCAGCGGGGTTAAGTTCAACCTCAGAAGTTGGTCTGAAACATTTTTCAACCCCCGTCCTGGCAGAGAGCAAGTCTCAAATCCCTAGTGATTGGCCAAAAAGGCTTATTTCTTCTTTCTAAGAAGACAAGCAAGGTTGCAAACGGGCGACAGGAGCACTTGATGGTGCAGGGTGTCCTCTCACGGAGGGAAGATTTCTTCTTCTGAATGGCACGGCCAGCCAAGAAGACAGGCTGTGTTTTGCCCTGCTGCTACACGAGACATCCCCACGTCTGCTAAAGCAGCAGTCAGACCTCATCAAAAGCAGTGTCTGTTTAAAGATGAAAACATCCTGGTAATAAATAGGCAGAACTTGCAGCCCTGAGCAGCCTATCTGAATAAACCGCTGTTATTTGAGAGCTGCCTAAGAATATACTTCAGGGAGGGAAACAGCACTGCTTATCAGAATAGGACTCTATTCCTAACGTATCCTAAAGGGTCCCCATGTCCTTCAACCAGGTCCAAACAAAACATGGCATTAGAGGCTTGGTCCAACTCCTATTAAAAGCATTATTGTTTTTTTTCCCCACTGATTTTCACAGAGCTTGGATCAAACACAAAAAAGGAGTGAAGTGTCAATATAGCACCCATTCTTCAGACCACGGGACCTCATTAGCAAAGCAGTGGTAGTAATAAATCTCCTGGTTCAACTTAAAAATCACACCCCAAAAACCAGCGGTTTGGGGGTCAACAAATTAATTTCAAGTTGTATGAAAATTTTTCATTTTACCCAAAACTGCATAGTTCACTTTCTGGTTTCAGTTGACTTTTTTTTTTTTTTTTTAAACCCTGAACAATTTATTTTTTTTTTTAACTGAAAACACGAAAACAAAGTTACTTTCTTCACTAGCACCCTATTTCCAAACTCAGACCTAAAGCTGGAAAAAACCCACCCAACCTCCTCTCTTGACCGCTGTAATTGGTGAATGTGCTTAGAAGCCAAGATGCTGTGAACTAAAGCTCCAAAACCAACCCCAGCAGCCTACAGAAGGCACGGGGGTGGAAGCAGGGCTGGGGTTTGCGTGCCAGGATGTGGCCACCATCCCTGGTCCACAGACGGTGGAGCTGAGGGTGAATCAGCACCAAGATATTGCTGCTTTCCAGCCATATTAAGGCAACTTGGGATGTGTCCAAGAGCTGGTTTTTAGGTGGCTTGGGCATTTACACGGGGAAGGACAAGGTGGTTGCTGTTTTGGCTGTGCCAAGGTCTTCCATCCCCCATTGGCTCCCTGGCTCTGCAGAACAGGAATAATCCCCCTGCCCCGTAACGAACGTGCTGGTTTTATGAACTGCAACAGATGTTTCAGACCACACATTACCCTACTCTGTCACTGCCAGAATGAAGTGAGGAACATCGTGATGGGTGGCTGACGGCGCGGTATGAATTTAGTCTGGCCAATCATCACAGTCAAAGCTGGAGCCCGGCCAGAACAAGTGGCTAATACCTTCTCCTCCCGCTCCAGCCAAACATCCCAGGAGATCATTAGAGACTGCACGTGACCAGCAGCAATAATTAATCACGAAAAGTTGTTATTTCTCAAAGCCAATTCATGTTATGCCTCCCTCATGGATTTGACAGCACTCAGTAACAACACTGGCAATTAAAGCTAGGTAAGACCCCCCAATTAACAAGATAGTGCTCACTGATGGTCGTGTATCCGTGCCGAGTCCTAACAGATTTTCTTTTTGTTAGCCAAAAATTATTCATATACCAGGACAAACAATCAGATCATCAGCTCAGGATTACTTTAAGTATCTGAACGGGGCTCCAGCTACCCAACTCATGGGAGTCCTTCAGAGGGGACAGGGGTTTGAGGGACGCAGGTGTCACCAGTGCCTCGCTGGGGCTTCACGAGCCAACCTCCCCAAGTCTCACCATGGTCCAATTCAGTAGCCATCCCTGGATTTTGATATGTAAATATAGTAAGAGGATTGCAGAGGAGAGATTTGTCTTGACTAGGAGATTAGTTTTAGATCAAATTTGGCTAATGTGGGAAATGCTGCTGGCTAGGATGTGACTGCTTCAATTAGCTCAGGAGGGCTCTTCTGCGTCTCTACTCCCGGGCCAGGCGTAGCTGGCAAAGAGAAGCTGGAGAGATGCTGAAGCTCTGAAGGGGACCGCAGCTCAAGCTGCCCCTGCTTGGAGAAAGGTGCTTTCCCATTGAGCCAGCAGAGCTTAATCGAGCGTTTCTGCCCAGTGCCTCCACGTTTCCCATACAGCATGTTCCCACACCCCCTCTTTGAACTCCACTGCCCTGGTCCCTCCTTGCTGCCCGAGCTGTGGGCACGTGGCGCTGGCAGCCACGGCGTAAGGGCACTGGAGGAGAGTTTGCACAGGTCAGAGCAGAAATCCACTGCCAGCACCATTTGGGGTCTTTTCAGCATCGTCCGTCAGCCCGGGCCAGGATATTCAGTGAGCAAAGTGTGGCTCACCATCACAAATGCCATGGTTTTCTCCAGAAATGAAAAATAAATACATGTCAGTAGGACATCTGCTCCTAAGGGAAGCAGAAAGGCACAGTAATAAGCTGTGTGGCATCAGGCTGCTCTTGGGGAGAAGAAACCACAGTTAGAATTACTCCGTGCGGTAACTGTTAGCGCAAGGTTGCTTTGATGCCGCTTGTGCTGAGAGATGCAAGACTCTGATGCAGGTAGCTCTGCTGTTCCATCAAGCTTTTAATCACCTGCCTGTGTCTCCTTGCAGGGAAATGGGGAGAGGCCACTCGCTTGCATTTTGAGGATGTGATGCCAGGGGCACCTGCGAGCCAGGCTTCCAGCTAGGAATTGTATTCAGCATTGCATCTCCAAACACTTTTAGGGAGTTAAGGCGATCTTCTTCCTTCCACACCTTGGCATGAGACACAAGCCAAAGCGGTTTCTTTACCACTTTATAGCCTGACTCCCACAGCTCCTGCTCACCCAAGGTTTACTTCCACCTTCTGCCTCCCCTAGAAGCCCAGCCCCTCAGCATCAAATACCTCTTTGTCCTTGGAAGGGTTCCCTGCCAAAAGCTTCCTAGTTCAGGCAGATCCAAAGACCTTTCACAAAATCATTCCGGTTGGAAAAGACCCTTGGGATCATTGAATCCAAACATCAACCCTACTCTACAAAGTTCTCCCCTACACCATATCCCCCAGCACCGCATCTAAACCACTCTTAAACTCATCCAAGGATGGTGACTCAACCACCTCCCTGGGCAGACTATTCCAGTGTCTGACCACTCTTTCTGTGAAAAATTCTTTCCTAATGTTCAGTCTAAACCTACCCTGTTGGAGCTTGAAGACATTCCCTCTGGTTCTGTCACTAATTACCTGCGAGAAGAGACCAGCACCAACCTCTCTACAGTGTCCTTTCAAGTAGTTGTAGAGAGTGATGAGGTCTCCCCTTAGTCTACTCTTCCTCAAACTAAACAGACCTTTTGCGGGATGATGGCAGGCTTTCCAAGGTAAGCTGATGGGCTGGGTTTGTGCTGAGGATGACCCTCAGCACAGGTTTTTTGCCCAGGATGACCCTCAGGATCCTCATCCTCAGCACCTCCCCAGCCTGCTCCTCCATTGGACTAGGCAAATGGTACCACAGTAAAGTGTGAAGGTCTTGGGCCACCAGAGAAACCCCAAACCCTTTATTTCAAAGTCTCAGGGACTTAAGAGAGATGAACCTAGGTCAGGGACTGGATTTTTGTTCAACATGTGCCAACTATGCCCTGAAGTATGGGACTTTTAGACTTGATTTGGAGTATTATAATAGTGCCTCCGTGCCATTTGAAACCAAATCAAAGAAAACATTCATAAATAGCCCATGTTAAAGATGGATCCATTTATTTTTTTCCCATCAAACTTCCTATCTTTCCCTTTGCTGCATTTGCTAATTATCCAGTATGCATTTGCTTAAAGAAAGCATTTTTCTAGCCTTCACAATCCATCTTCCCATCCTAATGGATCTTGTGGTAAAGTCATTACGGAGACTTTATGAAATCACAGTTATTTCCATGACAACAGTGATGTAATAAAGGTGGGATTATGACATTACTGCAAGATCAAGCTGAAGGACACGATGGATTTGTTTACCCCAGATAGGGCAAGGAAGAGTCTTCATTCATTTCGGCGTTTCTAAAAGTGCCTGAAGGTCTGCTAATGGAAGGTACATTTTATATATGATATTTTCTTTTCTATTTTTTACTTGTTCTTTTTATTTACAGTTATTTTTTAGGGCTCTTTTTCAAGCACACATAGTTTAATAAGCTTCAGAGGAGGATCCATGCTGAGGGTAAATTCACCCATCTCTGTGAAAAGAAAGACCATCCCTGCAAGTCTCACAGCTCTTGGCTTTCCTGCAAGTAGTGATGCCCACTGGGGAAGGGTTTTCCACCAGTGCTTAAAGGACCAGCAGGATGGATTTTCCCCTTTCAAGGATGGCTGATCTAAGCTGCTTTCTCTTCAAACGTTTTAATAAAGAAATCACCTGCCACTGGATCACAGCATGAATTGGCTACCCATGAAATTAGGTTTGAAAATGGCATTAAACCCCTCTTCTCTCCTTAGTGGAAATATAACCAGCCTGGGTCTGGCCAGCAAATTCCAAGCCAAAAAACATTTGTCTCTCAAACCCAGACACACTAGTAAAGTCACTCTATAAGTGGTTTTTAGCTCTCCCTCTCTCTCTCCAGCAATCAAAGAAGAAACTTAGGTGGAAATGACACAGCAATTCCTAGAGGATCAGAGCATGGAACACCACGAGACAGCTTTGAAGATAGCTGGGGTTTCTGGTTTGTTTTTCACAAGAAGAGGAGATGAATATTTCATACAGTACATGGTTCAAAAGTTGATTAATGTTTCAGTGTGTGGAAAACCAAGTTCAAGAGACAAGTTTCCCGATGTAAAATTCTTTGAG
Source organism: Gallinago jamesoni (assembly GCA_025769975.1). NCBI lineage: Eukaryota > Metazoa > Chordata > Aves > Charadriiformes > Scolopacidae > Gallinago > Gallinago jamesoni. Next base: position 3,820,113 of record JAOQGH010000002.1, on the reverse strand, counting down.
CTGGCAGCAGGACTTGTATGGCCAACTCCTTCAAAGGTGTATTTCATTTAACCTCCCTCAAAATTGCTCCTGCCCAATGACTTGGTGCTTTGTGGCTGTTATAGTTCAATGCCTGGCCTACAAGTGCGGGGCTCTAATGCTCTCCAGGGCTGTGCGATGAGGTGGCTGAACTTGCTGATGATGGCTGCTCAGATGGGCTTTGGTGTCCCCATCTACCCAGCTCCCTCCCCTCTGCAGGATGTTGCTCCAGCCAAGCAGAGGACTGCCCGTGGTCTGATGGCCCACAACAGTCCTCCTGCTTGGCCAACAGGATGATACTACCAGGCTTCCTTCTGCTTCTGGTCAGCCAAGGGGATCTTCTCTGCTTATTTACAAGCTGTTGAGGAGCTATGGCACTAGTACCTTTGCTCTACACTGGCTGGCATGGTAAATATGCAGAAGGTTGCCGAAAAATCCCCTACTCTGAAAGCTCATTCATTTCAAGTCCAGCCTGATTGATCTTAGCAGCTGTTTCGGCTTGTCCTGCCCCAATTCTCGCTCCTCTAAGCCTTTCCAATATCTCTTCATCGGCAGAAGGGAAACACCGTAAGGCCACACAGGCGTGCTAATGAAATGTGAATTATTAACTGCAGCGTGCTAAAGGAGATATGGGGGAGGGATGTCATTTTGCCATTAATATGCAAAATGGATGACGCTCCCTACTTTGGCTGGAGGGGAAGAGCAGATTCAAGCCAGTGTCCCATTCCGGGGCCCGGGATGAGTAATGAGATAACCTGATTGCCGCGTCTCTCACCCTCCTTCTTTCTTTCTTCCCTGATAAAAGGACAGAGGGGAATGTAGACAATTAAAAGGAGGATTCCAATCGGCCCTAGAGAGATTCAATGAATAATAATGGACCTCCAGCTGCTAACGTGCTTAAGGACTTCCAAGTCTCAAGTGTCTAACCAGCTTAAGGGTCTGTACAACAGACTTAATTTCTACCCGTAAATGGGAAAGGCGGGAGGAAGGGGGGGATTCCTGCCTCTGATTACAGATGGGATTGTCTCTCGGTCACTTGCTGTGCCCTTCGCAGCAAAACAGTAAAGTCAACAGCTCTCAAAGCCAACATGGTATGAGGTGAGGAACATCTCCGCTCAACCAACTTCTGTATGTTACCTACAGCTGTTAACACTCTTAGCCACCCCAAAATACCTCAGAAAAGGGCCCAATATGCTACTAGAATAAAAACAGCACCTTGTCTCTGAAGTTTTGCCATCTCACATTAAAAACTTCTGCGTACCAAGACAGTAAATGCATGACTCATTCTTCCTCTGCATAGCTCTTGGTAAGGGAAAGGTCTTCACCATGGCATGACCCATACCAACCACTCATCTCCTGATCTTCCCATACAGAAGAGGCAGTAGCTGTACAACACGTAAGACAGGCAAAACCACACATAAAACGCCCATCTGAAGATTCATGATCACTTTTTTTTCTGGCACTTCCCTTGTTTTTGACTTTCTCTCCCATGGATGCTTCTCTCTCTCTTCCACAATCCACCCGCTTTCCCCCTGCAGTCTCCCTCCTTGGACCCCCCAACCAAAAAGGCCCCTTTTCCTTGACCCTCGTGGTTTTTTTACCACGCTCATGAATTTCCATGGAGGACCAAGGAAAAGACTTGCAGAGAGGGGAGAGCAAAGAACAAAGCTGAAAGCCTGGCCCAGCCTTGAGTTCTCTGTGAAGCTGTGTCCCTCCTCTCCCCATCCAAAGGCTATAGGGTAACCATCAGAGGATAACAGCTTCAGAGGCTGGCAAACAGATGATCAAAGGAAGGAGGAACGTTAGCTAGGTAAGGGCTCCTCAGCCTCAGAAAGGGATACGACAGAGATCTGAGAATCACAAGAGAAGCTGTTTCCACCACTCCTGGACCAAGGACTAGGGGCATCAGAGGAAACTCACAGGTTCAGAACAAACAAAACGAGCTATTTTTATACCCACTGTGTCTCTACGACATGGGACCCTTCAACAGATCCGTGGCTGCTAAAAGCTCCTAAGAGTTCATAAAAACCCTGGGTTTTTCTGCTGAGAGCTTGTCTGCGGAGGCTATTATGTACAAACACATCGCCTACGGGTGAGGAGGTCCCTGGTCTGCAAACCACAGAAAGTATTCTGGAGCACTACAACTCCCGTTCCCAGGCACCCACTTCTGAGACAAGCTCTTGTGTCTGGGAGATGTCTGGCCTGACCTGGCATGACTGTTATCACACCCTGGGACCCGCAAGCCAGCTAGCTGCCTTCACACCTCACTGCTTCCAGGACGTGGCTTGGGAGACAACGCGGCCCCCTCTTCCTCCAGCTTTTGGGGGAAAACCCGCAGGATTTCTAGGCGGCGGCGAGATGTCACATGAAGCGTGAAGACGGGCTGGAGTTTAACGGGTAATAGATGCTGGCAGCGGGGACGGTTGCGTAACGTGGCACTGGGGACTCGCCGGTCCCTGGCACGGGAGGCAGGTACATCAACTTGGCACAGGAGAGCTGGGAGAGAGAAGTTGTGTCAGGTCGGCCGCACGTCAGCCTTCCAGGGCTGGAATCATGCAAGTTTAAAGCCTTCAAAGCAGGATAAGATCTCGGCGCAGCCACGCGCCTGCTCATCCCTTCAACCTGAGGTCGGGAAAACGACGACGGGAAAGCACAAGTGAAAGCAGAGCAGAGTAATTAGCTAATTAGGCAAGCTGACTAATCAGACTAATTTAGAAGGGCTTTTCATTATTATTCACGGAGAAAGAATTCTGGAGAGTGTTGGCTTGGAGTGAGGTGTAGCCCACCAGGCAGAGGGAATGGGACTTTTGCCGAGAGCAGAGCGTGTTCCAAACCCATCGGCGTGGGTGAAAACTCCCGTGTCTTCTCAGGCTGGCTGGTTTTGTGCTGCTGAAGGATGGGACCAGCCCTGATCGTGCTCCTTCAGTGAAGGGGCTACCCCCCTACTGCCTGCTGATTGCTCTTCTTCTGGGGAAGGGGCAGGAGAGCCGAGTGTCTCCTCTGTTACGGCTTCAACTGGCAAAAGGGAGATCTATTTAGATGATCAGAGGGATGGAGCACCTCTGCTATCAAGACAGGCTGAGAGAGCTGGGGTTGTTCAGCCTGGAGAAGAGAAGGCTCCGGGGAGACCTTATAACAGCCTTCCAATA
>JAOQGH010000002.1:3788617-3808183 GCA_025769975.1 Gallinago jamesoni | reverse complement strand
TTAGATTGGAGATTAGGAATAAGTTCTTTCCAATGAGGGTGGTGGAGCACTGGAAGAGGTTGCCCAGGGAGGTGGTGAAGGCCCCTTCCCTGGAGACATTCAAGGGGAGGCTCGAGGAGGCCCTGGGCAACATGGTCTGGTTGGGGGTGTCAGTGCTTGTGGTACCCAAGGAGCGGTGCCAGGAGGAACCATTGCTTTGCTTTCCCCATCCTCTCCCTCACCCTCTCTCCCTCTCCTCAGCCCTGTCAGCTCCAATTAGGAGCTGGGCAAGTGCCGGGTGCTCCCAGCATCGGGGGGTGTTGCTCCATGGGTCACCCCCAGGCTGTCACCCTCCTGCCCGCCCCGGGAGCTGGACAGGGATGCGTATCTACGGGCACGGTCCCGTTGGATGATAAGCACCTTCCCCTCTCCCCCGGACCTGTCACGGGGACCGAAACGACGGCGCTATGGGTTATGTTTGCTAAGAGAGAGCTGGATGGATGGAAAATCCCGGGCATTAAATAAACCCTGCAGATGTTTCACAACCAGCCACGAAAAGTACTTCATTTTACAGCTCGGAGCTATTTATAGCATCACTTCATTCATCCTAATTTTTTTCTGCATCTCTTTTTTCCAGCCCCCTCCCCAGTCACTGGAGCCGCTCGCACACCATCTTGCTCTGCCTGAGGAGCGTGTTGGCTCCTGCTGCCAAGTGCCCACCTGAAGTCAGAGGTCTCTGTAGCAACACCTTAACCCATCACTGGGGAAAGCAGGATGCTGGCAGGGGATGGAAGGACAGATGTCCAAGTGAGAGGAGAACTAACTTCCTTCCTCAATTAAAAAGAAAATGGAAATTAAATCAAGGGAAAGGCAAAAAGTAGGGAACCTCCTGAGCAATACCGGAGAGGGATTTCCATGCATCACTGCACCCACCTCTCTCTCAGGATCAGCACCTCTTTAAGAGAAAAAGCAAGCTGCCACAAACACTGGGGGTTTTTTCCCCGCAGATGCTCTTCACTTTCCTAATGACAGCCCTACGGAGCGGTGATGGGTCCACGGCGGAGCAAGAGAAGATGGACTATAGACCCATGAAGAGGAGACTGGACGCGGGGAAAATGCACGCCGAGGCAGTCACAGCACCTGAACACAGGCTGGGGACAGAGAGAGAGTGGAAATTCCCATCGGGCGAAAGCAAACATGATGGATGGCACTCCCATCACCCATCCCCACAGTTCACCTCCAACTGCCTCTCTTCACTTATTTCTCTCTTCCCTTCCTTAGTGGTTTTTGTTTTGTTTTTAAAAGGGAGGGGGTCCTTTAACTACTCTTCTGGCAGCTAAAATTATTCTGCCTATTTTGGGGTACCAGAACCTGCTCCAGAAGGCAGTCAGAGGGACCCCGTCTAAATCAAGGCGAGGTGATGGAGGCACATCTCCCAAAACCTAGCGGGGAGATCATCCTAAACCCAGTCTGCACACAGGGTGAGGGGCTCGGGGGGGGGGGGGGGGGGAAGGGAGAGGGAGTGGTCCTGCCACACCTCCCAGCTCCCACAAGGTGGCAGGTCACCATAATTGTTTTAGACCCTGCCATCCTGCCATCCCCATGGCACCAGCCCACCAGCTCTGCCAAAAGGGGAGCTGAGCCCCAGCGGGTTATTTTCCAAAAAACAAGGTGGGTCTTCTGCACACATAAACTGCAATTTTTTTGCAAAATGAATACGTCTGTATAAAGGGAAAAAAAAGCAACACACACACAAAAACCCCCCCAAAACCCCCAAAAAACTAGAACAAGGCACAGCCAAATAATGGCTCCTTGTGCGTCCTGGGTGATTGCAGAGTTTGGAGCAGACACGTGGCGAAGCAGGAGGATGCTGGAGTGGTAGAAACCCAGGAGGGAGCAGAGAGGTAGTTCAACAGGGTTCAGAAGGCGGGGAGGAGATTTAGAGATTACGCCAGATCAAAAGGATAATTATTTTTGTTACGTATGCCTATCTACAACCACTCGACCGGTTCTGCGAGAATCCCAGCCGCTGCGCTGATTTTCTAGTTCCCGAGCACGCCGGGTGTAAAGAACAGCTTTCTAAAGCCTCGGCAATAAATGCCAGCCTTTCATCAGACCTGCTCACCGACCACGTGCCCAGGAGCAAGGAAGGCAAACCCAGCAAGACCTTGGAGATTTTAGCCTGCAAAACATTTCCCCTGGCACCTGCGGGCTCACCGCCTCCCCAAGTGTCGAGGAGCATGGGCAGAGGATGGAACCCCCCTCCCAGAAATGCAGCAGCTTCTCTGGTCAGAGTTTGGGCATCTCGAGGAGGCATTGTTGCCACCAACCCCACCAGGACTCGACTTGTTGGCTCCCCGCTTAACCTGTCTTAGGAAAAGCCACCCATCCCACATAAAGCATCCCCGGCCGGGAAAGAAATGAGTCCCAGCACGCAAACGGGGGTGAGGAGTGGAGGCAGAATTTGCCTCCCTGCTCCTCCTGAAAGCCTGCGGGAGCTGGCCCAGAGAGGTTTTCTGGTTGCCCTTCCCTCCTGGGAGCCTGGTCCCAAAGCAGCTGCTGCTGCAAAATCCTGCCCCTCGCCGCCCTTTCACGCTGGGGCAAGCAGCAGCTCGCCCAGGAATCGTGGTCTCTGTCTAAAGCAGAGCTGAAAGGGGGCTGTAGGGATTGGGATGGAGAGGGGCGAGAGGCAGAGGGTTCCAGTTCCAACTGGTGGCACTCATGTGGGGCCAGCTACACCCAGGGGAGCCCAAAAGGGGCTGGAAGCGCTTATGCGCAAGCACGTCCCTCCTGAAAGAGGGAGGGGGGAAGCTGTGTACACAAAGCAGCAGCCTCCCGAGCCTCAAGCAGAATCTTTTCCCCTCTCTCCACATCACTAGAATAGTTTCCCTGCCCAGAAAGCCATGGGGAGGAGAACCTGCCGAGGCAACTCATCGGAACCCTAAGAAGGACAGGGAACTGCTGGAGAGGGGACAGCAAAGGGCCACAGAGATGATGAGGGGCCTGGAGCATCTCTCTTAGGAGGGGAGGCTGAGGGACTTGGGGCTTTTTAGTCTGGAGAAGAGAAGGCTGAGGGGGGATCTGATCAACACCTACAAATACTTAAAGGGTGAGTGCCAGGAGGATGGGGCCAGTCTTTTTTCAGTGGTGCCCAGGGACAGGATGAAAGGAGACGAACATAAACTTGAATGTAGGAAGTTCCATCTAAACAGGAGGAAGAACTTCTTCACTGTGAAGGTGGCAGAAGCCCTGGAAGAGGCTGCCCAAAGAGGTGGTGGAGTCTCCTTCTTTGGAGACATTCAAACCCTGCCTGGACATGTTCCTGTGGGACCTACTCTGGGTGGCCCTGCTTTGGCAGGGGGTTGGACTGGATGATCTCCAGAGGCCCCTTCCAACCCCAGAGCATTCTATGATTCCTCACTCCAGTGGTCCCAAGCCAGGCGACAGCTTAAAAGTTGTCCGGGTGGCAGGGATGAGGGCATCTTTCTTCCCGCCTTACCAATGGGAGAGCTTTGCAGGGAGGGGACAAGCTGCAGGGCCAGCCTCTCCCAGGGCTCCTCTCTCCTTACTAAGAGGGAGCAGCATCCCAGCACCCCTTACCGGTGGCAAGTGAGCTGGTAAGAGCACTTTGCCTTGCCATCAACACCAGGCACTTTGAAGTGCCACCATCAGCTAAGAAAGCCCCTCCAGGAAAGCAATTTCCCAACGGCGAGCCACAGATCCTCCCACCAAGAGCGATGATAGGTATCAGAGGACCTTGGAGGACCTTGGCCAGAGCTCCCATCTCTTTAGCACCTGCAACCCGTGGGTGAATCTGGTGCTCCATAGCGGTGAGCATCAACGCATAGGCATGCAGAATCTCTCCCAACACACAGCTGGCTGCCCACTCCTCCGCTAGCCACTGGTGCTGCCACTGGCTCCATGTCAATGCCACAAAGTCAGTCCCCAAGGACCCTTGGCCACCAGGATCCTTCGCCTCCCTGGAGAAGAAGACCTCCCCGGGAGGAAGAGGATGCACGCGGACACGCTCACAGCTCAGACAAAGCTCCCTCTTGCCGAGGCCAATCATGTGACCACAGGCCTTGATGGTGGCCCTGACAGCTTTTGGGGCTCCCCATCCTTCTCCTGCCACCGCCGGAGCCAGCTGTCTGCTCTCAACTCCGTATCAATACCGTGCTTAATTTACAGGGCAATAAAAGTTAATTAATGCCGTAGTTACAAACCCATTACAATGTAATTATTGTTTAATTGGATTATAAGTTATGCAATTTCCGACAAAGTGCTTATTGCTCATGTAATAAAACAGAAGATATTTACGAAGTGATTAATTGCTGCAGTGCTAAGCAGCCACCACGGCAGAGATGGGGACAGGGGCTACCCATCTCCCTCCAGAGGACCCGTGTCTCTCCCAGCCCCGGGGCAGGGACACCGGGCAGGGCTGTGCAGCCAGAAGAGCAGCAGGAACCGGCTCCATCCTGGTGCTGCCAGCGACCACCTGCTCCTCTCACCCCAGCACCGGGACACACAGGAGGTATCCCACCCCTTGGGAAGCCAACAGAAAAAAAATAAAGCCCTGCTGGCTTCAGGAGAGCCAAGACTTCCCCCTGCCTGTGCATATTGTTGAAGATTTTAGCCTGTAAAATGTTCTGTAATAAGTTCTGACCTCGTAAAGTATTTTTTTTGCCCCAAACTCCACGTTTCCTGGTGGCATTTCCTTGGCAGTTGAGCTGCTGGGCTTTTGCTGGGGACCGTGGAGGAGCATCCCCCTCTTGATGCAGCCTTCAATGTCGCTACCCGAATCTGTTTGGATGGAGAAATACCAGCAGCCCCCTAAAGACACAGCTTTCGGAGAGGCTGCTCTGCTCTTGGCATCAAGCAACCAAAGCACGAAGACACCAAAGCAGGGGGGAAAAAGCTGCCATCATAGAATCATGGAACGGTTTGGGTTGGAAGGAACCTTAAAGATCATCTAGTTCCAACCGTGCGCCATGGGAAGGGGACACCTCCCACTAGACCAGTCAAAAGAGGAGGAGTTTGCTTTTTCCCCATGTCCCTCAGCTTCCCTTTCTCTGGGACAAGGGAATAAAGGGGAATGGCTCCCAAGCAGCAGAATCTCCAGGCAGGAGGCTGCTCCCCCAGCTGCCCTTTCGCGTTTGGATGAGCCTCAGCAGCCGTCGCACGCTGTCTCCCCTGTGCCCAGGGAGCTTTGGGAATGAAAAGGGCAGCCGCCGAGCACCTGGGGCTAAGGATGACTTTAGCGCAGAGCTGGAGCCCACGAGAGGTATCCGAGGAGGATTTAATTCCCTCTCGCTAAAGCTTTTGGATGTGTGGGAGCAGGCAGCAAAGCCAGACCCACCAGAGAGCAAAGGAGACCAAGCAGATGGCTCCCCAGCGGGCTGAAACGGGCCAAAATCCTGCCCCAGAGGGCTCGGTCCACCCCACTTGTGAGCATCCAGCACCCAGGTGAGCTATGGAGCAGCGTGTCCCCAGCCAGGAAGGTCCTAGGACAGGCAGGACTTCTGCACAGGCAGCCCACGGCAGCGTATTAGAGCTCGAGAGCCACGAATGAAAAAAAAAAAAAAAAGTTAAAAAATTTGAGGTTTTTATGATTAATATTGCTGCTGGGATAATTACTGTTATTACTACTATTATTACTGTTTGGATAAGGGCTTGTCATGGTTCATTTGGGGAGGAAAAAGTCACAGCCTGCTCATGGGAAAAAGGGCAAAACATGCTAAAAGCCATTTGTTGTATGACTCAGGGCTAAATAACCCTTTTTTTTTTTTTTTTTTTCCCCTGCAACGAAAGATTATTAGATGCCTAACAGGCATCCAGAGCCTTTTTGATCCCCACCCTGAAATCCCCTGCCTCATGTACAGCCCATCTGACCCAGAGGAGCAAGGCCCCATCCTGCTCCCGAGGCTCCGACGGCAAAGGAAAACTGCTATAAAAATGCAACGGGGTACTTTTCCAGCAGAAAATGCAGCTGCTTTGAATTCCCGGCAATTAAAAGTTTGACTGGAGGGGGAAGAAGGGAACCATCTGAATTTCTCTCACGCTCGCTTTGTTTACTTTTATAAGTTCTTTTTAACGTTTTTAGGGTGATGCATCGTTAGCTAAAACAAGCGCTCTCTCTGGATCTGACTTCTTATTTGACGGGAAATTTTCAGCTTTCTGCTCCTAAGTAAAAAAAAAAAAATAATAATAAAAAAAAATCTACTTACAACCTGAAAAAGGGTCTGAATATTTGAGACAACACAGATTCCAGCTCCCAGTCCGGCTGCATGTATCCAACTGGATGAAGCCCTCAAAAGTGGACATTTTCCTAGCCCAGCTTTCATGCGGCAGCTCCTCCACCGCTTGAATTATCTCTTTGTGACATTTCCAGCGCTTAAAGAGCAGTGGGGGGATTTGGGATGTTGCTTTTGTGAATGGTATTTAAAGCTTCTTTTCATAACCCTGACCCGGTTTACCCTTTAACGTAACAAATCAATCTTCCCTTAAATTGTTTAGCTTCTAGTCAAACACGGAGAGCCTTATTGATGTAAATATTATGTTTGCTCACTTTATAAGCCGGCACGCTCCGGGGCTGCCTTTGCCTCTCTATAGGATCGTCACACAAAGGGGGAGAGGGATGACAACGGCCACCTCCTGCCCCTGGTGGGATGCCTTCCTGGGGGCGGTGGGCGGCAGGACCTCCGTAGGGTGCCACCATCACAAGGCTTCATGGTGAGCAGAGCTAGGAGAGACCAATATATACACAAAATATACTAGTCTTATATACTTTATATACTAGATCATACTAGATCCCCCGTGCCACCGGCTTCTCTTCCATCCTATTTCACTGCTCAGAGCTGCCGGGCTCCCCAGGTGAGGTTTATGGAGAGCTCTGCCACTGAAAACAACCCTTTTTGTGTTTGTTTTTTGTTGTTGTGGGTTTTTGTTGTTGTTGTTGTTGTTTTTTGGGTTTTGGTTTTTTTTTTTTAACCCCTTCCACAGGGCCAGACTCTCCAGTTCGGGCACGACTATGTGAATAAAAACTTTACTTTTTACAGGGCAGCCCCTCAACTTGAGCTCGAGCACGGAGGCATTCCTATTATCCAGGAACACCTAATAATATTTAATCCTGCTACGCTCCCGAACACGCCGATCCCTTCTAGCAATGAGAGCCGCGGCTTAATTAATAGAGGTTAATTAATAAGCCAGGGAGTGGGAGGAGGAGGAGGAGGAGGAGGGAGGGAGGGGCAGCTTTGCAGGAGAACCTGGTTACCTCTCCCACACTTGGGCGAGCTGCTGCGACTCTATTTTCGGGCTGGTTTCTAAACAGCTCCGTCTCTGCCCCTGGCTCTCAGCCCAGTTTCCTCCCAGAGCCCAAAATAAAGGGCAGGGGAGTGGATGCTGGGCTGCCGAAAGCCCCATCCCAGGCGCGTGTTCCCTGCCGTCCCCCGGGAGCTCCACGGGACCTTTGAATGGGAAGCGAGCTAAAGCAGGGAAAGCAGCAGGATTTTTCTGCAGAAGCCAAAACCCAGAGCTATTGTGGGTGTTTTTACGAGCCTTTTTCTTATAATTTTCTGTCTGGAGAAACACAGCTGACGGGCCAGCTTGGCACGCTGCCCTGCGCTACCCCTCCCCACCTCCCTTCTCTGGGACAAAGCTTCTCAAACCTTCTCCCTTTCCCAGGCTGGAGGAAGCCACACGCCAGCCCCAGCAGCACCATTGTCCCCAGGATGCCTGAACCCATCCCTGGGATGACTCCCCCCTCACCCGGGGTCACCCATCACCTGGGCTGGAACCAACAGCCGCCGGCGTTGCGGGGAGTTAATTCTGCTGGACAGGCAAAAAACACAGCTGATTGTCCCAATTCCTTTTTGTTTTAATAATATAATGAAAAGCTGGGTTTGTGCCAGGAAACAAAGAAAAGAGAAGAAAAAAAAAAAAAAGCCACATCACCACCCTGCCAAAGCACTCATCTAACTTTCCAGAAGGTGTCCTTTTAGCCCTCTCCCGAGGCTGAATCCCATGGTGCTGGTGGAGGCAGGCACCCACCAAAAATGATATTCCAAAGCCCAACGTCTGCAACAACCGTGTCACGGGCGTCTTACCAGGGAGCGAGCAGCTGGCTGGCACGGTCTTAGGTTCAAACACCAACCTGGCATCACCAGCCCAAGCAGAAATGACATTCAAAGCTGAGAATATCTCATTGCATCACTTGGATGTGTGCTTCCTATCGAAAGATGCCTGAAGAGCAACATGGACCTACAAGAGGACGGCGCCTGAGCCATCACCTGGAAGCACGCAGCATCGCTCCCAAACGCAAGCCCCTTCCCCAAAGCCTTCACCATCTCAGCCAAGACAAGAATTGGATGAAAAGAAATACTATGGATCAGGGAGAACAGCAGGAGAAGTAGGTGGTAGGAGAAACGCTGCAAAGGGGACAGGGAATGGGCTGTGGAAGGGGAGAGCTGCTGGGTAAGCAGCAGGAGCAGTGGTGGTCTTCACGTTGTAGTTGGCATTATGGTGAGTCCCATCCTAAAGTTATCACTCTCCCAATTCCTCCCTCCAGACCCTTTTTAAGGTAAGAAAAAAGGGAAAGGGGAAGGAAGACAAAAAAAAAAAAAAAGCAGACAAATCACTTTTTTCCTCCCCCCCCCAAATAATTGTTGGGGTTTTTTGGCAAAGAGCAGATAAGGAATACCGCAGTGTTTATCATCATTAAGTTAGAGAGACTGCCAAGATGTAATAGCATTAAAGCTGCAGGCATTGTGGGTAATAGCATGCAAATTGCTACAAAGGCATTGGAAAGGAAGGCCGTTGTCTGAGCAATGCGAAAAGGACACTGTCAAGCACTTTTTCAATGTAATTTTTATACTCTGCTTTTTGTGATACCATTGCAGAAGTTAGTGGATAAAGCGTCCACTGAGCCACCAAGGGCTCTAGACTCATACAAGTTCTAGCATCCTTTGGTAGTTACCAACATCATGGGTGACTTCAGCAAAGCTCTGGGGACAGCGTGGGACAAGCTGCTCTGTCATCACATCTCCAAATTCATAGAATCATAGGATAACATGGGTTGGAAGGCAACTTAAAGACCGTTTAGTTCCAACAACCCTGCCCTGGGCAAGGACACCTCCCACCAGGCCAGGTTGCTCCAAGCCCCATCTGGCCTGGCCTTGAACCCCTCCAGGGATGGGGCAGCCACAGCTTCTCTGGGCAACCTGGGCCAGTGTCTCACCACCCTCACAGCAAAGAATTTCTTCTTGAGATCTCATCTAAATCTCCCCTCTTTCAGTTTAAAATCATTACCTCTCATCCTATTGCTGCATTCCCTGATAAAGAGTCCATCCCCATCTCTCCTGTAGCCCCTTTAGGGACTGGAAGGGGCTCTAAGGTCTCCCCAGAGCCTTCTCTTCTCCAGGCTGAACAACCCCAGCTCTCTCAGCCTGTCCTCACAGCAGAGGAGATCCAGCCCTCTGAGCATCTTTGTGGCCTCCTCTGGACCCGTTCCAACAGGTCCATGTCCTTCCTGTGCTGAGGACTCCAGAGCTGGATGCAGGTGGGATCTCACCAGAGCAGAGGGGCAGAATCACCTCCCTCATCCTGCTGGTCACCCTGCTTTTGATGCACCCCCTGGCTTCTCTCGATGCTGTGGGGCCTTTAGGAATACAACCAAAGCATGAAACAGTCAGCAGGAAGGGTAAGCCACGGGCAGCAGAGTCTTGCTTCACTGGGAGCGATGCCAGTAACTCTGCAGATCAGTAAGAAAAAGCCAGGTGAAGCCGAGGGCACGTTGCTCATCCGCAGCCAAAATGGCACGTCAGACGTTTGGACTTGGCTATCAGACCTTAGAAGTTGTTCAAACCTCGGTCTTTCACTTTCTTAACATCCCCACCCATTTATCTGACTGCCAAGAGAAGTGAACCCAGCCTCTGCACTCAAGCCCTTGACCCAGGGGAAAAAGAAAAACCATCTAATTTTACTGCTATCCGGGGACTTGAATGACCCGAGAATGCCTTTTGCTAAGTTCAAGGGTCTCCTCATCAAGGATTGCAGCAGCAGCTAACTTTTTTTTTCCTCTGGTTCTTCGTGCAATTAAGCACAGCTTCCTAATTGGAGTGCTGTGAACTATTTATAGCTTTCTAATGACCATTTACTACGGTAGCACTTAGATATTAAAAAAAAAAAAAAGGTTTAGTAGCCTAGATGGTGAACGAACTGCAGAGAAAGACTTCTCCAAAGAAAGGCCAGCAGTTCGGGTAAGGTAAAGCAGGGAGAGGCAGCAAGGAGAAAGAAAAAAAAAAATGCTGTTATTCCTTTTTCTACAGCTGAGGAGCAGAGCGATGAATCTGCACGCCTTATCCACCCAGTCCCAAACCCGCATTTTCCAGGCAAGGACAGGTTTGAGGACCAAGAATGCCAGGGCTAAGTTCTGCCCTGACTTCTGGGGAGCTTCCAGAACCAAGCAGAGGTTTTCACAGATTTCCTGGTTCATTCACTGCTTGATAAACACTTGGATAATAAATAAATAAATAAAATATGTGCTTCAGGATCTACCTCTTTTCTCTGTGCCCATATGCTTTCTGCAGGATAATTGATCACAGCCTGAGATGTGAGAACTAATTGTTCTTTCTGTGTCTGAATGAGTGAAAGACCATATCTATCTATCTATCTATATGTACACATTCAGGAGTGGAGACCACAGAGATCTTCATGAACAGCATCTTCCCAATAGCGCGACATGAGCTTTTCTAAAAAGACTTTCAGTCACACCGTTGTGACAAAACTCTTGTAAAAAACAAGGATGTGACAGCGTTAAGGGAATCTTATTTTGTTGTGGCTTTTTTTACCTTCTGTCTGACAAGTGCTCTCAGAGGGAGCAAAACTACAATCGATCTTCATCTTTGTGACCCTGATTTCCTAATTCTTAACTACGAGGGCTTACCCTTGCATGAACAGTGGTTTCTGCAAAACTAAATAACAGCCAAAAATCTGCGTATTACCAGAAAATCCTGTAAATTTGAGGTGTTGTTTGTATTTCTGCTTTTAAAAAAAAAATAGAATCAAGAGGACACTCCTTGGCAGATGAAGAGAACATGGTCCTAACCAACTTGACAGTGCCATTTTAATAGGATCTCACTTGGAATCGTTAACAAGATGTCTGGAGCTCGCTTGAGTGATTGGTATGCCAGGACTGAAGACACTCATGGAGAGGGAAGACACTCGTACATGTTGAGAGCCTTTGTATACTAACTTTTTGATAGAAAATTGGAGAAAAGGATGGGTACAAAGCCCTGTCTAATACTCTCACCGTCAAGAGGAGAAATGTCTTGGTGCTTGGAGATCATGGGTGCTGCAGGACCCCGTGTCTCTCTCCAGCACCCGGCAGGGGCAGGTATTGAGGTCTGCCATATAAGCTGCTTCACAGGCACAATTTAGAGGGAAGGAGATCAAGGTTGACCTCTTCCCATGCTTCAAGAAGAACAACACACATCCTTTCTTCTTCAGAGCACACAAACCACTTCTATTCCCCCTCCAGTTTTTTGGCTGCTCTGCCATCACATGCTGGATACCCTACATGGTGGGGGGACAACACTGGCTTGGCAGGAGAGGTCTCGACCAGAGATCACCTGCCTTCCTCCCTTACTGTTCCTCACTTCAGCAAAGGTTTCATGTCTTCAGCTTCAAAGGCATGCCTTTAAACTCCCTGTAACAGGAGATTCATTTTTCATGCTGAATGAGATAAAATTCCCACTGTTACTTCATTTACATCTCAATACTGGTAGGTTATAGAGGGCTATTATTTATATATGTGTAAGACATCCATTTCTTATTCTGTGGGATACAGTAAGAAGAAAAATACCTATCTTCCTGTTCGCCTTTTCTGGATTGTTTCTTATTTTTTTTCCTCCTTTTTCCTTTTTTATCCCTTGCTCAAGTTTGACTATTGCTGAGAATTTGCAAATAAATAAAGGAGTGAACGGCCCCATAAAAGCTGATTGTTTCCCCCTCCTGCAAAGATTGTCTTTGTGAAGAAGATTAAAAAAATCCTTCCGTGCTGCAGAAGACAAAGGCATCCCTGGGTGAGAATAAGACATAAAAGAGGCTACTGCATACATCTCTTGGCTGTGTGGCCCGCTAACTCACACCGTTGTCATCCTTCCTTGCCCATCTTTACTCTTTCTTCCCATTATCATGAAAGGAAAAGTTGCCCCTGCAGGTGCCGAACGTCACTTTGGAAGAGAGAGTCGCGAAGTGAGCCGGAATATTTTTGCTTTCCCAGCCAGGGGTGGGGAGACGGGCTCCGTGGGACCCTCGATGAAGGAAAACAACATCTGCTCACAGCTGGGATGTCAGGCAGCAGGTGTGGACGCACGGTCTCCCCTCACTCCCTTCGCCCGAGCCGGGTGGCCAAAGAGGCTCACCCCCGAGTTCAAAGCCCCCCTGTTCTCCATGAAGCAACAACTCGTTGCTCGGGCACCAAGAAGAGGTGGAAAAGGCAGAGCCGCAAGAGTGGGTCTCCTGGCCCAAGATCATGAGCCTGCAGCTAGAGGTATAATCCCACGACAGCATTTCCACCTAGCCCTCGCTGCAGGAACACAGCTAAACCAGCAACCCATGGCCCTGGTGAGGCTGGGTTCAGAAATGCTCTACAGAAAGCCACCAATTTGGGGATTTTGGGAACACCAAAAATCTCGAAAGACTTGCTCTGGAAGTCCTAAATCCATACATGAGCTGGGTCGCCGCCTCCTCCCAGACCCTTTTGTCGGTATTAAATGAGACACAAGAAGAAGAGAACTATTTCCTTCAGTCGTTCCCTGCCAGTGCTCCCAGACCTCACCAGCAGTCTTACTGCTCCTCCCTCCCAACAGCCTGGGGACAGCCCTGGAAGTCGATGAGAAACCGCTGGGTCCTCCTGACCAAGCTACGTACATCTTGGTTGGGATGAAGGCCCCATGGCAGGGTGAACCCCAAACGCCGGTGGGTTTTTCTTTCCCTCCTCTCAGAAAGTTCTTTGCCAGTATTCATTAGAAACACCACAGGTTTTACTGGTACCCTCCCTCTCAGCAAAGTGTCTGCTTTTCTCCTTCACTGACAACCTACATTCAGTTTAAGAGATTTAAAAGACCTCCAGATTCAAAGCCTTGTAATGACTTTCCTCCTCCTTTCTTTTCTCCTTCCTTCTTTCTCTTTAATGGCTTTCGCTAAAAGAAAGTGTTTAGGTTTTTTTTTTTTTTCCCCTTGCACGTTGAGAGCGAGGAAGAGATTCTGCTTTCTCATCTTCTCTCTCCTCCAACTACCCTGCACCAGAACTTATTTCTTACTCTTACTGGGGGTACCACCAAGAACTGGCCACCAGAGATGAAGATGGCTACTTAAATAGATTTCAAGAGACTTCATTCAATAGACTTTCAATAGACAAAGTCCAATGGTTTGATGGACTTTGTAAGGGGAGGGGAGGTGAGAAGGGAAGGTTTCAATCCATTTGGGTACAACCAAATCCTCCCGTGGTAACTGCAGCCTCTTCCCTTTCAGAGCTGAGATAAAGAGCTCTTCTAGCCTGGCCCCTGGAAAATGTTTATTTCTCTCTTTCCAGCCAAGAGGAGTCAAAAGAGATGGACAATGCTTTGGTTAAAAAAAAAAAAAAAAAAAAAAAGCCAAGCAGGGTAAAATACAGCCCCAGACAGCTCTCCTTATTGCTAAGCAGCTGAGCCCAAAGTCTGATTCTAACACAATTTACCTATTTTTCTGAATGATGGGATTTCTTTATTAATTGCCAACCTACAAATGTGATGGTCCTGGGTATTTTTTGAGCTTAAGGGGGAAGGGAAGGAGAGCTGGAGCTGCGGTCCTCCAGAGACTCTGAGTAAGGCTGATTGATTGAAATCACTTGAATTTCCCCTATTATTAAATAGAAGAGTGCTCCTGGCCTGTCTCCGAGATGAGGGAAAGAGCTGCAAAGGAACCAGCAGCCCAGAGTGGAAGTATTCGAGGAGGGACTCGTACCAATATGCTTTTTCTTTCTCTCTCTCATCTGCAACAATCTCAGAGGGTGTTTGCATGAAAGCCCTTTTTGGCGAGCACCAAATCAGACCCCATTTAAGGTCTTTATCCTCACCTGCTATTTGTGCAATACTCTACACGCTCTTTAAAATAGAGGGGACCCCCGTGACTGATGGAAGGGTCTTTTCCTTGAGCTGATGATTGCACACTGAAGATGTTACCGATGGGATGCCAAGCACGCGGGGGATGAGATCTGCTAGCTCCTTGTCCTTTGTAGGGGTTGGGGGGAGGCACAGAGATCAGCCAAGGCTGGGGGGTGGCGGAGAGGAGGCACATCCAGGTTTTCTGTATTTGTGGCAGGAGGGCAGTTATTGATGGGGGGAGCACACGTTAAGGATTGTGGGAGTGATGGAAAATAAATAAATATGAGCACAAGGGAATGCATCACTTCTCATTTCTGACCAATTTTGAAATGCAAGTGGACTTTGAGCCGTGTCTAAACGTAGTCTTGGAGTCCAGCATCCAAGACAGACCTGAAGATCACCAGAATTACCCTTATCTGAATACCTCAGCTTCCTGTGCTGGGAATGACAACTAGCCAGAAAACAAGAATTGTGTGAATTGTGAGATCCACGGATTTCTCTTCCAAGACCTTTTAATTTAATGTTTGATTCTTTGGAGAGGGAGAGGAAGTGCACGCCAGCCTAAAAAACACAATATACGGGTTGCAAGCATTCCCCTAGAAGATGAAGGATTTTGCTTGTTTGCTCTGCCTGATTCTCTCCCTGGCCCCGTGCATATTTAATTAATCCCAGCTCTCTATCAGGCAGAGATTTCAAACATGATCTCCCGTATCCTGGATGGATGCCCTATGAATAAGCATTTTCTACCTGCAAAAAGCTCCATATAACGTGTCCAGCCAGCTTTCTTCCTTTCTTAGCTATAGGTCATCTTTTAACACCAGTAATGGACTGAAGCCTCAGCACAGATGAAAGACCTATCAAAGTCCTCTTGCTGGAGCCCTTTAGGCATTCAAAGGCTTTCCCAAAACCATTCCTAAGCCCACTGGGCAACGTCAAGCCTGGAGATGTCAGCAAGCAACATCATATTCCTGGACACTTCACCTTGGAAAATGTCTCATGGAGAGGTTGAACCTGTTTACTGGTACGAAGGCAGGAAGAAAGCGTTTTAGGAATGACATTGGTTTGGAGTCGTATTTGTGATGTGACCTTTGTCAACAGGCCTGCCAAAAGGCTGCGTATCAAACGCCTTCTCCTAAATTCCACCTCTGAGCAAAACCCAACCAAACAACAATCTCACAGCCCTTCGTCATCACGGGCACTGAGAGGGGGCAAGCCCTCCAGGAGTCCAGCCCCATCCTCTGTGCCAGCTCTCTAACTCAGCACCCCTGAAACCCACAGCAACGCTGTGATGGTATTTGCTGAAGACAGGGAGAACATCAAGACTCTTCCGTGCATGGTGATTGCCAGGCAGCCTTAGGGACATGCTTTCTTCCTTGCCAGCAATGCTGTCAGACTCCCAGCCTTTGATTAACTTGGGTGAACACACACAGAAACTGAAGGCAACCACAGCTCAGCTCATCTCCTACCACCTCTATTCTCCAGCACCCAAACAGCTGGTGTGCCTTTGCCTAAATTCTCATCTTCAGTAAGGTCTCTCCCCCCCTCTCCCTCCCCTTGTTCTGTTTCTTCTCTGCCCCATGCACAAACCCATTCTTTTAATCCCAACCATCCTGGAAACGTTCCCCCTCTCCACTCCCCCAAGCCAGATCGAGCCCAGAAACCTTTCCAGAGGATTCATCCAAGCCTTGACTCACTCTAGAAAAAAAAAAAAAACAGCCTGCAAAACCTCACACAGGGCAGGCATGATCGTTAAAGCATCTAATTATGTACTTTCCCATTACTAAGCCTGATTTGATTTAAGCAGCTCCCTGGCTAGCGCTCTGGGATGTAACACCATGCTCTGAATCATCCTTGTCCCATCTGCTCTGGTCTTCGCCCTTCCCTGCTCCCAGGTAGGATAACACGGCGCGCCAAGCTAAATATTTAATAGGAGTGCTAATGGCTTTGTTAAGTGAAGTTGGGGGGGTGGGAGGGGGAACATTTCTTCCGTTTAGGATGACGGAACCGGGTTTGCGCTAAGAGGCAGTCTATACATCCCAGTCCTGTGCTGGTTGTGCCCTCCTCCCGTGCTCCGGGTGGGTGACTACCAGGGCTACAGGCTCCTGCCTGACACTGAGTCACCACGGAACAAAAGATTGAACCAAAAGAGCTTCAAAGGATGATTTATGGGTTGGTCGGTTGTGGTTTGGGTTTTCTTTGGTGTGCTTCTTTTCAGGTGAAAGGATAGGGCAGCCCTAACAAGCCCTCCTGAGAAAAAGCCTTCTTGGGTCGATGCTGTGCAGCTCTCAACCCCAATCAAGGCAGCTGAACCCACCACAGAAAACCTGGCCTTCGAGGGAACGAGCGATCTGGGTTGGAGCTGTAGCTTGGTGGAGCCACGCCAAAGCTACCCCAACCTTGCTAGGATTTTTCCTGACAGTTTGAAAATCCCATGGACAGGAGCTATAAACACCCACCACCGTTTCGGGGACAGATGGTAGTTTATGTTTATGAAAACTGCAATTTGTTTTCATGGAAACCAGTAAAAGGATAGCGAGCAAACCTGGAAAAACACAGCTCACCCTTTGGGAAGAGTATATTTTATGGACAGCTTTTGTTGCCACCACCGGTGGAGAATGTTTGAGAGATGGCACATGAGACCACCCTAAAGGCCTGCCCAACCCAAGAGAGCGACTGTGGGATCCAGAGGCCATCAGCTGAAATTCAGCCTAGACTAGAGAGAAGTGGAAGAGAGATACCTCACATGACGTGCCGGCTTGCCAGCTCACTAGCAGAGGCAGTTCATTACTGAACCTTCATTATGCAGAGAATTAAATCATGGGCTTGTTCATCATGCCTGGTGGATAAGCCTGAAGAACAACTGAGGTCCATCCAGTAAGAGAGACAACGAGAAAAAAAAAACATTATACATCAGCTTTGTGTCTTACTGGCTTCATTCTTTGCATTTTTCATCAAGCAGCAGGTAAAGATGGACCAGCAGGTAGATCTTCTCATGCACTTGAGACACTTCCACCTCCAGCCAATCTTTCTCCCCAGGTCTCCCCAACAACTGCTCTGTGCCCTGTGGCACAGTGTCAGTTTTGGTTAGATTAATCCTGTTGGTTATGGTGGCCCCAGGCCAGGAGTGACATCGGTTCCTAGGGAAAACTCATAAATTTCATCCAAGGTTGTGGGGTGTTTTTTTTCCTGCTGAGTTTTCACTTTGTTACAGAGGACTATTAATACTTCATCTGTCGTGACTGCTCCCATGGACTCTCTGATGTCACAAATTTCTGATTATGATGACATCACCTACAGGCCAAGCAGAAGGAGAAAGGGATCCTGGGCTAAGCCAAGGACCTTCTGTCTAACAAGCAGCAGTGATTTGGCTGATGCGACTCTTCGCACCCAAATGCCCCCAGAAAACACTCAGAAGCAGAGAAGGATTCATGCTTTTCCGCCCAGATTTATCTTTGGCACTTATTGCCACAGTGAGACCTGGTCGATGTGGTGGGTTTGGACACATTGCTTCCAAGAACAGGCACGCGTCTCCTAATTGTGGAAGTTTGCTCTGCTTTTTGGGTTTATTTTGCTCTGTTTCCAGGAACTGCCATTCCTCCGTGTGACAGCTCAGTTTGATGAGCAAAGAGAGATTCCGGAGGAAAGCGGGGCTGTGTCTAGGCGAGACCTCGTTTGATATGGATGTAGGACTGCAGCTGAGCCCACTGATGAAGCTGTGGTTATTCTTCTCTAATATATCTGCACAAAGGGAAACGCTCAAACACTAAATTTCAGCCTTGGTGGAGGAGGGAAGAAGGCAATGACCCCGTTCATTTGAATGAGGTGCCATCCTCATTAAATTCTGCTCTCCTGAGAGCATCCCCCGAGTGCATGTAGATCCTTCTTATATGTAGTTGAAGATGTTGGGGTTGGTGGTTGGTTTTTTTTTTTCTGCATTCATCCATCAATCACTGCTCTCCCCGCGCAAGAATTGGGAAGGTTGCTTTGGGGCTGGGTAAATATTTGCTGGCACCATCAAGTGCCATCATCTGGAAGGACGGCAGGGTGGATTCAGGACTAGCGGAGGGTCCATCTAAGAATAGTCCTCCTTGCCGTGCATCTCCTGCCCTTGAACACCTCCCCTCGTGCCTACGTCAACACCTGGACAGCCCAGCCTTGCGTCGTGCGCCCTGCAGACTGATAGCTACTGCTGCCTGCCCGAATTCAGCGCCGACACTCAAGGACCTGGTTTCTTGGCAGGTCATCTAGAAACCAGAACACAACTCCATGAGAGAGCAGATCTGCTCGACAGGAAAACTAAAAAAGACCTCCACACCACGGCCTGTGATTTTCTGAGAGACATCAGCTGCTCTCCTGGGCCCTTGGGTGGTAAGAAAGGGCAGAAAGAGGACATAATTCTGCTCTAACTTGCTACATCGTCGGTTTTCATTAAACTATTCTTCTGCCACATCTTTGTAATTTTTCATTTTGAAGGCAAATTTATTAAACGCGTCCCTCAGCTTGATTAAATTAAATAGTGTGGCATTAGCAAATAAAGTTTGGCTTTTTTTTATCTAAGCACACCACACCAAAAAAAAAAAAGCTATAATACAAATAGCTATTTAATACTATAACAGAAGGGGGGGAGAAATTCCATTCTTCACAGGCTCCCGACACCCATTTGTTATCTTCCCTTGGCCCCACCACCACAAATCACGCCGGAGCCTTGAAGCAAAAATAGTGCAAATGTAAAGCAATATAATGTCATCTGTTTTCCGAGATATGTAATAATACATACTGCACACAAACAAACCTTCCCAGCACACCAGCAGGGCCCTCCCTAAGCCTCCCTGGGCAGCTCTTAACTCCTCAGACTCATTTCAGGGCTATTTCCAGGCCAGGGACGGCTTTGAAAATGAGGCTGAAAGAGGTTTTTCAGCTTATTTTTGTTTTGATTTCTGCTAGGCAACAAGAAAGAGCAGGCACTGTGTTCTGAAATTCAGGACTTGCTTTTGCTACCTTGTCTTTATAGGTTCCACTTCGCCTGTGTTGTTCCCTCTCAGGCTCTCCCAAATCTATCTTAGCTAGTTTTAGATGGAAAAATAGAGTGTTTGGCTGATTTCTTTCCTCTTAGCCCTGCTGCTACATTTGGCTAATTCTAGGGCTATGAACACATGAGAATTTAAGCCATATTGGACAACCAGTGTCAAATGCAGCTCTCTCCCTCCTTTCCATGAGCTTTAAAACCCACTGACCCAGCAGGATGATCTAATGCAACTGGGGTAAGAAAAGGAAGGAGGGTTTTCGGAGACATCCAGGTCTTCTGAAGAAAGAGGGACAAGGGGTAAAGGTTTTAAATTGAAAGAAGGGAGATTTAGATTAGACACCAGAAAGAAATTCTTTGCTCTGAGGGTGGTGAGACACTGGAACAGGTTGCCCAGAGAAGCTGTGGCTGCCCCATCCCTGG
>JAOQGH010000002.1:3761942-3772765 GCA_025769975.1 Gallinago jamesoni | reverse complement strand
TTGTTCTCCAGACCCCTCACCAGCTCCGTTGCCCTTCTCTGGACCCGCTCCAGCCCCTCAATGTCTTTTTTTGTGGTAGGGGGCCCAAAACTGGACCCAGGACTCCAAGTGGGCCCTCACCAGTGCCCAGGACAGGGGAATGATCACCTCCCAAGTCCTCCTCACCACGCTGCTCCTGACACAGGCCAGGACACAGTTGGCCTCCTAGCTTCACTTGATACCCATAAACTTTTCTATTGGAAAAATCAATCAACAATCATTTCTACTCACAAACTCTGAATCCTATCCTATTTAGCTGGTCTGTGCAAGAAGCATTTCCACCCTCAACCATGTTCCTTCCTCTCCTTGAACCTTTTCTGCCAGAGTGGGTGGCAGGCCAGCGCAGCTTTCATGACGTGGGCACAACGCTGCTTGTCATTTTGCTCTCTGCTGTTCTAATAATTCCTATCATTTCATTTCCTTCTTTTGACTGCTGCTGAGAACTGAGTTGATGTTTTCGTCCAGCTATCTATTAGAACCTCAAGACCTCACTGGTGAGCAGTAACAGCCAGCCCAGAGCCCATTCCCACCTACCTAAAATTAGGATTGTTTTCTCCCAGGTGAAGGAGGCGCAGGAAAACAGAGGGACTTGCTCAAAAATAAATCAGACCACTGTTGTCCTCCCTCCTTAAGCTATCCTGATGTCCTTAGCTTTGCCCTGTTGAAGGGCGAGGGGAGTGGTGCAATGGGTTTCCACCCTCTTTTCAACTGGTTTGTCTGAAAACTTGTTTCTGTCTGAAACTCCTCAATGCAGAGACAATTCTGGCTCTTTACCTTGGAAAAGTTAAGACAAAGGGCTTTCAAGGATGGAGTTGCATATAGTGTTACCTCGGTGCCGTTTCAAGACGTTTCTTCAAGCTTTTATGCTCGCCCTCCCCCTTTTTCCACGCCAGCATTGATTACAGCAGCTAATTGTTTTCTAATTGGCCTGCAGCTGCTTATCTATCTTAGATAATTAAAGTGAAGAAGAAGAAGAAGAAATAAGAAAAGAAAATGGAACTTTATTCTTAAGTAGCTGCCTATTGACTGCCTCGATCAATAGGGAGGTCACTTTGGGCAGAGACGCAGCCAGGACACGTCCTTGACTGAAACACACACCCTGACAAACCCAGCAAGACGACCTCTTCACTCCTGCTTCTGCCAAGCCCCCACCCCTTCCCTCCCCCCCTCTTTTATTTCTTCTTACATCACAGTTTGGACAGACCTGGTCATAGTGTGGTATCTGGAGGAGAACATCGCAAGATGCCAACTAAACTCTTCAGTCCTTGCAACACCACGTTGGAGGACACCACCCAACCATCATCAACGTTCAAGAGGCAATAGCAAAGGGTGCTACAGACTGATTTATCTGGGCTGGCAGGAGCATGCACAAACTCAGTATCTCCAAGATCTCTACTCCTCTGTCAAGTTAGATTGAAACCAGGCAACGGAACTATCGACTGCTCAACTACGGGCCTGGGAAATCATTAGGATGGGTGGAGCCAGGCCGCAGCGTGACTGCACAACCTGGATCCCTTGCCAGCAAAGGCATCCCAGAGCCCCCCTCATCGCAAACGTGCTGGATTTCACCTTCAAAGCCACCCAGCTGTATTCAATAGTAAGCACATCAAGACACTCTGCCTCCTCCCAAATGGTGACACCAGTCATAACTCGGACACGATTCTGGACAGCACTTGCTGCTCAAAGAAATCGAGAAATTTTCCAAGAAGCTTAAGAGTTCACTATCTGGCTCTACTTTGTAGAGCAGACTACGGTCAAAATCCAGTTTTCTGCTACCTCAGCAAGAAGGGGTCACATAGAGCCTTTGAAAAGCAACTCAAAGCAGCTGGACTGAGATGGCAGAAGGCATTAGACCTGACTCAGTCTGCCACAAGTCCCATCTCAACAGCCACTGCACCCCTATGCACCTTGGGCAACCAAAAATCAAGCCGGGGGGGCAAGCATAACACAGTATGTGTCCCCACCATAACATGTCTCCCACTGAACTCTGAAAATACTCCTCATGGAACAGCGCAGGTAAGTCATTATCGGAGTTGACAAGAGAAGCTAATGAGGGACCATGGACTCATCTACTACACACCTTGCCCAAGTGCAAAATTAAAGTTGTCCTCCTAAGAGCAGAAGTCCTGGCTACTTTTTAACATCCACCCAGCACAATTACAGATGCCGGGATGCTAAGTTGGAGAGCTGGCTCAGCGTTTTGCAGAGGCCAGCAAAAACTCTAGCATCCATGTTTCAAGCAAACTGGAGAGATGAGGAGTGGAAATCACCTACTACAGAAACCATGGCTGAGATGCATTTGTCCCACTGTAGACGTTCAGGATGTCACCACATCCATGAAAGCTGCTGTACATTTCCAACCCCGTAAATAATGGAGAAGAACCATGCACATCTGAGGATTAGCTGACTTAAGATCAAAAAGAGCCCAGAAAAATCTCACCCCAGGTGCACCCACTTCTGATCTCTGCCTGTGGAGGGACCTCAGCTGGCCAGCTCAGGCCAACAGCGAGGACCTGTGAAGGCACACGAGATGAAAGCCCTCCAGGCAGGGCAAGGGATTCTGCTGAAGCTCGAGTGCAGTTTAAGCTGCCTGTGTTGACTTCACCTGTCTAATTTATGTGTACAACACCCAGGGACCTCAGCACAGCAACATCGAGATGACACGCACATGCCAATTGAGAGGTGACTTTCAACATGCCATTTCCAAAGGTGACTGGGTAAACTAAGGACCTCCTGTCCAACCAGCCATCCAGAAACTCCAAATTACATTCTCTAAGCACGTAGCATGATAAGAACCCAGCCCTCCAAAGTAATATTTTTTATATAAAGTCTAAGGTTTTATTTGGTTCCCCCCCTCCCTGCAGATCATACTGGAAATGCTCCAAGCAGGAACCCTCTTTGTGTCCGTGCGTGTAAAACTTCCAAGTACGTGCTAATTCAGTTTAATTATGGATTTACTTCGCTGGCTGCATCACTGACACCAGCGACGGCCAACGCTGGCAGCCGAGGGAAGGAGGGGAAGAGCAAAGGCAGGTTTCCCGAGCTCTCGCCCCTCTCAGCCCCCGTCCCTGCCTCCCCATCCATTCAGAACGCCGCGCGCAGGAACACGGCACAGATAACCCGCTCTTTATTTGTACAATTTATTAGATAATCTCCTTCTAATCGAGAACTAATTAAAGGAAGTGAATGCTTGGTTGGAAATGGGGATTAAAATGTGGATAATTATCATAAACGCTACATTTGTTGTTCCAGCCCGCTCCCTTCTCCTCCCCTCTCCCTTTCCCCCCCGGTTCCTCTCCCAGGCTGTTCCTGATAATGCTCAGACTGTCTCAGAGGGGGTTTGCTTTCACAATCAATTATTTTCTTTTTGTCTCTCTAGCTAATGTTTCATTTGTGTGAGAACATTAGCGAGAACTATTTTCTTTTCCTTGTAAATTCATTTAGACGACAGTGACAGAAGGTGGGGAGGTGGCAGCTGTAGGAAAAAAAAGAAAAAAACCCAGGAACATTAAACCGAAGCTTATAAATTATTTCATCTTCTCCAGACAATCCAGATCTGTCACTGCTCTGTGTGTGAGGAGATTTATTTTTTTTTAATTTTTTTTTTTTTTCTTTTCAGGTCCAAGAGCTCCTCACGGGCACAAGACATTGATGTATGTGGGAGCCCGACAAGAGAGTCCCCGCGCAGCTTTGGCTGCCGCAGCTCGTTCTGCCTTCGCACTTGCCAGAGCTGCTGCCTCCAACAGCAAGGACCATGGCCACAGAGGTCTCTTCACACACAAGATCTAGGTCACAGCCAGCAAGGAGAAATTTAGTTTAGTCAATCCTGTTTGGCTAAAGTACATTTTTAAGCCTGTAGCCATGCAGGCAGAGCCTACCGCTTTGTTGCAGCGTCCTGTCTGGGACCGCTTCTTGATCAGGCAAAGATTTTGGAGAAGCAGGAGGTGGCTCACTGTGGAGCCACACCACCTTCAGATGAATCTTTTCGGCCAAGAAGTACTTGCAGTAGATGGACACGAGGCTCCATGCCCACAGCAAGACCCTGCAAGCCCACGGCTGATCACCCAGGGGATGGGAAGGACGGATGCTGCAGGAGGCAGAGCAGCTCCTCCCTCCCTGAACGAGATATTAACCATGAGAACACAAAGCATTATTCCTGTAAAAGTGAACTGGTAAGGAAAGGGGAAAGATGGGAGTGGAAAAAGAAAAAAAAAAAAGCAATGCAGGGAGCAGGCCCCTCAACAGTTCAATGTCAGAACAAGGCATAGGGATATTGGCACCATGGCCAAGATGCAGCAAAACAGTGGTGGCCTTTCACTTTGGACAATGCTTTGGACAATTTTACACTATTTCTACATCTTTTTAGGACAGACAGCAAACAAAGTGATAAAAGCACAGAAGTGAAAGGTAGATTTTTTTAAATTTTTCTTTAATTTTTCTTCCTTCCTGACCTGTACCTGTCAAGTCATAGGTCCAACCTGATGGCATGTCACTCCTCAGTTGGTTCAACTCCCAGCTGAAAAAACACACAGTCCTTTGAAACACTGTTATTCCCTTTTGCTTAAGTGATTTTGCTTTTGCTGGTCCTTCCAACAACCCTACAAAGAAGTGATGCTCAGAGGGGCTGGGTGTGCACCAGAAAGGCCACAGAGAGGTCTCCTTGTTCCACATTAGCATCTGCTATCACACCACCACCGCCATGGGTGATTGTCCCCGTTAAACAGGGACAGCAAGGCAAAGGCTCTTGACAAAGAGCACAGATTTTGATGCTGATCCACTCCACAACTTTGGGCAAGTACCTCTGGCTTGGCAGCAGGCTTAGCTTTGGCCCAAGTCAAACCAGACCAAGCACAGATATTTTTCCCCCCCCAGATCAGGGTAATTCTGATTTACATTCGTCCAGGAGAGAAGCACTGTGTACCAATGCACAAGGCGTTAGCATATTGTTATTTCTGAAAAATTTGAACTATTACATTTCAAAGGGGTATGTAATGCATAAGCGTCTGGGCTCATATATCTTTCTCATCACCCCTTCTGCCTTGAAGTAAGGTCTTGCTCTCTAAGAATCTAGACAAGAATAACACTCAAACAAAATGAAAAGCAACCTGGCTGGTGATATATATAAAAGATGACATCTCCAGAAATCCCAAACTTCAAAGGGGCAGCTTTCAGCTCCTGACTATCCACTTCTTCCAGCCCTCAAGGCTAGTGTCATAATTTTCAAGCCACAGGAATCATTTGATCTCTCCAAATGGCAGCTCAGTGGTCTAGCACACTTCTGGATGTCAAAAAAGCACGCATTGCCACCAGCAATATTCTGCAGGGGTTAGTCTTTGAAAGGACAGATTGAGGTGAAACAATCAAAAAATCCAGTGGCAGAGGGGAGAAGGGGGGGGGGGGGAAGGATATTTAAAAGGACAATTGCATGCAGAGGGACTTTGTGGTCCAGCTTATGCGAAGCTGGAGCACAGGGTTGACAGCACAGGGGGATGGTAGAGGTCCCCAAGCATGATGGTCATGCCAGTATGGTGCCTTAACCTCCAAGGACTCCTAGTTTCATACAACCTCCCACCAGAGGTGCGTAGAACCTCCTGTTCACAGGATCAGGGAGAGCACACAAGGCCAGTCATGGGAGAACTGGTCTTCTCTCTGTCATCCCAGCAGCACAACGGGGAAACCATCCTCCTCCTCCCCTTCACTTTCCAGAGCCTGCTGCAAGTACCAGCCCTTCCCCAGGACACGTGGAGAGTGGGTGAAGAGGAGGGGACAAGGAGAGGCTGCCAACATAAGTAATTGGATGCCTGCTGGTGAGAACTCTTTAATTAGATGTTTTCCAACAACTAAATGTTTGTATGGAGCTAATGTATTTACTTTGATGCATACACACTGTAATAAAAGAGCACCCTTCCTGGGTTCCAGCAATTAAAGAAGTGTGTTGCAAACAAACAGACCCACCACCTCCCACGGACGGGCTCGCACGCGGCAACTACGAGGGGCCAGCCTGCAAACCTGCCCCATCTTCTCCCCACCTCCAGAGGTGATCCACAGAGCATCCCCCTTAGAGATGGGGTGGCAAAGCAAGTACCCACGGGCAGCACCTTTCCCAAGGCAACGCAATTCCCAGGATCCCTGAATCCAAGCGGGCTCAGCGAGTAAGAAACTTTACCCGAGCCAGGCTGGACACCACTAAACCAAGCACAATTTTCCTATCACAAACTGGGAGAAATGCCTCTTTATATAAAAAGAGCCACTGGATTGTGCACCACCAGCAGTTTCTGAACAGATTGGAGATGCTGCATTGCCGCAGTTTAATAGAGTGAGTATTTATTCCTGTGTGGGAGAAACACTCCATTATCTGGGTTATTAATTGTTAGTTAAGTAATGGGAAGGTGCCCAGAGCAGGAGATGAGCCCACATCACTTGTTATTAGCTTAGAAACCAGCAGAAATAAAATAACTGAAGATAAATTATCACAAGTGCTGCCCCAAGTACCGCAAACTGACAGATCTGCTCAGAGGGGAATTCACAGAGCACTCTCGGAGGAGGGAGGGGGGAACAGAGAAGAGACAGCAATAGTCAGTCCAATTTTATTTTTTTAAGTGAAAAAATTTCATCACATTTGATTTTGAACACCACTTTTCACGGCTGGGATCACATGGATATTCATGGCTGAGAGGGTATCCCTGCTCCTGCAGGAAAACTCAATTTATTAGTCTATCACTGGCAAAACAAGATGCACTTTGCATTGGTAGCACAATGTTGCACCAAAAAAAAAAAAAAAAGATTTTTTTCTTTTTTAAAAGACCAACATGCAGCTGCAAACAGTCTGGCCTGCCTCAAGAATCCAGGCAACCTCATTATCAGCAGCGGAGTCTGGAGCAGGGATGGGAGATTCTATAAAATATCCAGCTACTTGCACAGCATCCCTATTCAGTTGCCCAAAATCTTCCAGTGGTAGCCACGTGTTTTCAGCTTGCTGGTCCCCACTGCCCAGGCACAGTTTCTGCCACCCAGGCAAAGCACAACTCGGCTGTAGGGAGGAGCACGACTGCACCTACGCACTCAGAGAAGAAGGTCTTGGATCCAGAGGTGAGAGCAGGGTGCCCACGGGGGCCTGGACCAGCAGAAGTCACCATGAATTTATCAGACAGGCTTGCAATTTGAGAGGAAAGCAGAATACCATGATACACAGCATGAGAGGTTTGCCAGCCAGCTCGTGTGCCATTACACTGAAGACATTTAACTAAGCTAATGCATTTTGGGCTATAAATCAGAAGAAGTTAAATAAAATAATAAAACAGATAGTCACTCCTGACCTTAAAGCCATTTTGCCTAGAAGGCTGATCCGAGTAGCATTTCTGCAGCACATCTAGCATTTTTCCCTGCAGTTCTGTAATGAAAGGCAGATATAAAGGAGAAGGGTAGACCGGGAGACCGAGCCAACACCAGTAGCACACCAATATTAGCTAGCAACCACCTACAGCCAGAGCTTTGTTCTAACCTTGTATGCTGGAGCTGAAACTGAACCAGGGTCACTACCTGATCTAGGAGAACGCACAACCACCCAAGGCCATTCTTCACCCATGCAACTGTGCCTTCTGCTCCCCAAGGGGACTGCCCCTACCAGCAAAATACATATTTCTGGATCCTCCAGAGGATCCAGTCCCAGATTACAGTTTAAAAATAAATAACTAAATAAAATGCAGGTTTTATCCACGTGCTTCACTTGCTGAACCAGACACTGTAAGAGAGTAAGCGACCTCTGAAGAAGTAATTGTTCTTATTTTAGCCTCTGCAGTGTATGTGAAGTTTGCTGTCACTGCCACAGACACAGCAGGAGAGCTGCAGCCCCCTGAAGTCATCCCCATAAGCCAGAAGAAGACCCGCTCAAACCGCAAAGTCCTTTGTTTTTGTAAAGAAGCTTTTCAAGAGTTGCACCACCTCCAGAGCCTTAGCTCTTCAGGTAAGCATCATCTCTTACTCCACGTTTCATTTAATCTCTTCTGGAAACGCAGCCATAAACACTGTTTCATCTGCATCCTGCAACACAGCACCCTAGATCCAAGCTCATTCCCAGAAGCGTTTGTCTGATGAGAGAGAAGACAGCCTGCTCCTAGCCCTAGGGGACTCCACAAACACCGCATTTCGCCCCATCTCTTTGCTCACGTACACATCTCAAGTTAAAACACAAGAATTCCTTAACAGAGCAGCAGCCCTCTGAGAAACCAATTAACTCAAATCCACTCCCGCATCCACACCATCTCCAAACGCATCCTTACCTGCCATCCCAAGTTTTCTCTAACTTCAGCTTCCAGAACAAAGCAGAAAACTTGAGGAGGAGGGGGTGACCCCCTCACTCCTGCTTTTATAAGTTCTTGCAGCTACAAAACTGCTCACAGGTGGGCTAACTAAGGCAGCCCAATTAGACCTCCCTAACAAGATCCTTTCATTTAAGTGGATCCAGGTGTACCTTTCAACTTCTTAAGGTGCTTCCTTTGCTGCATCTTCCCAGAGAGGGTACTCTACTGCTAAATTGCTTATCAATTGAAGAATGCTTTGCAAACGCTGTATTTTCCTGCACCCATCTCCTACCTTTGAGAATACATAACTGATTTTAAATTGCCAGTGTTTAAAAAGGAGCCCTCCCTTCGTTGGTACTACCTGTGACACCTCGGAGGTAGATGAGCTTTGGGTGAGATGAAAGGAGACGGATGTGCTAGAGAGAAGCTTTTCCTCATATTGCCTCGATGTGTTGATAATCTCTGGTAATAATTCAACACAGGCCTCTTTCTCATGGATAAATTGTAAAGTTTATCAAAGAAAATATAGCACCTGCTACCACTATTAGCATTTTTTTCTTAGCTATGGGTGCTCCAGGTCCTAATCTCTTCTGAGATGGGAAGAAGACTCAATATCTGCACAGTGACACCTCCCCTGGGGGAGATGATCCCATCTCTCTGACTCTTCCCTTCCCAGCCCGGCTTGCTTGTCCTCTGATCTTAAAATATTTGTGCTTAATAAATTCTTTCATCGTTCACGGGCACTGTCCCTGCAGGTGTAGTTTTGTCCCTCCGTAACTCCATCCCTCCCCGAGTCTCCTCTCCCGGTGTCCTGGAGGGGTGAAAGGCTGCACTAAAGTGAGTTTATACCAAAATTTCTGCAAGGATGTAACTTAACTGGCTGACAGGCAGAGCTAGAGAGCGCTGAAGATGCCAGGAGGATATTGGCATTTGGACCAGAGTGGGGTGCGTGCCAGGCAAAAGGAGCTGGTCCCAGCCCTTCCTCCTGCCGATGCTCCAGGGGCGGTTTTGTCTGGGAGAAAGCTCTCACGTGCACCGTGATTTTGTGAGAGGCAGGGACCAGAAAGGTAGGCAGGATGAAAATCAATCAAGATTTGTCAAATACGCTGAAAAACTCATTTTTATGAGATAAGTGCCTTCAGAGGAAGCGTTGGTAGACACCTACCACATGTTCAGCCTGCTTAGTGGCAAAGTATGCAACATTAATCACTGTCACTTGAAGGGGCCGGGTTCCAGCTGAACCATCTTCCAAGTTTCTTCCTCCTTCAGCCATCCTCCCCCCTTTCCCCTCCCTGTTCGCTCACGGGAAGACGAGTTGCATTCACGGACCTGTGGACCTGCAAATCGGAGTGATGCTTCTGGCAGCTGCTGTACCATCCCATCATTTATTTGGTGCTGGGCCACCCTCCGTGCTTCAGCTGCTTGCACCAAATGGACTCCCTCATTTCATGGAAGATAATTAGCAGCGTGGACCAAAACGGTGTTAGAGATGCCTACTGCCTCTTAGCAATGTGCTGCTGTCCCACTGTGGTGGGACCTTGTCCCTGGAAGCAGCCGGGAAAAGGTCAGGTGACTGGCTTGGCAAAAGCCCTCTTCTCAGAGCAATTATCTGCAGTGAGTGAAGATGGCTTGATTAGCCAGGCTGATTGCTCGTCACTCAGGAGCATGAGCTGAAAGAGTTGCCTGGGAGCAGGAGCAGACCATGGGAACCCCACAGCAGCACTGGAACAGAACAGCCTACAGGGACGTGAGGTTTAAGTTCTAGAAGGGGGAAAAGGGATGTGCTTCCAGGATATTATCTCCAGCCTCCTCCACCTGCTTGCTATGACATATCTTACTACAGCACATTACTTGTTGTTGTGACTCTTTGCTGTGTCTTATGCTTACCCATCCTGAAGATGAGCGAGAGGACGAAGGAAGACTTCCCCTTGGTTGAGGAAGATCAAGTTAGAGATCAGCTAATTAAGGAAGTGTGAGTTGGATAAATGGACAGGGGGGTGGATTCCAAACTGGCCAAAAGATACAGCTCAGAGGGTCATGACTAGTGGCACAGAATCTAGTTGGAGGTCCTTAACTAGTGGTGTTCCCCGGGGGTCAGCACTGGGTCCCGTCCTCTTCAATATTTTCAACAATGACCTGGACGAAGGGATGGAATGTACATTGTTTGCTGATGACACAAAGCTGGGAGGAGTGGCTGACACCCCAGAGGCTGTGCCACCATCCAGAGAGACCTGGACAGGCTGGAGAGTTGGGCAGAGAGGAACTTGATGAAATTTAACAAGGTCAAGTGTAGGGTGCTGCACCTGGGGAGGAATAACCCCCTGCACCAGGACAGGTTGGGACTGACCTGCTGGAGAGCAGCTCTGAGAAGAAAGACCTGGGAGTCCTGGTGGACAACAGGATGACAATGAGCCAGCAATGTGCCCTTGTGGCCAAGAAGGCCAATGGCATCCTGGGGGGCATCAGGAAGAGTGTGACCAGCAG
>JAOQGH010000002.1:3737078-3761175 GCA_025769975.1 Gallinago jamesoni | reverse complement strand
GAGAAGCTGTGGCTGCCCCATCCCTGGAGGGGTTCAAGGCCAGGCTGGATGGGGCTTGGAGCAACCTCGTCTGGTGGAAGGTGTCCCTTCCAACCCAAACCATTCTATGATTCTTTGGGCAAACCTAACATTGTGATTGACTTCCTTGTGTGTCACTGACATCAGCAATGACAATACCAGGGGCAGCTGCCAAACCTGAGGGTATGAGAGAATCTTGAGACTAAACCCTGTCACAGGTGGTAGTACAGGCTGTATTTCGGAAGCGAGGATCCCTGCCAGACCCTAAGGGTCCTAGGTGTCTCTGGATCTTTGCTAGAGGGAGGGAGGGATTAATCTTCCAAACTACCCTGCTCCCTTCTGGCACACACCACAAATGCCAGAAAAAACTGGGGCAAGATCCTCTAGACCAGGGCAAGGAAAATGACAGAGCTGGAGAGTAGCAAGAGCAAGAAAACAACCCTGCTCTGTCCCCTCCTCACCTACCAGGGACCCTTTCAGGGCTGTTTCATAAGGGAATCTGCAGAATCCCAAGAATCTGGGCTTCTTGGGTTACCAAGGGTCCGTGTTCCCATGCCAGGGGTGGCACCAAATCCAGCCCTTCCGAAACTGCCCGGCCACAAGGTAACGTAAGTCCTGAGTGCTGGGTGTTTTGGAGTCACTTATCCTGTGCCATAGCAGCCTGGGGACAAGGCAGACTTGGACCAGCACACGTCATCCCATCAGGGCTGTCATCAGCCACTCACCCGAAGCTCAGGTGCGAGGACAATTCAAAATTCATACAACAGGTTGTAGCTGTAAGGGCAATCAAGGACCTAGACCCTAATCTTACGGAGCTGCTGTCAGCACACGCAAAAAAGATCAGAGCGTGCCTCCGTGCAAGCCTAGGGCACCAGAAAAAAAAAAAATAACCACAAAAAAACCCCATTTTCTGCAGCTTTTGGACAAGGAAGGAAGGAAAGAGGAGGAAAATGAATAAAAATCAGACTGCCAATACCCCAGACTCCTCTCATCCTAAAAAGGGACAAGGATTCTGAAACCTGGGTGCAAATAATCAGCAGTAAACATCTGAAAGTCAATGTTTTTAACTTGGGTTTATCTTTCCTTCTCAATTTCTACATCAGAGAAAGCAAGAAGCTTTTGAATGCTATGTATTCTTACATTTTTTATACAGTTTTTTTTTTTTTTGCTCAGCAATGAATAAAGGCTTGATTCCTACATCAAACCCTCCAGAGCCTGGTCTGTAAAGCCAGCGCCGAGGTTGTATCTCATGACTTACGGACTATGGGAGAAATGGATTGTTGCATGGGCAGAAATCACCAAAAAAAAAAAATAATACTCCGTACTTCTGGATGCAGGAGGTTCAAGGAATGGGCTAGAGAGTGTGGTGTCTTTTGGTTTTCTCTAGCTCCAAAAAGGCACAAGCCAGGATGAGCTGAAATCTTATTGTCGTGCACATGAGAACTTGAGAAAGGGTAGTAAGAGGGATATTGCCACCATCTCCCAGCTCTGGGTCACCTCCCTGCCATCAGAAGCTGGTGACTTCCAGCCAGAGCTGGAAAAAGGTGGGGGTGAGGATGCTCCGTACTCGGCTCCAGCGCAAAGTCAAACCAAATTGTTAAATCTCAGCCGCTTCTCCCCAGTCTTTCGGCTCTGAAGACAGATTTATCCAGAACAAAGAGGGGGGGGGAGAAGGAAAACAAAAATAGACTTCGGATACAAGTATTTATTTGCAGGTGTGAAATGATTTCTTGAATTACTGCAACCTGCTGCTTAACTTGCCTCTAGCCTTCGCTGCTCAGCGTTTCATACAGAAAGTGGTTTAGCTCAACAAAGGGAACTTTCAGGCTGAAATTTGCCTGATGTGGGCAGCGGGGCAGTAATTGGTTGGAAAAAACAAAACACTGAAAAAGAATATTAAACTAATCTGAAACCCCTTTTAGCTAGACAAAGGCTTTGGTTTACCATCAGCACACGTCTAAACTTCGCCAGCCCTAATAAAGAAGCATTACCACCCCAGCAGACGTTAAATGCAAGCATTTCTTTAAAAGGGGGAGGGAGAAGAAAGAAATAACCTGTGTATAAATATAGCTGCAGAGAGATAGGTCTCACAGTAGGCTCTCAAAATGCAGGCTTTCGCATCCCTTCTATTTTACAGCTGGGTATCATCAAAATTAACATGACAATCCCTCACGACAGGATAGGAAGGGCTATCACATCCTTATACCAGCAGCCTAAACAGAGCTTGAATACGGGACCCTTCAGCAGATATTCTTCCCGAGTCGTCGGCGTTGCCATTTATTCCGAGGAGCACATGGAGAAACCTGTGACAGATCCAACGTTTTTGGAGTCATTAATAACAGCAACAGCGCGTAGAGCAATAGATGAGACTCCTGCCTGCCAGAGGAAGGCTCAGGCAACCGAGTACGGAAAGCAGCGATAGAGTGAAAACTCCAGATGTTTCAAAGAGAATTTGAGCAGCGCTTTTTAGCTTATTCGTGAGTTACTGCAAGTATGGGGTTCCCCTTTTCAGCCTGGGACAAGTCTTACTTGGAAAAAGTCCTGGGTGATATGTTACCCCTTCCCATCTAAATGCGGCAGTAAAGACAAGATAATCAGACCGGCGACAATTTAATTATCACCCTCTTAATGCAGCTGTCACATCCCAACCCTTGGTTGGGAGCCCATGGTGTGCTAAAACCCCACCACTTGGCCCAGACCTGCCGGGAAGCCAGCGACCAAACATCTCCACCAGGCAGCTGACCCAGGGAGACCACCATCCTCTTTCTGTACATCACCTTTCTAAATGGGTTAAAAA
The DNA here is from genome assembly GCA_025769975.1 of Gallinago jamesoni. Taxonomy (NCBI): domain Eukaryota; kingdom Metazoa; phylum Chordata; class Aves; order Charadriiformes; family Scolopacidae; genus Gallinago; species Gallinago jamesoni. Next base: position 3,758,360 of record JAOQGH010000002.1, on the reverse strand, counting down.
GAAAACCCACCACGATCCAACCTCAGACCAAGAATTCGAGTGACTTAGATACGACGAGAGCCTCAAAATCTTTGCAGCATCTCAGCACTGGTCTCCACCAAGGGAAACCCATGGAGGGTGGCCCCGTGCATCAGGACCGGAGGAATTCCCTTTTTTTTTTTTTTCTTTGAGGTGCAACAACCTGCAGGTAGCAGGAAGGGTGCCTTTGCCAGCAAGGAGAGGGGCAGAGGGAGTCCCCTGGCAACGTTAAGTCGGTTCAGACGGCGCTGGCTTACAAGCCCCTTCCTTTAAATTGATTAATAATGACACATTTAAATGGATAACATAAATTAATTTCTGAATTGCACCATTAGTAAGTAATTAATTTCTTTGCTCTGTGAAACTAAGATATCACTGTTATCTAAATCTATAAAGAGAAGAAATGCTGAACGAGGACTCCATTAATGTAAAAATTGATTTTTCCATTTACTCTCTTCTGAGGAGGTTTTTTTTTTTCCTCCCTGTCCCTCCAATGCATTTATTTTTCAAGTGGCTGGGGGTGGGGAGAGTAACCTAATTTATACTTCCAGTGGTAATCAAAAGATCATGCATGCTCATTTCAACCAAATGATGTCATTACGAAGGCTGTTAAAGCTGGGGTTGCCTTGGAAACACAAAATACTGATAGTTGAGGTTGGACATCTGAGTTCTCTGTAGGCGCAGTAACGAGGAAACGGTGTGGCCCTGCCAGACCTGGCCTGACTGGTCACACTGGGAAGATCACCCCAAGTTACTCAGTTGGTCTCTTTAGGACTGATCAGGCTACCGTTTTTCCTATTCCTCCCACCACCTGCCATAGTCTATTACTTTTATGGAGCCAGGAGAGGAGAACTCGGTTAAAAGGCAAGCAAAAAGGACAAGGCATGGAGGGGGACCTGCTCGTCCCAGTGGGAAGGACACATCAGCTAAAGGCTGTGTTACTTACTACCACTTCTGCATTTCACCCCAAAAAGATGCCTCTGCCATCCTCTTGGTGCAGCCCAGGATGGAGATCTACTGGAGACTCAGGGTGTCTCTGGTGACCAGTGGTAACCAAGGGGTTAGAACCTCCTTTCCAAATCAAGGGACCCGATAAATGGTCTAGGACACATTCAGCCTCGGCGCAGGAGATCATGCATCCAGCATCCTGAGGGGAAGGTGCAGCCCAGTAGAAGGAAGATTTATTTTGGCTGTGCCAGAGCAAGGGGACAAAGATCAAGAACCTCACTCTCGCTGGACAAAACAAGACACGTCTGTCCCCTCTTACAGTCCTGGAGCCTTCAAGTAAGGATACTTTGACTAAGAGTATCCTTACTTGAAGGATCCTCTGTAAAAATTCCAGAAATGGAACTAAATTTCTATCTACTACTGAAAGAAAATAAAAAAAAGCCTTACTGTGTTTCACGCAGTGAATATTTTGATGGCTGTATGAGATGGCTTTAGGCAGCTGTCCCCACTGCTGTGGTTTGCAACGTCATTCTCATTGCATGGGGTAGACGATGAGAAACGGTCGACACCAGTCAGGTGGAAGGCTTTGAGCAGCCCAGGACTTTGGTCCATCAACAGAAAAGGATGCAAAGTGACAGATGGGGACAACTCCCTGGGTCTTTTTACCCAGTTCTGCTCTATCCAGTTCAAGAGACCGGGAGAGAAAGCTTAGGACTAAACTGGAGATGCCTGAGTGGCTCTTTACATCAGCGGTACATCTGCCTTGCTCTGCTGAGAAAGCTCCTGTCCCTCCCACTGGGGTCTTTCTGCTATTTCAAGCCATGAATTTCTCAGTTTCTCTTCAGCTCGTTTTTTTACCTGTCCCAAGAACAATGTCATGCCATCTCTGATCACATCACACCGAGCTGAAAGCTCACTTTAAGGTATGCCTCGGAGAGAAAGGGCCACAGCCTGAACCACGTCTACAAATGTTGGCACCGTACCTACCGCCCTGAAGAGGAGAACAGAGCCAGTTGAATTATTTTCAGCTGGTATTTTTGGCTGAATCTTTCTTTTTTTTTTTTTTTTCCCCTCCTCTCATTACAGAGCAACAAATAAAACACGCCTACAAACAAGTCAGTGGGATGAAACACTTACTTCCTGCGCAAGGAGTGTTAAATGAACGTATTTCAGCTTCTCAATTAATATCTGGGTGTCCCCTGCTCGCTGCCAGGCTTTTTTCACTTTGGTGAGTATGCAATGACATTAATACCCCCACGTGATCTTCCTTCTCTTCACCTTCCCCTTACAGGCAGGAGTTTCTTTTCAGGTTCATCAATTGAAATTGTTTGAATGCACCAAGAAAAATAATAAAAAGAAATAATAAAAAGAACATTCCCTAACGTTGGCAGGAGCATTTCAGGCACGAGCACTTTGAATACATATTCGCCCTTTGTGTGAGCAATCTCAGCAAGAAAAAGTCGACGTGAATAAAAGGAATTGCAAATACCAGCGAAGTAGCTCGGTGGTTTTCATTCACAAGAATATTTGCACAGGCTCCTGGGAGAGTTATCAGGCAAGGTAATACAAAATCCCCTGTAGCCTCAAAGCTTTGGATGCTCTGTAATCCTCCTTGTCCAATGAAAAACATCTTTTCCTGAGAGCTGAGGGCCTAAGCTGGGTATTTTTTCCTGGCTTGGGAAACCTGGAGAAGGATTGGAATCCCATCTGCTATCTCTCCCTTGAGCTGAAATGGAGAGCACAAGGACAGGAGTCATTAAAAAAAAAAAAGAAAAGAAAGAAAAGAAAGAAAGAGAGTGAAAACAAAGAGTTGGCCAAGAAGCCAACACCACGGGAGCTGCGGGAAGCTGGGGGCTCACAGGGAAAAGCTGGTCGAGGGAGCAAGACGCGGCAGAATTTGTACCACAGGTCTGGCTTAGACGAGATCACATCCAGGATTGAAATGAGAATGAATTGCTAAGGAGTAGAGCCAAAAGTTTTGGGGGTGCTCAGCAATAAAAGCACCAGGATCCATTTACTCATAATTAGCCCGTATGGGCAAAAAAAAAAAAAAAAAAATCCTACGGAGTTTCATTCTTGCTATAGAATTTTATAGGGTAGCTCAGAAACTTATAAAAGGGATATTGTTTTCCATTATCTTGCACAGGTTTTTAGAGCAATTCTCTAGAACCCTGTTGGTTTCAGCCCTGTTAAATTCAATAACTTCCCTAAGGGAGTGCTTTAAGTGTCAGGCTTGATTCAGTTATATAAAGGGATAAGGGAATAATCGTTAGACAGTGCACGGGGATGGGAGAAGTGGTTTTTGTGTGGCACCAGTCTTATTTAAGAACAGTCTGAATTTATAGATGAGGCTGATGAGAAAGTTGGGAGCAACTACCATAAGCGAAAAAGACAGAACCCAGGCAGTGCTTTTAGAGCGGGCTGTGATTAACTGGGATACCACAGAGACACGAGGATGGTTTCAGACGAGTATTTTAAGTGTTTTTAGATGTTTGTCTTGGTTTCATCAAGATGATGTCCCATGTACTCTTCTTGCTATTCATAATGTAAGCTATGGGCTCTGGCGTTTATGTAAGAGTCTGTATTGCTTGCTTTGCAATGAACACATCCTGCAATTAGCAATCCAAGACACTGAAGTCTTTAATATCCCTCCTTCCGGCTAATACAGAATATTTTACTTTTAATATACTGTTGTCCTTCCATCTTAATTTATTACGACAGTGTGAACCATGACTAATCCTCCTGAGTGCTGAGCACAGGCGCAGACCCAAAACCCAAATCAGCATCTCTCCTTCCAACTGCTCACCTAGCACCCCCTCCAGCAAGGACAGAGATGAACAGGCATGGCCTTCAGGAGACAAGGTGTGTGACTAACCATCTCCATCCATCCAGGACCTGCTCTGATGGCGAGGCACCTGCCATTTGAAGAGGAGGAAGGGTGTGGGGTTGGTTTTACATGGTATTGCAGCAGAGGCAGTTCCCAACAGCCAGGTTTCTACGGGCACACGTGAATTTAAGGACGCTGTGATAGACTTTTCACCCAGCCTGTGCATCTCAAAGGTCAAAAAAAAACCCCAAGCACATAGACCCAACTCCATTTTCTCCACTAACCAAATAAGAACCAAATAAGATGCATTTGTCAGCCACCGACTAAAAGGACTGAAGCTTTCTGCTGCCAACCAAGGGTATCTGGCAGAATATCTGGGAACAGGTTATCCTTGGGTTTCACCACCCACACCTGAGACCCTCCAAGGAGGAGGAAACTCATGACCCCTCACCACCCGAGTCCAAACCAGTCCAGCCCCAATAGGTGGGACCCTTCAGGACACACTCAAGCCTTCCCGATGGTGCTCAAGATGCTGTTGAAAAAAGCCTGCCAACATCAGCTCCAACTGCAATATAAACCTACGTGTTGCTGCAGCCAGCAGCAGGCGAGGCAGATTTGGAGCCTTTCCCCATTTTACCATCGATACCCAGAAACCAGTAGCAGCAGGTGGCACAGCTGGTTGGTGCCAGAAGGTGGTGAGGTTGCCCATGTCTCTTGTGCTGGGAGGGACACAGCAGGGAACAAACTTTTTCCCCAACTCTGCCTGAAGCCTGATAGCTCCTTCTTTTTGTCCAACTGCAGGAACTCTTTCCAAGTACACAAATGCCTCCTCTATTTTAAGTGAGGCAGCTCTTCTCAGCCCCGTGCTGGGTGCAGATTTCCTGGTCCATCACCCCAAACCCTCTTTATGGCTTCTTTGGGTTCATCCCTGGCCTGAGCACGAGACGCTCCATTTGTTTTGGCAAGAACGTCCCCGAGATTTATACCTATAATTATACAGGTAACCTTTCCGACAGGGAATTTTAAAATGATCAACACTAAAGCAACCTACCCATTAAAGGTGATTAATAAGATGCCAAATGGCCACGAGGCTGCACCTCCCTGCTTGTTAAGCGTGTCAGCCGGAGCCTACCCAAGCTGATCCCGCTGCGGTGAGACGTGGTGGGACGCCCAAAAAGGCTGGGGAGTGACCTCAGTCATTCCCCTTGGACATACGCCCTCCTCCCAGGGAAGGGTTAGGGTACACGCGAGCACAGAGGATGACATCCGTCTCCCAAAATTTCATTTACGAGGATGGAGACTTCTTCTGGTCCTTGCTAATATCTTCTCCTGCCTTCTGTCCTTTTCTCCCCTTCCCGGTGGGATCCGCACCGGCACAGCCGCAGCCGGAGGGATGCTGAGGAGGTGACGGCAGGATCTCGAGTGATGGGAGACAGATGAGCGTGAGCCTGGCTGGGAGGCAGGTTAAACGAGGTGCCCGCTCCCCCACCGCGAGGTCCTCTCTGCAGAATTGCCTCTCCATCCCCAGGGGGGACCTAATGGAGCTCTTCTCCTCCCTGGCTGAGCAGGCACCAGCTTCACCTGCTATCGAAGCACCCACCGGCCGTGTAATCGGGGGAAATAGCATCTGTCAGGATATCTATCATGCTCCATGGAGGCGGGGGGTCGTGTCTGTCCCCCCACCACCCACCACCATCACCACCACCACCACAAAAGGGTTGTGGGAGCGTAAGACGAAGCTTGGCCATGCACACCACTGCCGAGGAAGCCAACTTCACAGCGGGCTTGGGAGGTCGCATGGAACTCGCCTGGCATCGAGGCAAGGTTTTTCACAAAGCTTGCATTTTGCTGATGGGTTGCCCAAAGACAGTGAAAATCAGTCATAAGTCAAGCTTGCGTTGACCTTCAGTCAACGGCTATGGCAGGCTGGAGATACAGGAGAGACACCCCGGTAGCTGCCTTCCCTATTCTTCTCTGCCCAAATTTATTGCATATAAATTATGTATTGATTAAAGGCGGGAAATGTTAAGAAGCCTCTTTGGGAAAAAATGGAGGGTGGAAAGAAATTCAGGAATTGACAAAAGAGCTATTTTAATTAGGAAGGAAAGTAGTGGGAAGGAAAAAAAAACCAACCAAACAAGCGTGACCTCTCCCTCAAGAGCCTCCCACTCCAGATCTGAAAATCTGATCAGGAATGGCATCTCTTAAGGAAAGGAAACAAGATTTTGGAGCTTTTTTGGCTGGGCAATGGATGTAGGAAAATGAGCTTGCTTCCTCCCTTCCCCTAGCACCGCCGAGGATGGAGGATGGGGGAACAGAGCAGCTACACTTTCTGGAGCTCCTGGATTTTGCATGCCAAATGGAGAAAGCAGTAGATCACCTAACGAGTGCGTAACGACCATGCTTATTTCTGCCTTCTAGCTCAAAGTGCTTACTGGGTAATTACACATTTTGGACTTATTAGCAGTAATTACTAGGTTCTATAATCTGCAGAATGTGTCATTAGGGTACGGGCAACCTCAAGTGGTCTGAACACGCTCAGAAAAGTTTCTTGTTTACCTTCAGCTTCTCCTGCCTCGACCTTAGAGGACCACGGAGAGACGAGGTGCTTGTTTCTCATGATGAGAAGCCTCACCATCCTCCCAGCAACCCTACAGCTGTCGGAGGCTGTGGTCCCCTGAACCCGGACAGATGGGACACTTGTGGGAACGCCCGCGGACCTCCCCTGCTTTTTGGGGTGCAGACTGGACCCACACCTCCAGGCTGCTGCTCTGGTCCATCCCTGCAGGGAGCAGTTCTCCCCAGCAGCCCTCTCGCAGCACAGATCCTGCCTTTGCCCCTGCAATCAAACACAGCTTCTCAATTAACACCCATCTCCCTTTCCAGACAGGAGGGAGCTGGTAGCTTGGCCACGACTGGAAAGGCAGAGTCTGTGGGAAAGCCTGGGATTCCCACACCTTGGACAATTAGCTGCTCCATATAACATTTCCCAGGGCAGCTTAGCTTTGCTAGTGCAGCCTTTTCTGGGATTTTTTGTTTGTTTGTTCTCCAAAATCCCTTTCATTTCACACCAGTGCACGAAATAGAAAAGCCAGTCAACTCATCGATCCTCACAAAGCACAGCCACATACAGCCCTATCCGGGATCATCAGGGCTCCTGGTGGCCCCGTGCCCCTGTTCAGAGAGGAGGAATAAGTGGGACCCTTTAACCAAGGCTGGAAAACACTCACAGCAGATGCAGAGAGGTGAGAGATCCCTTCGAGAGGACAGACGAGGAGAGGAGGTGGCTCACTTCTACCTCAACAGGTTTCTCAGATCCAGGTTCTCCTAAAACCCAGGAGGCTGTAGCAGAGATGCCCAAGGATAAAGACACCTCTGCATCGTTTGCCCCCGGTGTAAGGCTTCCAAAACCAGGTACCCACCAGAGACCACAAATTGGACAGTGCTACAGAGCCCAGCTTGACCTAAATAAATTGCATGTAATGGCTGTATCCAAATTGTGTCTCTTTGAGACCAATCTTTGAGTTTTTTTTTCTTTTTCCCCAACATTATTCTTTATGAAAGCTTTCCAGTCCATCCTCATGTGATATAAAGCCAGGTCCTACTTCCTTCTTGTTCCTGACTATTGTTTTGGCCAAAAATCTACTTGCAAGGGAAAACAACAACAATAACAAACGAACAAAACCAAATAAATCTTGTGGGATATCCTGGACTTCAACGTACCCTTTCCATACAGGGTGAGGGAGGTATCCAATATTAGGGTCTTACAGCAGAAGGAAATCAAGAGGTCATCAAAGAGGAAGACGAGAAGAAGTAGTGCCAAGGACACAGTGTCTTGCTGCCCAGACATGATGCCAGACCACAGCATCCCTTGCTATCCCCCTTTGTTCTGCAGTGAGCCTGGGCCACAGCAGCAGTGTCCCCTTCCCTACCCTACTTGTTGGGCCATGCCAGTTGGGCAAAGGGGGACATCAGGCTCCCCACAGGGGTAGGGACCACCTTGGGAGAGTTGACCTCTTCCAGAGCCAGCAAACTCCAGCCCCAGTAAACAGAGCTAATACATCTCTCCAGTACAACAAAACGCAACACAATATAACAGAAAAAAAAACATTTTCACAACAATTTTACCCTAAATTATAGGTTGCTTCTTTTTATGAGCATCTAATACCCCCCAAAAGCAGTATCCACCTGAGGGAGCCTGGTGACCACCTCACGCTGGGCTGAACAGGAGAGCAGTGGTAGTGTAAAATCAGAACTTTGTCCTTGGAACCACCTACTGAGAAGTGAAAAAAAAAAAAAATCCAACATGTGACCACCATTTTCTTTTTGTTTCCTTGGGAAGTAACATCCCATCCATGATGCAAACAATGAGATACCCAAATAGACACTTTCTTCCCTCTGGGGAAGCTTCTGAGGACCCTCCACGGAAGTCAGTAGAGATCATTGGGGTGGAACATGGACCATAGGCTTCAAAAGCCATGCCACGGGTGCCTGTTACGGCAACTCCAGATTTCTGGCCACCAGCCAGCAGGTTAGATGGCCAGATGATCCAAAAGCGTGACCTATCTTTTGGCATGCTTAAGATTTGCCTCCTTATTTCTCTGTAGCAAAGAGCACTGTCCGACGCCTAGAGAAGAGAGCGGGTATAGCGCCAGTCATTAGAGCAGCAATTACTTATCTCACAGGAGCTCTGAGAGGCTTAATTAGTTAATATTTGTAAACCACGACGAGCTCCAGATATGAAGGATGCAAAACATCCAAGGAAAGAGATTGCTCCCAACAAAGCCCAAAGCATCTCTTCTTCGCCGGCTGAGCTCCCCCTTCCCTGTCCAGAAAGCCCAGCCGGTTTGAACCCGGCTCCTCGCCCGTGGTGAAGCTGAAAGGCACCTAAGGGAGCGTCCCCTGCTGCGTGCCAGCTCTCCGAAACCCAGCATGAATATGACACTAATGACATCTTTCAGAAATGTAATTAGCCTTCATTCATGGCGAGCTACATTAGGGAGGATTCAGAGGCTCGGAGAAGTGGGCTCCAGCGGGTGAGAACTGAGGCTTGGGCTTTGAAAGCTGCATTAGGGAAGGGGGCGGGGGGGGGAAATAGAAAGGAAAATGTTCTAATATTACTTAATTACCTCAAGACATCCTCAGATGTAATCGAGCTCGGAGGGCTAAATGAAGGCTGTGCATGTGAGACCAGGAGAGGCTGATGTATTTATAATGAGAGCACTTCGCAAGGCAAACTGTGTCCCCACAGAGGGAGAGGGGGACAAAGAGGAAGGAGAGGACAGGGGCTTGGGGAGGTATCACAAGGTGCCTGAAGATCTGCTGATCTCCAGCAGCTTCACGTGAAGTCTCTTCCCCTCTCTTCAGGGTTGCAGGCCAGGCTGGATGGAGGAGGGATGGGAGACGAAGGGGGCAGATGCAAGTACACCACTGCCCAGTAAACTCACTGGGATCCTAAAATCCCATCTAAAAAGCCTTTAGTGCCCAATAAAATGTGTAAAAGCTGCCACCTCACACTGATGGTGAGACATCCCACCACCTACACCCAAACCCAAGTTGTCTCAGCATCTCACCAGCATCCTCCTCGGGAAGCCTCTCCAGGTAGGGGAGCTGGGATGGGAAAAGCCAACCCAAACCTGTCCTGGGGGCAGGGCTGTCTCTGAAGATGAGAGGGGGGAACCTTCCCCACAGCGGCCAGGGCTCGGCCCCATTCCTCCCACTGACATTAATGGGAACCAGCTGGCGAAATCCCAGTATGAAAACCCCACACCACCAGAGGCCTAATGCGCGCTCACAAGCCCATTCCAGCCCTGATTTACATACTGTACAGAAGGAGACATTAAAATCCAAACGGTTTATGGTCATTAACGCTCGTTTAAATATTATACTGGTAACGATCGCTTCCAATCCTACTCAGCCTTGAAGGGGCTCTGTGTGCACGAACACACGTAGAGGGAGATTTTAGAGGGATACCGTAGCTTTTCTCCCGATCGCTGCTTTCCCAGGAAAAAAAAAAAAAAAAATCATTAATTGTTTCACTTCGAGAAATTGCTGCGAAAATTCACCACGGGAGAGAAGAATTTTTTTTTTTTACTTTTTTTTTTTTCCTTTTAAATTTCTGCAAAGAAAGTAATAATGGGAAGCCCTGGCTGTGGCAGGGATGTATAAGCTGAGGGCGGCTCAGCTCAGGCTGTTTAAGCACGGTGACAGGTGACAAACAGCTATTAACACTGAGCTCCCTGTCACCGGAGGAATGAAGACTGTGGAGATCAAACAACCTTTAGATGGGAACAAAATGTATTATTTATCACCAATTAATCTCTTTTTTTTTTTTTCCCCTCCTTGTTCACTAGGGTGCCCGAGCAGTACGGAGTGGGGTGGGAGGCAGCGCTGCCTTGCTGGAGACCACGGGGACCTATCGGGCAATTTTTGGACATGGAATGGACATGGAATTGTCAGAGTTGGAAGGGACCTCTAGAGATCATCTAGTCCAACTCCCCTGCCAAAGCAGGGTTGCCCAGAGCCAGAGTTGCCATTCTAGCAAGGTCAGGTGGGCTTGGTCCTACATTGCAGTCAAAGCTGGACCTTCCTCCCCCATCAGAGGAAGAGGGAGAAGACGTCCATTGCCACATCCCTCAGGCAGCAGTCTAAGCATTGATGGCTCTGCCTCTTTCCAGCTGCCATGGAGTGTCCCCCCAGGAAAATGAAGGATGCAAAAAGTTGTCCTTCAAGAGAAACCCAACAATATCCACTCTGGCATTTACCAGCTGGCCAGATAGCCAGCTCCACTGAATCACAGAGCGAACAACTCTGTCTTGGGAATACCTCTTGCGCAGGACATGGAAAAGGACCAGTGTGGTTACTCCACCTCATATCAACCTCTTTCTCTCTGAGCACCAAGAGCACAGCCAGAGAACCTGAGAGCTGTGCAGCGTAGCAGTGGGATCCAACCCTTAGCAGCTGTGGCAGCTACCCCCCAGTCAGTCTCACAGCACGTGCGACGCAAAGGTAGAGATGGAGTTTTGCCCCCTCACCTTCTCCAGGTGCAGCCAAGCTCAACACATCCCCTACATCAAGCCTGAGGCAGAAAGAGAGAGAGAACAGAGTGTATATGGGAGGGCGCGAACGGCAGCAAAGGGGGAGCAGGAGGTTAGCAAAAAATGGACAGTACAGGTCTTGGCCAAACAAAACGACCAACAAACCCATGAGGGTGAGTGATGTATGTTCACACCTTGTCTGAAAAAATCTACCCGGGGTATTTGATATATCCAAAATGTCACTCCTTACCTGTCCATCCATGGGAAAGCATGGGCAGTGGTGGCAAAGACCAGGAGCTGTTGCAATGCCCCTATTATACTAATGATGTTTTCTGCCCAAACCATCCCAGGTGTGGCTCCTCATTGCAAAAGGAGTGGTAGCCAGGAGAATCGCCCCGATCCTTTCGGGCTTGAACCTGTCCCTTACACCACAACTCCCATGAGAAGTACCCAGGATTTTCTTGCAGGGGACCACCAAGTGATGCTGAGAGACGTAAGCAAGAGCCTGTGCCCATTCCAATCGCTTGCAAGGTCTTGCAAGATCCATGTTTGCATTAAAAAGAAATTAAAAGGTTTTCCACTCCACTAGCTTGCCCAAAGCCTGCATACTAAACAGTAAATGCTACCTATGAGGTTGAATAAAATCTTCATAAAAAAAAAAAAAAGCAAGCAGTCATTGAATACATCATGAACAATGACATTGGGGAGGCATTGTTCTTCTTCTGCCTGATGGACCATGCTGAAACACCTGTTTCTTATCGTGAAACCGTTAATAACTGTCACCACTGAAATCAGTGCTGAAAATGTGTCATTAAGTCAAGTTATTCCAACCACCACCAAACTGCACAAAGAGAAAAAGAAGACTGCAAGGAGGAATAGAGGCAAAACTAGATCTTAGAGAAAGCGAGGTAAATGTCAAAAACATACTCGTCTGTGTGTCCACTGAAAAACCACTTGCCACGAGAGAGTGGAAAAAACCACCACCAAACAACCCCAGTTTACAGATTAGATGACTCCTGCCTCACAGGCATCTTCTAGCTGACATGAAAGACACAGCTGGGTAACTACAGGCAATTTTAACTGATTAACTACAGACGTTGACCCTTTCAGTTAATTCACTGGGGATTTGTTTCATTCCAATCACCTCCTAAAGCTACAGTCTCCCCACACAGCCAACAGAAAACCAAGTTCTGGTCCTGCCTTTCTCCTACAGCAGCTGTAAAGGGGTAACAGGGCTGGTTACGGTTATCCCGACTCAGACAGGAATGACAGAAAGGATGGTCTGTACTTATGAAGGTGGACATTTGCAGAACGCAACCCTTCAGGGGCTGTAGGGTCTTGACCTTCTCAAAGAAACCTAGAGTGATGCGCAAGTTAAATCCCCTAATTTTGCACAATTCAAATGTGGAACTGGAAATGAGCTTTCCAGTGCAGGACCAGCTTCTGTACCAAAACCTCTTTCTGACATTCATTGTCCTGCTCACTGACTATCTGAACCTGATTTCCTCCCATGGCTGTTGAAAGCCTCTAGATCAGATCTCTATAGAAAAACTGGTTATTTCTCCCCAGAATCATGACCAGTCCCTGCGTCTCCTGTTTCCCTTCAAGACCCTGGTCTGGCCTTGGTTTGGTCCCATTTGGGGCCATTTCTGTCTAGTGAAACCCAGCTGCCACCTTGAAATTTAAACACACCCATCCAGCTTTTGATGTCTTCTCCACTCGCAAAGTAGGCCCAGATATGAAGGCTGCTTGTCCATAGTGGTCTACTGCCCTAATTAGCTGCCTTCTTCTCATTACCAAGGGGTGACCCTCTTGTGGCACCAATGGAGGACTCAACTCATTGACTGGAGGCAGCAACTCCATCCCTTAAATTTTTAGCACACGGCTACACAGTCTTTTAAGTAAAGCCCTGGATTTTTAGGTGGGCAGTGCAGGACCTGACCCTGGCCCCATTCACAGGGAGTCACCTGAGCTCGGTGAAATGCTTTGAGCCCAGTCTTGTCCAAAAAAAAAAGTCAACTTCATTGATATTTTCTGTCAAAAAGAAAAACCAGGTGGAAAATTCCTGGCTAGAGCATCTCTTCACCCTCAGCCTGGAATCCAGCCTGAAAGCTTCACCCTCCTCCTACCACACAGAGAAGCTGGACCGAGCCTCCTTATTTCTGTTATTTTGAAAAGTCAGAGTTTATTTCTACACACACACACGCGCTGCCCCTCGGTTCACAGCTACATTATTTTCAAAGGATCTGCTCTTCTCCAGCGGTGCGAGCGCACTCAAAGAAAAGATGATGTACCTAAGATGACCTTGAAAGGGGGAAGCATTTTTTTCTCCCGTAGTCGGGGGCTTCGGAAAGCGGGCATCCGGATGGATTGTCCTTTATATTCCTCTGCAAACTCCCTGACAGCCGGAGAAAGGATGGTTCAAAGGAGCAAAACAAAACACTCACCTGCATGACAGGGTAGTTAGCCTAATCCCCCAAAGGCAAATCCCGTTAGCGTGTAAAACCAGGAGTGATAATTGTAACCGGTTTTCAACCTTTACTGTAGTGGAAATAATCACTTCAGCAGCTCTGCCTTGCTTCCCGGAGACTTCTTTCTCCGCAGATTATTTTTAACTAATCTAACGAGGGGGGGAGGGGGGAGCGGGAGGGAAGAAGGGGGGGGATCTAAGAACTAAAGAAGAGAGAATATTTGAAGAGTGGGGCGGGAGGGTGCGATTGGGGCAGCTACAGGTTGCTCTGAGCATCACCTCTGCTTGAGAAACAACTCAAAGGGAAAAAAAATCAAGAAAATGGGTAAAACTGGATTTCACATAGATGGATTCTGCCAGGCAAGCCTGGTAAATATTTTTTTTTCTCTGGGAGATAACGGCTTTTCTTTTTTTTTTTGACAAAAGCCAATTTTTGTCTTTTTGTGAGACAGCTTGACCATCTGGAGTTCAGAAAAACATTTGATGTTGTGCCATGTGGGCAAATGATTAGTTAAACTGTAGGAGGGGAACATTACAATTAGAATTATGAATCAAAGAAAAGCTTTGCCTTAAAAAAAAAATAAAATAAAATTACAATAGATAATACCAAAAAAGGAAGCAGTCAGGAGGGATTTTGCTGAACAGACTGTTCTGTCACCACTCACGTTCAACGCTTCCTTAATGACAGGGGACCAACACTTATCAAACTCACTGCTGAAGAGGCAAAACAACCCAAAACAATGAGTTTGGGCATCATTCAGAAGGAAACAATGACTTTGAGAACCACTACTTCAATAGTACAGAAATCCAAGGCCACGATGGAAACTCAGTGGAGATGACTAATGAGAAGACCCACCTGCGTGGTTTAGCCATCCCACAACAGATCAGGGGCCCTGATGGAATACAATCATAAAAAGACATCTACAACAAATTAGGGGCTTAGAACATCTCTCTTACAAGGAAAGGCTGAGGGACTTGGGTCCTCCTCCTCTACTCTGCCCTGCTGAGGCCCCATCTGTAGCACTGGGTCCAGTTCTGGGCTCCCCAGTTCCAGAAGGACAGGGAACTGCTGGAGAGGGTACAGCAGAGGGCTACAAAGATGATGAGGGGCCTGGAGCATCTCTCCTACGAGGAAAGGCTGAGGGACTTGGGTCTCTTTAGTCTGGAGAAGAGAAGGCTGAGGGGGGATCTGACCAATGCTTACAAATACTTAAAGGGAGGGTGTCAGGAGGATGGGGCCAGTCTTTTTTCAGTGGTACCCAGGGACAGGACAAGAGGAAATGGGCACAAACTTGAACATAAGAAGTTCCATCTAAACATGAGGAGGAACTTCTTTACTGTGGTAGAGTGGCAGAGCCCTGGAAGAGGCTGCCCAGAGAGGTGGTGGAGTCTCCATCTCCGGAGACATTCAAACCCCTCCTGGACATGTTCCCATGCAACCTGCTCTAGGTTGACCTGCTTTGGCAGAGGGCTGGAACAGATGGTCTCCAGAGGTCCCTTCCAACCCCATAGCATTCTGTGATTCTGTGAATTCCAAGTATTTCCAGGAAAGAGAGAGAAAAGCCTATTAGCTACTAATGAAGAACATCTCCAAGAGATCATATCCTGAGTAGTGTGGTGAGGTTGGAGAGAGCTCATCAGCACATTTAGGTTGGCTAATTACTATTCAACTGTGATACAAGCCAGGGCCTGAGACAGCTTCCCTGGGAACAGCAGGAACAAAATCCCACCTGCCACTGAGAGCGCTCCCAATAAAATTTATAAAAAGGGATAAGGTGAGCAGTTCCTTGTTATAACAGTGACTGGAGGCAGTAAGCCATGAGATCCCTCAAGCTCCATGTTCCTCTTAATTACTTGGGGGACAACAATACTCCCCAGGTGGCCCCACGCCCATCATCGTCTCTATACTCACCAGATCTCTATGATATGACATGGGGACACAATTTAACCCTGTAATTAGTTCCTGGGGGCACACTCATTGCCCACGTTACCAGAAATGGGTCCCCTTGAAGTTTGAAGAGGCACTTCTCATGCCATGGCAGGGGAAAGTGATATACTTTCCACAAAAGACATGAAAGGGCACCTGGGCTTTGTTTTATACAGATGCTCAGAAATAACCTCCCTGGGTTTTTTTTTCCCAGGTCCAAACCAGATTAATTTAAGGCTTGCTCATTTGGGAAGTGCTGGTCCTTCCTGCAGCTGAGCCAGCTAAATTTAGTCTGGAGTTAAGCACCTCTAGGAAGACTTCACAAATATCAATAGCTACCTCAAAAACCCAAAACACCGAGAAACAAATGCAATGTAAGCTGGTCTTACACCCTGACAGCACAGGAGGTCCCACCAACACAGCATCTCCCAACCCACATCTTCTCCAGCCCTCTCCAAAAATGCAACGATCATCTGTGGAGGAACCCAAAATGGCCGGTTCTCCTTCCTCGGGCAGCCCCGCAAGGTCTTTGGAAAGGAGTAAGGGATGAAGCAAAGGGATTTAGGCAGAAATTAAACTGAATTTACTCCGGTGAATTTTCACAGCGAGATACTTTGGGCAAACATTATTAAGCCTCCCAAGGTAATGTAATTAAAAGTCCTGCCCCTTTTAGCTGAAGTTTGCACACAAAAAAAAAAATCCATCACTGCATTAAGGGGTAAAAAGGGCTTTTCCTTCTTTTTTTTTTTTTTTGGCTTCTTAATAAAGGGGATTTATTTAAGGCCACCTTTAAGCAAGTGAACATATCACAAGGAATCCTGGGCTCGTTCCGAGTACATTTGGATCTCTCCTGAGTAAGTCAGGAGACAGGTTCAGGTTTTACATCAAAAACAGGTGACAATAAGCCTCAAAATTCAGGTGTCTCTTCAAGGGAGGAGAAGACAGCAGGAAAGGCCTCTCAAAGGAGAATTACTCAGGTTTGCCCAGCAACTTCTGTGGGCAAACCCCACTCACTGTGTGAGTAAGAATGGTCAGAAATTGAGACAAAATGGTTTTTAGTCAGAGAATGTCAACTTGCCAAACCCAAGCTCTCACACTGAGGGGGAAGAAAAAAGGCCATTTCAAATGGCAAACTTATTTACCCGGGCCAGAGATTTTTCAGCGTCATCACGGAGTTGTCAGCAGTTCAAAAAATAATAATAAAAAAAAAAAAACAGAAGAAAGAAGAAAACAACAACAAGAAAAAGAGCTTCACAAAGCAGGAGTAACCTGGCAGGCTGGGTACTGGCCAGGGATACAGATGGCTCAGACTCAAGGTCTTCAAAGGAGGGATTTGTACCTCTCTGTCTCCAACATTCCCAGCCATAAATCAATCACAGGAGTTTCACTCTCGTCTTCTGGTTAAAAAAAATAAAAATGAAATTAAAAAAAGTCTATCAGCTTTATCTTGATCTAGAAAAAGCACTTCTTTTGAGATCTCAGGTAGGGTTGTGGGGTGAGAAAGAAGCAGGTCCCTTTCCTCCCTGTTTTTGATTACAGCTTGTTAGCCTCATTGTTTGGTTTCAGATTTCCCATGAAAATTCCATTTCCAGCAAAAACCTCAACCCCCCAAAAAAGCAAGCAAGCATTAATAGGAGCTCTCTCTCATTAAGACCAGTTTCCTAAGAAATGGGAGCTCCCGTGTAACGGGTGCACACACGTCCATTTCAGTCAAGCCACCGTTTAATAACTTTCCCCCAGTTTTGACACGGGGTGGAAATCGTCAAAACTGTTAGTTTCCTGAAAACTTAATGAAAATAAAGAGCTGGAGAAAGGAGAGAATGATAGCCCTGTGAAGGACAGTATCACCCATCAGAGAATCCACGCCGAGGACAGTCATAGGAGACTAAACCCCGCACCTTCCCCTGCCGGCAGCAGCAATTGGCTCTTGAAAAAAAAAGTAAATTAATAAATTACTGTCAAGAATAACCTGGATTAAGAGGATCTTCTGTTGAGCTGCTGGGAACGGGCGTTCCTCGCAGCCAGTCCCCGCTGCCGGCAGGGTCGAGGGCTTTGCCACCACCAGCTCCGAGCAGATGGCGTGGACACGCCTGAGCTGGAGAAATCTTTGGTAATAAAATGCCTCTCCCAGAAATTAACTTTAATTAAGGCGGGAGCGCTTAATATCTGTATTGGAGCTATTTGGGGCCGTTCCCAGCCTCCTCGTCTCGTGCCTTCCCCCAGCATCGCGACCAGCCTCATCCTCTTCTCCTTCGGGAAGTCGGCGCCGGGCTGCCGATTTACCGGGAAACGTGCGGGAGCTGCACGTCTTGGAGCTCTCTATCCCTCCTGGTAAATTTGACAAGGGGCTCAAAACTCGTTAGGAGGAGGCTGGTGGGAGGAAAAGCAGCTGACAGCCAGTACAATCGCACGAGCTCTTTTTCCTGGGGAAACCGGGCTAAAAATAACACCGTGCAATTTGACAGCCTCAGCCCAGGAGAGCCACCAGCGTGCTGGAGAGGATGGATGCGGGAGGAGAGCCCAGCTGGGCGCTGGCTCCGGGCTCCCACAGCACCCAGTGATCTCCAGTAAGGCACGGGGACAGCACCCACGAGTCAAAATCCCACCTCTAACCACCAACTGCACCCATCCCGGACACCAAGGGCCACCAACCTCCGAATTTTGCGAGTAAAATGGCTACGTGCCCACAACTTGCATGGTTTCACCGTGCTGCCACTGCATTAGTCTAAAAATAAAGTTATGTTTCTGCCCAAAACCACGTCCCCTCAATGCAAGAGGGAAATCTTGCTGTCACATCCACGATTCACCCTCCACATCCCGCCCCGGTGATGGAGGAGAAAAACCCTGTGGTAGTAATTGCTACGCCAGGTGGGGGAAGAGATTCTGATAGCTTTTATTATCAGGATATCCAGGCGTAAAACGAACGCCTGCAATATTTATACATGTCATCACCTATAATAAGTAGCCTGATTTGTCAAACGGAGACAAGATTCAAAGATGTCACTTAGGAGGAGAGGGAGGGCGAGGAGGGGGAGAAACGGCACGCGGGATTTATCAGCGCTGAGGGTGCTGCTCCCCAAACATCAGGCGAAACCAGGAGCGGCTTTGACCGGCCAAAAATCTGAAACAAGGCAGTGAGGGTGAAAGGCTGCGGGATTTGGGGTCAGTCCTCTGCTCCCGGGATGGGTGAGGGTGCTGGCTGCCAACAGGCAGAGCCTGGGGAGACAGGAGGAGAGGGAAGGTTTCCTTTGACTGCCCTCTAATGCCAGGTAGAGGGAAAAGTGATGGGTGCTGGAGAACATCCCAAGGGCCTGCCGGGAGAAAGGCAGCAGGACTTGGGAGCAATTGCCACAAGGAGGTGAGAGATGCTGCCATAAACCTGCTGGATGGAGCCCAAGAACAGACCAAGGAACTAATTGCCTCTCTGGAGAAACCAGCACCACCGCACTGTACACCCTCAGAGGGTATTTTAGGCCATGGTTACTACCATGGATCCCCTTTCTTCAAAACTGATGGACCAAAGTCCTGTTGAAGGCTGAGGTGGTGCTCCCTCCACTCCAGCTGCTAGAAGGTTCAGCCATGCTTCCACTTGCCTTGGCCAGGCAAACTTTCCTTGGCATGGCCAAGGCTTGCCAGCAGCAAGAAAACCAAGGCTGAAACGCATAAGAGTTTGTTTAAAATTTAGCAAGCTCTGCTTCCCAAAACCCCCTTAGAAATTCACTGCCAGCCTTAAAAACTGCCTCCTGTAACACCCACCACTGGTGGCACCAGACAGGAGGAGAAAGTCCCCAATGGAACAGGGCAATGGAGAGTGACAGCCCCACCATCAAGGTCCTAGCTAGGGGGAGATTTATACCCAATGTTTATGAGAACTTCGAGCAAAGCTCTCCAGATGTTCACACCTCTGGATTTTTGCAGCCAAGCCCCACTTCTTCCCCTCATCCTGCAATAGGTGGCAGCAATGAACTGAGCACCCCTTGCACACCAGCACCTTCCCTCAAACCAAGAAGCCTCTTCTTCTATGCAGATGGCAACAGCCTCTGCAGCTTTGTGGTGGCCAGAGGCTGGAACCACAGCGCACACGGGCAACAAGGGAACTGAGGTGTCCTCCTCCTATGGGGTTAAGTGGCCCTGTGTGTCCCGTTACAGCAGCATCACCATAGCAGGGATGAGGGGTGGAGGGAGAGAAAGACAGGAGACCTCCACGGAGTCTCATCTTCCAGCCTGACAAAGCAGAATCACCCCAAAGCGCCTCAGCCGACAGCGGCATTAAAGAGAAATCAGGTAGAAACATCTAGTTGAAGATCCCTTAGAGATGCAATTAACGTGTGATGCTGTTGGCTCATCAAGGCAAGGGAAGGACACCGCAAGGAACATCTGCAAACAGGGAGAGACCTTGCTCCTCAGCCCCAAAAATTAGCAGGGAATGAAATAACCGAGGTGTGCTTTGTCCACTGAAAATGGTCACCCAGTCAAGGTTTTGTTCCTCATCCTGTCGGAGACTCAGGGCAGGCAACGCTCTGAAACACCAACACCCTGAATGCTTTCCAATCAACGTTAATAAATAAATGCTGTGGCAAAGAGCTTTATAGGAGGAAGCCACAGGGTGGGACTGCTGCACAAATTCGGCCTCGGAGCCTGTACCCCTCCGGGAAGCGACATCGCATCTCAGGCAGAAAATACCCAGCGAGTCAAGAATCTCCCAAGAATGTCCCCCTGTGCCAAAGCCGCCAGGAGGGGTCCTACGGGAGAAGGAGCAAACCCCTAAGCAAAGCCAAGGAAGATGCTGACACCAGGATTTGTCTTGCTTTACTTAATAACTGCAGACACCTACATGTGAGCTACTCATTCTGCACGCCTGTCTCTCTGTAACGAAGAGAAACAGGCACTTTTAGGATACAAATGGATTTTAGGCATCTGCATTTGTGGATAAAACCTGAGCTGAGAGCACTCGCACCAAGGAAGTGGCAGCCATCGACACCCAAGCTGTCCGTGAAGCAAATCCATCCCAACCACAAGACAGGGGACAGCAGAAGGAACCAGCCTGAGAGCAAGATGTGTCTTCAAGAGGCGAGAGCTGATGTTTGGAGACAGCCATGGCTGATGGGCGAGTGACTCTCCTCCATCGGAGACAGCCTTCCAGGAGCCGGAGAGAAGAGGGATGAGAGACACATTAGCACCTTCTTCTTGTTGACAGCTTGTTTTCAAACCGAGCTTTCTCATCCTCAGCTAATTATTTCCTTTTGATACGGAGACTTCAGAAAAAAGAAAAAAAAAAAAAAGATGCAGCTGTGGCCTCTAGCTATCTGCCTTGGGGCTGAAGAGGAGGGAAAATGACAGAGGACTCAGAGAAGGGGGAGGCTTGCTTTTGTCCTTCCATCAAGAAAGCAGGAGTTCCTCTTTAGAGGCATTTGGTGCCTATAAAAAAATAGAGGCCAGACCTACACTACGTTGCACTGAGTTATGGGGCTGAGTCAGGGAGAGCAGAAAGAGCTGAGCTCCTTCAGCAAGGACCACTGATCCCTTGACCTGAGCCCAGTCGAGGAGGACAACATCAAAAGGCACCCAAAAACCTGCACAAGGATCCATGGGGTAACTTAAGAAGTATGTTTTCAAACCTGAAGGGGCCACTTCTACCTGCTCAGGCCTCAAGCATAAATCTCTGCGATGCTTCTTCAAATTAATCCATGGGAAGAGACTCACCAACCGGCAGAAGGTCAGCGAGGGCGATGCAGACCAGTGGTTTGGAGAATTCTTGTTTTGACCGATAACGAAAGATCGGAAAGGAAAAGGGCACACTCACAGGAGAGGGAGGAGACGGTCTCCACCAGGAAGGGAAACAGCCTGGACCCAAATGCAGCCTCTGCAGGACATAAAATGCTATCACCCAGCATCTCAGTACTCCCACCGGCATCCTTCACAGTGATCACAGAATCATGGTATGGTTCGGGTTGGAAGGGACCTTATAGATCATCCAATTCCAACCCCCTGCCCTGGGCAGGGACACCTCCCACCAGACCGGGTTGCTCCAAGCCCCATCCAGCCTGGCCTTGAA
>JAOQGH010000002.1:3704228-3722699 GCA_025769975.1 Gallinago jamesoni | reverse complement strand
GGGAGAGTGTGGAGTCCCCTTCTCTGGAGATCTTCAAGCCCCACCTGGATGCAGCCCTGAGTGATGTGCTCTGGGCAGTCCTGCTTTGGCAGGAGAGTTGGACTAGATGATCTCTAGAGGTCCCTTCCAACTCTGACAATCCTGTGATTCCATGACCCAGTTAGGATCAGAATGTGTACAATTCTGACAAAAATGAAGCTGCCTTGGGGCCATACCCTATGGATCTACCCTATAAAAATGGGGTGGTGAGGAGTTTGAAGGAGAGCAGGCAGAAGTTTTGCAAATTAAGTTCTTACATCCTTTAAGGTCTTCCCTCATCAAAAGAAAAGTTTGACCAGTCCCCAGTGCTGTCCCTCTCACACCACCACTGGGATCTGCCATGGGAAACCCCCCGCAGACTGGGTGCTACCAGGGAAGCTGGGACCCAGAACAAGCCTTCTCCAGGGCTGGCTCCTCTCAGCTGGGGGAAGGCAGCTCACGTGGCCCTGCAGTCCTTCCTCAGTGACCCATCCATGGGCTTTGGGCACCCAGTTGTCCCTCAGCATGGTGGGAAGCCCAGCAAAACCCAGTTAGCAGAGGCTTCCCACTTTGCTGAGAAAGTCTGCATTTTTGTCCTTCCCTAAAGGATTTATTCAACTTTACCTGCAGCCCAATTATATGTCGAAGCAATAAGGGAATAAAAAAAAAAAAATCACCTTGATGTATGTAAATTGTTGCTTTGCTAAATTAGTTTGGTTGGCTGTATTGTTTAGGATTATTTTTTTAACGCATTCTGATCAGATACCTTTTCTATTTTGCTTTATGAAAAAAAGAATTGATAAGAACTAATCTAAAACCTGCAATAACGACAGGGAAGGGGAATAGAGTTTTAGAAAAGATGGGCGTTTTAACAGGGTTAGAAACGTATGCTTCGGGGATGCAAGGCAGCGCGTTCGGAAATTAGGTGAAGCATCACTTTATTTCCATTGCCCGAGAACTTCCACATCCCACCCACCCCAACCCCTTCCCCGACTTCCACCTGCGGTTAAGACCGAAAAGCCGTAACTAAATACATCACTGAAAGGGAGCGAAGGGAGCGTGAAGTTCAAAGAGGGGCGCTGGCTCGGCCTTTGCCAGAGCTGCGTGCGTGCAGAACAGACGCCCGGGTGCAAAGCTCTGCCGCCTCATCAGGAGGAGTTGTTTGACTATCTGTTTGAATATCTGATGGATATTCCCCCCCCCTAGCGCGGGGAAGGCTAGTTAAGCGCTGACACTCCGAGAATACGAATGAAGGCAGACGTTTTCAACGGCCTTAGAGGAATTAGGTGCCCAAAACACACACAGACAGGTATTTAATTCCCCCCCAAACCCAGTATTTTCAACTACCTCGCTGAAGAGATAATCCAGAAAGCTTACATGATACCTTACAAAGATATTTTTTTTTTTCTCTCTCAGGGACACTTGGGATTCAACATTATGACTCGGTTGCAGGAGAAATTTGGTCTTACGCTTCTCCTCGCAGGGCCTCCAGCCTTTTGGGAGGTTTCAGAGGGCATTTCCTAGTTATTATGGTAATAAATGAAGAAAGGCTCCAGCCTAGTGTAACGGGTACGACCTGCAAGCCAAGAAATCCCTTTTCTTCCTCACACCCGCTCACATTCATCCACTGCCCAGATTTTTAGCAAAAATGGCAACTTTAAACATATAAGCTTCATTGCTGCACATAAAACAAATAGAAACATCCAATCTCGTGAGCCAAGAGCATCACTGAAGCCATCCTGGAAACAACCCTGTAGATGGGGTGAGCTCAGCAACCTCCCTGCCTGCATCCCCTTCCCAAGTTTGGGGGAAACAGGAGCAAAAGCAGAAGGAAAGCTGAGGAGGGTCTTCTGAAGCATCTCTCATTTCCCAGTCCTAGAAAGAGCTGTGCAAACAGGGTATCTCCTGCCTGGCAAACTTCTGCCATCAGCCTCCCAGGGCTGCTCAGCATACGCAAACAGGAGTAATTTGGATTTCCAAAAAGTCCCTCTCCATCAGGGGTACAAGTTATTTTCAGGGCCACATTGTGCAAGGGCTGGAAATAGTTTCTGATCACAATTTTTTGCCTATTTAAACCAAGCAGGAAACAGCAGAGTCCCCTCCAGGGAGTCTCTTACCTGTGTGGGGGTCGGCAGGGCCACCTTGGCTGGAGGACACCGTCTGTCCCCTGTCTGGCCTCCTTCTCCATGCAAGGAGGACAGACAGATGAGGAGGGATTGGGCACAGAGATAAAAAATTTAAAAGCACCAAGAATACTGCAGGCTCCTGACCACGCGGGAAAGTTATTACAGTTAGAAGAAAGCCACCTGCATCAGAAGGGAGCGAAGCCAGCAACCAAGATAAATATCAGGGGACAGGGAGGGAGGTGGGACGTGATGAGAATTGGCATATATATGAGGCTGAGGCAGAAAACAGAAAGAAAATAAGGAAAGGAGAAGGAGCATTGGGTTACACAGCATCCCTGCTTCATTGGGTCCAGCCCTCCTGTAAGCGCCCGCTAAAAGCAGGAAGGGTTTTATCCCCTCTAGTCCCATGGGGAGGCTGGTCCAGAGCCTGATTGCTCTCTAATTGTCAGAAACCATCTTCCTGTTTCCAGGCTGAGTTTATTCTGGGCCAGTTTACGTACACTCATTCTTGTGCCAACACTGTCCTCGGGCATAAATAGTTCTCCTTCACTGATGCTCCCTTCCCCATCTTCCAGCGACGTATTTATAGGCAGTTATCTTCCTCAACTTTCATTTTGCTAATTTAATTAAGTCAGGCTTTCCTCGACCTCTCTCCAAACACGAGCTTCTCGTCACGTTAGCAGCCCTTTCCCAGTTCTTCGGTCCAGTTCCAGTGCCCCTTCAAAGAAAACATGAGCCACGCAATCGCCAGCGGCGATCTCTCCTAGAAAACAGATGCTCACGAGCAGAGTGCCTAATTGCAAACTAACAGAGACAGGCTCATCTTTTTACCCTGTCAGCTATTTTGAAGCAGTTAAAGATCATAAATAGCGTTCCGGAGCCCCAGCAGGTCCCCTAGAGCTTTGTAATGTGTTCAGTTTACATTCCATCCCAGTTGTCTCGCTGTTATCCCGAACCGTTCTTCTTTTTCCAATTACGCGACGCCACTTTGTGAAACCGCACGATGTCCGTGAGGTTAAATATTGTCCTCTCCGGGGTTAGATGGATGCAGATGGTTCATACTGCAAGAGGAGAAAGCTACGTCCAGCCTTTCTGGAGGGGGAGGCCAAGAAGAGGTTTTCATTCCTGCTTTTCTCGTGAGAAGAGAGAGCTTGACAGCGGGGTGCAAATATCGCTGCTTCGCTTCGCATTTGGGGAAGAAGCCAAATCCACGGACTTCGGAACAACTAAAGATTATGCAAAAAGTAGCAAAATGTGGCAACTACAACAGCAAGATATAACTCGGATTCCAGAATTTTGCCACTCAGCCATTTGGACCACCTAATGCTCATTTTAGTAAGAGCCAGAAGCCTAGAAAAGCTTTCAGAAGATGGAAAAAGCTAACATCACATTAATATACAAACACAGGTTATGGCGAGCAAATCCACAGAGCTTTAATGAAACTAGGCTTTACACTATTTGGTTTAAATATTTGATTAACAACGTTAATAATGTTAGATCTTTCGTGCCACTAGCATTTCTCATTTTCTAACTAGATGCTGGTACTTAGCATGGCCTTCCTTCAATATGAGTGAAAAAGGGACAGGTTAATAAACCCAGCCAACTGCCTGAGGACTCGGCCAGGGTATGGCTCAAACCCAGCTGTGAGGCAATCATGGAATTGTCTGGGTTGGAAGGGACCTTTAAGATCATCTATTCCAACCATCAACCTCACCCTGATTAAAAAAAAACGCCATCGCTAAGGCCACGTCACCAATCGCCACCCTATCTATTTTCAGGAGGTGGTTAGCTCCTGGATAGGACATCTTAAGAACAGCAGAGGCACAGAAACCCAGTGTCTTTGAGGCTGATATTAGGCTGATATTTAAATAAAGACTCCATCAAGGAGCAACTCTGCTTTTCAACCGATCCAAAAATGTTTGTTAGCCCAACAAAAGCTGTTTTCTGCCTTTCTCCCCCTCCCACCAACGACCTAGACCAGTTCTCCGGCTCAACAGCAACTTCGATGCACTCCACACAGAATAACAAACTTCTCACCCTCCATCTCAATCTCCTCTTGACAGCAACGGGTACAGGGTGTCCCTTCCTGCCACCGAAAGCAGAGGCAAAGGGGTACATCACTCAGTTTTGGTGGCCTTTGATCCCTGGGAGATGCCATCACTCTACAAACACATTACCCACCACGTGCCATGGTGTCACTGTCAAGTAAGGTATTACTTTAATCCTGTGTCCTCCAGTGGCTCATCGAAGGACTGGACACCGTTTCGTGGGATGATTTTTGATCCCCCAGCAAGCAAGGCAGGCCCCCTCCAGCCAAAGCGGAGGAGAAAAGGTGCAGCTGGAGACCAATTTGCTGGAGAGGAACCACCAGAAACAGTAGAGGAAAAAATGGAATTTTAATAAATAAGGAAAGCTCTTGTCAAGATGTAAAATAGGCAGGAGCTATTCGTAGGAGAGAAAATGTTGTGGGGCACGATAGGGGCCAGAGGAACAGGTATCTCCAGCCACTCACTCTCATCCCTTTGTGGAAATCGCATTCGGTGCCAGCTCAAAGACACAAAAACCGTGACCATTTAGAGCAGCATTAGAAACACGACTGCCACATCAACAATTTGTCTGGACGACAAAACTAGCAGGAAAAGAGAAGGGGAAATATGTTCCTTTCAAGCACCTCCACGGGGGATTTGCAGAGATCGGGTGTTAAAAATAAAGCAAATGGCCAGCGTCCTCCAACACGACTCAATTCATTTGTGATTTTTACACTTACGGTTTTTCCGAGCCAACAATTTCTGCTAAAAGAGAGAAGTTCCTGCTACAGAGGACTCAAAATGATCTTGTAACGGGTTTTCTTTCGGCTGGAAACAAGCAGATCCAGCACAAACACCTCCTAGCTAAAAGGAAGATTATTAATACCAAGAGAGTGACTGCAAAGCATCCAGCGCTGTTGAAATACATCAGCTTTTAATTGCAGTGCTGCGATTCCCTACAACCTGAGCCCTTCTCCTGCAAGATGCTCGCTGGGGAACCTAAGCTCAGGCTCCCTCCATGCCACGGGGGGGTGGCCAGGCTTCCCCTGGCCTCTCCAGCGCTGCCGAGGAGGGGACAGCCCTGGCAGAGATGGATGGCCAGCCCCAGGGCGGCGTGATTGATTTCCCTCGTTAGCCCGAGCGGTTAAGTGGGACGGAAGGGTGGCTGCACACCCCAGGGATGGAGCGCGGGGAGAGCAGTTTGTCTCGCTCAAGTTAGACGTGAGCAATGTGTTCCCAAGCGTGATGGCAGGCAGGAGGAGGTGTAGAGGAGGAGAAAGCCCTCGCTGCTTCTGGCATGGACCTTAATGCGTTTACGGCAAGAGATATGTGGTGCACCACAGCTGGGGAGCCAGGTAGGATCATAGAATCATAGAATTGTTTAGGTTGGAAGGGACCTTTAAGATCATTGAGTTCAACCATCAACCTAACTCTGACAAAATAAAAACAAAAAAAAAAGACAAAAAAAAAAAACATAGAAAAGAACCCCCCACATCACTAAGCCATGTCTCCAAGCACGACGTCAACCCGTCTTTTGAAAACCTCCAGGGACGGTGCTTCAACCACTCCCCTGGGCAGCCCATAAAGAAGAAACGACCACCAGTCAGTTCAGCCAATGCCTTTAAGCAACTCACTAATTTGGTTTACATTTAATGCCTATTTACTTCAGTAGGACTTAGGTATACGGTCAAAAGCTTTCCTAAATGAGGAGCTTTCCACAATTAAGACTTAGTATGTATTTAATGCTCTGACGCATTAGTCCTCAGCACTGCGGGATGTTCAAAGCTAGGTAGACTCATGTGCAGTGTCCCCTTTATGAGAGTCAGCTTGCCACCTTCAGAGAGGAGTTTGGGATATTATCTCACCACCACTTCATCCACCTTGGGGTACCAGCACGGAACAGCCCCGTTCGAGCCCTTCCTTATAGAGTAAACTGGGTTTTATTGTTGTTCCTTCTACAGCAAGCTTTCCCTTTTCCATATATGAAGCACAGGTGAAATTAAGGCTCTAACATTAAGGGTCTGGTGCTGGCCAGCTATGGTAGAGCAGAAGGACCTCTTGGCAATGAAGACCTGCCTCCCAATTGCCACCAACTGCCCTGAGTTAACACTTACACAGCCTGGCCCAAAGGAAAAGTTTCTTCCTAACTTCCATAGCTCAGTTCAGCTCTTGAGATCGATCCTTATTTTTCATTTCCATATTGCCATCCCTCCAAAGCAAAGCATTTACCGGGAACCCGATACCCATAATGTTGAAACCAAATCTTAGGGCAAGGCTGCAAAAGCAACGAGTAAAAAAATCACTAAAAGCATCTCCCTTCTCCTGGAAAATTCTCTTGCAATCTCAGCCTTAAAGGTAGGTTAAAACTGGTTTGGCTTGGGGTCTGGTGGTTTTGGGGGTGTGTTTTTTTGGAAATCAAAGAAAGGCCAGAGCCATCATGCTGTGACGCCCGCAGCATGATGAATGTGTGAAGCAATCATTAAACGTGGCTGCCTCAGGCCACGACAGAAACGAAATATGGGAAATGGTAAATCAGCACGGACAGGAGGAGGAGAGAACACCAGAGGGGAACCAGCCCCGTTGCCTTCGAGGCAGGTCGCCAGCTCTAGGAGGGAGCCCCCTCTCTCAGTAGGCACTAATGGATGCAGAGAGGGGAGGAATGGTTCAGTTTTTCATTGCTCCCCCCCCCAAAACTGGCTGCATCCCTCCCTCCAAAGGCAAATAAACACCAGCTCGGCTAAACGCATCGCTCCGACCCCGCTGAGCTCCGGCTGAGCCCGAGCCTTCCACTGACATCCCTGGATCCACGGAGTTTTACAGGAAAAAAAACACCCTGGCTATTTTTCATCCCGGCGTGCGGCGGTGCCGGGCTCAGCCCCTTGCTCCGAGGTGGGGGAGTGGGCATCTGCCTGTGCCCATAATGGCACGTGGATATGGGTTGGTGGGTCCAGCGGGGACACGCACGC
This sequence comes from Gallinago jamesoni, assembly GCA_025769975.1. Classification (NCBI taxonomy): domain Eukaryota; kingdom Metazoa; phylum Chordata; class Aves; order Charadriiformes; family Scolopacidae; genus Gallinago; species Gallinago jamesoni. The sequence continues at coordinate 3,715,562 of JAOQGH010000002.1, read as the reverse complement.
ATTTTTCTTGCATCCTTAGGCAAGCTGGAAAATGTCACTCGCCGGCTAAAGGCAATCACTAGCCATTCTGCTGCCCTGAGTGACCACCTGCTCTGCCTGCGCAGCTCTGCGGCGGTGGGAGGGGGCTGCAAGCACACGCCTGGATGACTGAGAACAGATTTCTCCTGGTTTTTTATACATTTTGCTTGATTTTTTAATTTTTTTAAAGATTTTTTTTAAAGGCATACAGAGTGATTTAGAGCCCAAAACTGGGGCAAACATCCCTACCCACATAATCATCCCTGTTCTCGCCTGTGCCTCTGCAGCATCTTTCACCTCCCTTCTTTTTTATTAACCCTGTAAGGAAAAACCTGTCTGCTGCCTGCCCTCCCAACAGCAGCACCACAAAGCTTTGCTTTCAAGCTGGGCTGATGCCCAAGCAAAGCCCACCAAGCAGAGAACCAGCCTGAAGAGGGCTAAGAAGCTGTCATGCATCCTGAAGGCAAAGTTATCACTGAAGAGGTGGGGGGGCTCCTCTATCTAGATGCATAAGGAGTCACACACACACATGCCAGAAGGATGGGTTTTTCTTCTCAGACCCAGCTCCTCCATCCTCGGGGAGGAAACACGAATCACAGAATGATACAGGGTTGGAAGGGACCTCTGGAGATCATCTAGTCCAACCCCCCCGCCGGAGTGGGTCTACCTAGCACAGGTCCCACAGGAACATGTCCAGGTGGGGTTTGAATGTCTCCAGAGAAGGAGACTCCACCACCTCTCTGGGCAGCCTCTTCCAGGGCTCTGCCACCCTCACAGGAAAGAAGTTCCTCCTCACGTTTAGGTGGAACCTTCGACATTCAAGTTTGTGACCATTACCTCTTGTCCTGTCCCTGGGCACCACTGAGAAAAGACTGGCCCCATCCTCCTGACACCCACCCTCCAAGCATACATTGGTGTTGATCAGATCCCCCTTCTGATCAAGTTCAAAAAGGACAGGGAACTGCTGGAGAGGGTACAACAGAGGACCATACAAAGACGATGAGGGGCCTGGAGCATCTCTCTTAAGAGGAAAGGCTGAGGGACTCGGGTGAACATCTGGCACAGCAGTTAAGTTCACAGACAGGTGTCTGCTGCTGAATCCCATGCTCATTAAAATAAGTGGATTTGGAGAGCAGGCTGGCAGCACCGTTTGGAGCAAGCACCCTACAGTGCCATGGCACACCAGGAGGCGAGTCCTTCCTGACCACAGCGTGAAGGCAAGAGGAGAAAGATGAAAAGGATGAGTCTGAGCAGAGGAAAGGAGTGGGGAGACTGCACAAAGCTGAAGCTCTCCAGGAAGGTAGAGGGCAGCTGAAGATGCTTCAAAAGGGACTGTGCTTTCTATCTCCTAGCAACAGATGCCAGCAAGAAGCCAAGGGAGGTGGTCAGAAGATAGTTCTTCATTGAGAAAACGGAGGTTTTGCCAAGTTTCACCCCAATGGACCTCCATCCCTCCCTTCCTTGGGCTCCTTATGGACATCAACACCACTGCCCTCACCCCAGCCAGGCTGCTTTTTTGCTCCCAATGGCCCAGACAACAAGTTGGGGGGGGGTTCAGCCCCACTCAGGTCACTTCTCTTGCTCTCTCCCCTGTAGGATCCATCCAGCTTAATTCAAGGCAATAGGGCCACAATTCAGGCCACAGCCACCCATGCAGCTTGGTAGCTAAAAGGGGGGGGGGACACACACCCTTTTAGCTGGAGCTGGGAGCAAGCTCTCCTTCTGCTCAGAATTTTGGACTCCATCTGCTTCCCTCCAAGCGTATTCATCCTTGAGTAGCCAACAGGGCAATATTTGCATCCATCCCCCCACCCCCACCCCAAAGCATCTTACATCAACACATTTTAACCCATCAGGAAATGGCCAGAGGACACCACGCTCAGGGCTTTTAAAGACATTAGGCTGGGGGGAAAAACTTCTGCGTCTACAGGAAAAAAAAAAAAAAAAAAAAAAAACAAACACCAAACCCAGCCTCCCCCCCACGGCTGTATCAATTACAGAAGATGCATTAAAAGGTTTTAGTAATGATTTCTTGTCAATAAGCTAGATCTTCCGAGTCCCAGTATCCTTATTCAAACCCTCCTGGGAGCAAGACGTCCCAGCCACAGGGACACACCACAGATCCAACGGAAAGACAATAGGAAAGGGATACTGGGCAGAGGAAAAAAAAAATATATATATATCAGAGACAGAAATCCATATGAACACAGACGGATCACGGGTTTAAAGGAAGGTGATTCTTCACTCTAGGCCTATACAAATTATTTCCTTCCCTTCACGGCTCCCTCCTCCCCTCTCCCCCGATGATTTGAAGGCTTCGGGAGCTGCAGTAAGTGTGACTGTTTTTCCGACGAGTCAGCCAAAGATTTAAGTAGGCAGAGAGGAAAGCACTCTCTTTTTCCATCAGCGTTCAATAGAAAGATAGTAAAAAATAATAAAAAAAAAAAACATTTTTAAAAAAGGAAAAATCAGGGAAGGCTCCAAGCTGGGAATTGTTATAAGAAAACACAACCAAGAAGATAGAAAAAAAAATAGAGAGATTGAGTGGAAAAATACACTCAGGCAATCCTTCCAGTTCTGAGCCACCCCTCTGACACTTTTCAGGTATGTAAGGTCTTAACACAGAGATTAATCTGCCAACTGCCGAGTCGGAGATGGGCAAACTGGCCTGGGAGGAGCCTCCTGCCCACCAGGAGAGATCTCCTGATAATCCTCAGCAGAGAGCTAAGGAGGAAAAGTTGGCCAACGCATTTGCTCAGTTCCTCGGGTGATAAAGAGACGGGGAGAGGAGAGCCGCTGCCGGTTATGATAAGGCTGCTCTCTGAATGCTGATTATCAGCCTGGCCCCAGCTTGCTAATCCAGATCTCTAATTCCATAACCCTCTGCCTGACCCCGTAAAGCCCTCGTACAGGACCGGGGCTGTTGGAGGCAGGCACTCGTGTCGCGGGTGTTTTGTGACACATCTGGGCGTGCAGGTTGCCCCAGCGTTCCTAAGGACACAGGGTAAGCACCTTCACAACATCCCTCTGGTTGTCCCCTCACTAATAATTCCTGAACCTGTCAGCCCATTTTAACTACATCCAAAATGAACATAAAAGCCCTGCCTGCCCACCCCACCTTCCCTCCTCCTCTCCCCCCCCCCCAAAAAAATAATCACTGGGTACCAGAAATGTCATTCTACCTGGCGCAAGCAAGCAGGGGGGATATTTTTCTAATTCAGAGGAAAAGCCAGCAATTGGGGATTTTTCCCTTGTTAAAAGCCCAGAGAAACCACACGGGAACTCCACAATAAGCCCAACCACAAGCAAAAAGCAGAACCTTTTAGCCTTGCAGATTATGGGATGGCTTATTTTCACCACATAAGGAAAATTCAATAGGGTGGAAGAGAAGACACTATTCTTGATGCAATCAAAACTCACCCTGGGGCACGTGACGTTGCAGGAATGCACGTTTGCTGTCCTTCCCGTGCTCCCACGACACTCCCAGCTCACAGGAACAGGAAGATTGTGGGATGAGGGCTTGGCTGATTATTTTTCTTTTCTTTCCAAGACCTTCATCTTTCTTTGCCACTAAGCATTGCCTGGAGCCCATCCAAAGCTTTCCAGGAGCACAGCATCTTGAGCGTGCATGCCTTGCAGCTTTTCCATTCTTCTTGACATTGTAAAACTGTCTTGTAAAAGCAAAATTAAAGGCTTGAGTGCTGGCCACAAAGCCCTTACCGTGGACGTGTTTTTCTGTTGTATGCAACTCCAAGACAGAGAGAGGAGGGTGGAAGGGGGGAAAGAGCTTTATGCATTAAACTTCTTTATAAATCTATTGAAGGTATTTCATCACTTCCCGACATTCCTCTATAAAACCCACTCCGCTACGTTTACAAATTATAAAATTAGTTTTATGTGCAGGGTCCGGCTAATGGCACAGCTAAATCTAAGGGAAGATTAGATGCTTCTCCCTTCCTTATGGTGGAATTTATTTTTGCAGCAGCATCCCTCCTGGGGTGAAAGATTTTCTCTCCCAAGCCAAAGCTTTCAAAGGTCAAAAGAGATTTGACCTCTAACTGGAGAGTTTCGGAGAAGCCACGTCTGTGGGGAGCAAACAGAGCTCAATGGCTCAGGGGAACATTCATGGTCCACAAAGATGAAGCATTTCTGGTAAACGAGGGAATGCAAAACGGGAGAACTTAAATCCCATGCAAGAAAATTTATGCATGTGGGATGGAGGGAGCGGGGTGCAATATTGAGAACTTTTCAAGAAAAAGGGACAGTTCTCACTACTCTCCTTATTTTTGTAAAACAGGTGTGCACCTCACTGTGCTTTCAGCAGAAGACTATGGTGGTGGTAACCAAGTACCTGCGTTGGAAATGGCAGAGGTGTGTTTCACTACGCACGTAAGGACCTAGGATACCACCTGGCAGCTGTATTACAGGTCCTTGGTACCCTGCCACACTGTTCAGAGAAACACTGGGCAGCACCAACCTACTTTCCCAGTGGTCTCCCATTTCTTGGCGACAGCCCAAGGCCCTACTCAATGCAGCTCTCTGGAAGAGTGCTAAAAGACCCATTACAGACTGGCTTAAATATTAATTCAGCACAGCACAACTGCCAGGAAAGGAGGGAGTGTGTAATTCAGCCCTTCCTGCACAGGACCAGCATCTTTCCTGCCCAGCTTTGTGCTTCAACTCTGCTCACATCCCATCCCATCCCATCCCATCCCATCCCATCCCATCCCTCGGTACCTCTCCAGACTCTCCCAGGCTCTACATGAGGTGCAGAAAGAGGTTTTGATGTTGCTTACCTGGTCCATGGGGATGCTGCCTGCTTCCCCATGGCAGCCCAGTGGTCCAGCCCCGCAAGGAGGGATCTTAAGGCAAAGCAAGGTCACCTCCCAGTGCGTTTGGCTACTTCTTAATCCTTGCACTGCTGGGGATCAGTGGTGCAGGGGAGGAGGGGAAAAAAACCACAACAGCTCCCCCAATTAAGGCTGGAGGAAGAAACAAAAGCTAATCAGCCTTTAAGCACAGGAGACATGAAGAGAACAAGTTTCTTCAAGGCACATTCTCAGCTTTAGCTCTTTGCTCCCTTTAAAAAAAAAATAATTTCCCTCTGTAGCGTATTAATGACCGCAAGTCAGCCTCGGCAAGAGTTATCCATGGAGCTACGCAGGGACTGCGGGGACACTGTGTTATAGCAGGATTATTTACTTTTATAACCTTTTCAGAAACAAGAGATAAGTACATTAGAAAAATTTGCTTGCACACAATAGCAGCGACTGCCTGGTTCCCTCCTGCACCCTCCCAAAAGGGCTGATGCCCTGGTTGCAACCCTGTGAGCCTCACAGAACAGCACTGCCACCGTGCAGGGGTTGGTTTTGGAAGCAGCTGGATTCAGAGGGTGGCTTTTTAGTGGGTTTGCCTTTCAGAGGACCAGGGAGCACCTCTCTCCCATCCTGCAGGGCAGTGGCACCCAAGGGCTCAGGGCTGGAGGCCACTCGGGGTTGCCCTGTGCTCCAGGGATGGGCAGAGGATTGCATGGTGGCACAAGACAAAGTGGCTTGTACAGCAGGACCCCCGGGGGCTCCCCATTGCTCTGGTTTTCTTCTCCAGCAGGCACTGGCCACCAGCAGAAAGCCCCCTACGCAGCCCTCAGCCACAAACCAACAAGCCCTCTTCTGCACAGCCCTCTTCTTCTTCTCCCTGCCTTCTGATGAACGGCTGAAGGTAGCTCTGTGGGTGGCATTTACACCCCTAGCCCCTGGCATGGGGACCATGCCCAGAGGCCAAGCACCCAGGGCCAGCTGTGGCACCTTTCTGCATTTTGGGCAGGGCACTGCAAATTTCCAACAAATTCACCAGTGACAACCGTGTTGGCCATAGCTTCACCACCCCAAGTCCACCTGGCGCGGTGTGGAACCTCTTAAAAAAAAATAAATAAAAACCAACTGGCACGTGGAGAAAACAAAACAATTACCTCCAGCCTCTGCTGAGATAAGCCAAACCTCCAAGCGAAAGTGCTCTTACTTCTCTGATTTCCATTTGCCCCCCCAGAACCTGCGTCTTGCACCCTCCGGAGCCGTCTCCCATTTCCGCGGAGCTCTGCGGGTGACGTCCCGACCTACAGACATATAAAGGAGTCTTTGTTTACAAGATAAGAGCCACAAAATGCAAATAAAAAGCCCCAAATAGCGCAAGATCAAACAGGGTCCCTATCTACCCTTTCAAAAGCATCCAGGCTGCAAAGCTCGCTATAAGCAATGGTTTTGTTTGGAACATTAAATATGATACTAAAAGCATCTTCCAAGCGAAAACAACATGCATATGAGTTTGTTTATGTTATAACTTTAATCTCTCCAATAACAGGTCTTTAAAGCTTATTTCGGGCTGAAAAAATAATACTGAGTAATGAATCAAGGCCTTAAGAGGCTGATAAGCAGCAGGGAACCATTGCGGAGAGCGTACTCCTGATTTAATTAAAGTCTTAAATGTATTCCAAGAAACACAATCCATCCACCCATCAATATGATGAAAAGACTGCAAGTTCCCTTAAAGTCACCCGGCCACCTCATGAATCTCCTGGTTGGGGAAACGAGGAGCGAAAAACCTGGTCCTCTTTTACTTCATTCTTCTAACCAGCAATTTCCACCCAAGCACGAGCCGTTCTGTTTCTCCTGGGACACACCAATGGGAGCTATACCCGTGAGCAGGGAGGAGGCTCCAAAGCCTTCTCACAGCAGGGTTGCAGCAAAGCCCAGGTCCCTGCTACCTGTTCTCAGGCCAGGTGTCACCTCCAGCCAGGTGTCACCTCCCTTCCAGATGCTCTTCCTCCGGCAGCCTCTGTGGCATCCAGTTTTTTGGTGTCTCTTGCCACACACCAAAAAAAAAGATCCAAGATACCTCCAGGCTCTGCTACACTGGCAGGAGTTATTTCAAGGCACTCTTCTATTGTCCCAAGACCTAGGGGACCGCTCAGATGTCTCTCCCAGTTTCTCCTGGCTTGCACTCACGGCTTATTCTCCATTTTTGGAGCAGCAAAAATCCAAGACAGGCTTCACAGATGCGTCCTGTACCCCAGTGGATGGTCACAGCCCAGAGCATCTCTGCAGGCAACCTGAAAGCCAGAGGGGATGGACATCTGAGACAGGAGGACTTCCCCAGCCGGACCTCACCCTCAGGTCTACAGGTCCAGTAGATCGCAGGTTTAAGTGGTCTCCACGAAGGAGCATTTGAGTATCCCTGGTTCAGGGAGGAGGGATGGCCTGACTCACCTGAAAGGAGAGGAGCCAAAGGGGTTGAAGAACATCCCCATCATTAGGCACGCAAGTAGCGGTTGCACAAATCACGGCTCGGGCAACTTAATGAAAAAAGCAAATATTTGTAGAATGAAAATGTCAGATGCTTGCTGGCTTTGCTTTTGCCTTGTTTTTTTGATCAGAGAGGCTTCAACCAGTTAAAAACCACATCATCCATCTTTTTTTTTTTTTTTGTCAGGGAGGTAGGGTCATTCTGAGGCAGCTCAAGACCAGGTTTTGCTCATTTCTTCCTAAACAAAATTCAAAGCAAGGAGAAAATGGGGAAAAAAGGGTCACTGGGGAAGCACCAAACTCTTTTTCTTTTTTTAAAGTTAGCATTAGCTTCATTTTGGCTCCCAACATTGCTTCAGAAAGTAGAAGTCAAAGCATCTCATTCCAAAAACACACAAAGAAGTGGTTTGATTTTTTTTAAATTGCTACTTTCTGTTGCAACTTGTTGTCAAGTTCAACACAAATAATTTCAGCTGACCCGAAACTCTATTTTTCAACAAATGCATTTATGTAGGCTTAAAAAAAAAAAAGGGGAAAAAAGGAAAAAGAAAGTCTAGTTCTTTAGCCTGTATTTGTGCAAAACCACTAATTTTTAGTTGTTGGCTTTCTGCTAGAGATAATCACACTGAACAAATGGCTGAATAAACGATTCTTCTCACAGGTGTATCAAAAGGGCTGACAGAAAGAACAAATAAGATGGTGTATCAGAAAAGGATAAAAAAAAAAGAGTGTAAAGAGTGTATAGATCCAAACCATTAGAAATATTTATAGAAAAGGAGCACCAGCATCAACACTTGAATGCTTGTGCTACCAACCCCCCTTCATGCGTTGAAGTTTCCCATCTCATGGCTTTGCATATGTATTCTCTGTAATCCAAAAAGCCTCAAATTAAGGAGCCTAATTTTATCTGGAGGAGCTCGGAGCAACCTCAAGAACAAGCGCTCCTCAGGACGGCTGCTTCGTTTCCTCGTTAAATAATTCTGACTCGTGAACGCATCAGAAAACTTGCATTGTGGCCTTTGACAGTTTACCTCTATAAAGGCAAAGTTTGTCGAAGACATCATTTTCTGCAAATCCCTCGGGCGGCATCAGTCATGTTTGTCCCTTCCTCCCAGCCTCGCGGAGACGGTCCCAGTAATCTGTATTATTTTCATCGCCTCCCTCATCCGTCTTGACTGGGGTGAACTTGCAGCTTTATCTCATCTTCCCGCAGCGGCGGATCAAGACAAAACTGCTTGTCCTGGCCAAGAGGAATGGGTTTAAATGCAATTTTCATCTTTTTCTCTTGCAGACCAGCTAAATGCCACTGATACCCCAGACTTTGTGCTGCCTCTTGGCCTTCGGAGGGGTCTAACCAACCAGGAATAACGGGCATAAGGACACGACTGGAAAGTCAAACCTAATTGATTATATTTACCTTTTATTCTTAAAACTCCGACTGACCTCTCCTTCCCTTCTGATTTTACTTTTTTTTAAAAAAAAAAAAAACAGCCAAACTATCTACATGCATCTCTCGTGCCCATCCGTCTCTTTAAGCCAAAGCAGAGCACTGAAAAAAAAAAAAGATAAATATGGTAAAGATGCTCTTAAAGTTAACCTTACAAGTTGCTCGGCCTTGAACACTCCTGGGCTCATGAGCACATACCTTCTTGGGTTACTTGCTGGAGTAAGAAACCAGTTTTTGAGGAATTTTCCCATGCAAGAGAGAAATATCCTAAATACCTAATATTTCCTTCCCCCACCTCCAAACCCAAGCATAATTCTAGAAGGTCTGTACATTTATATCTGGCTGCTTAGCAGGGAAATGCTCTTTCCGAGCCATCTCCACTGTATATTTTCTTCTGACATAAATATGAATTAAGGTTATGGTCCAGTATGATCTTCCCAGGAAAAAGTGTAGATTACATCGATGTGACCCATTAAAGCAATCTTAAATACGCACTGATGGTTCATTATTGCAAGTTACTTTCCTGCCTGATGTAGAATTTATTCAATTTATTGGAGGCAAAAAAAAAAAAAAAGAAGTCTCCAGGAAGGCACTGCATTAATAAAAAGGGACAACTCAAGGGATGGGCTTGACAAGTTGGAAGAGAAGTCTCTACCTAACTCTGCTGGAGGAATCAAAATACTCCTTCCTGAAGGGCACGCAGGCCAACGGGAAAACTTTAATTAACAAAATTCAAAAGGAGCAAGGACATCCTTAGCCCACGCAGCCACAGATCATGCTGTGTGAAATATGAGAAAACACGGAGAAAATATTATGCCTGTCTGAAAATTCTCAGGAACCCAAGAAACCTGAGGGCTAACCCCGTTCCTCTCGTGTGTAGTAAATACAGCAGCCCGCGTAGCACCACGCCTGGAAGCGGGGGGTAATCCCTTATGGGATCACCTACATTTGGTTTATGGGGTGATGTACATCAGAAGATGGGTGGTTGTGGAAAAGGACTGGTGCTCCAGTGCCTCAGCAGCGACCAGACATCCCAGACACGAGGGGAGGGTGGCTCACACCTAACTCACGTGTGACATCAACCCCCTAATTAGCTGATAGGTTTATGAAGATTTTTACAACACCTTCGCCCCACTGCAAGGCAACTTGGAGCTGCAAGTCGGATTTAGTGGCAGAAGAGGGGGTGGAGGGCTCCCCAAAGCATCACCACTCACAGCTTCCCCATCCCCTGCCCAGAACGCAGTGACAGGAGGAGGCTGCGAGGCTCTTCCAGCTCAGGGGAGAAGGGACTCCACCAGCCCTAAAAAAAAAGCCTCTCTCTTCTTTTATTTCACGCTTTGCCTCCGCAACCTGAATCTGAGTTTATAAACATTTTTGAAGGTGCACACCCAAGAGCCGATTGCTGGCGGTTGGACCTGAGCTGTGCTGGCTCACCATCCTACGAATGGTTTCCACCAAAGGCTGACTTCAGTGAACCTCCAGTTCATGCCACCAGGTGCCCAGGAGTCCTTGAAAACCGATGCAGGGGAGAAGGGAGGGAGCTGCAAGCTTGACACTGGGTCTCGTTGCAGGGGCAAAGCCAGGGTTCAGCAAGCCCTAAAGGGACAAGAAAAGTTGGGGGCTGACCACAGGGGATCAGAGGTACCCTGCACCCCTCCGGCACCCCCTCCCATCTCCTCTGCCTTCACCCGGAGAGAGCAAGGCTACAAACAGTGCTGCCAGCTCAGCACGGGAATCCTCCTCCCCCTGTTCACAGCCCGGCACATCACCTTGCCCATTGCAGCAGATTTAGGGTCTCCTATGCTCCCTGGATCCAACGGACCTCCCTTGGATCCAGTGGACCTCCCAAAGGCAAACCCCCTTTCCAGGCATCCCTGCATCCATAGGGTTAGGAGTGAGAGGGGTGGCCAGAACCTTTCCCCAATTGGGATAAAGTCTGTGCTACCCAAATCCTTCCCCTAACGGGATGGTCCTTGCACACCAAAACGTGCTCCAAAGGGTCAAGAGGCTCCTGTGGGTACCTCTCACGCTACATATAGCTGGGGGTCTCCAGGGAAGAACACCCCAAGTTATTCAGAGGAGGCTGGGCAGCTGCAAGGTGAGACGTGGCACATCTGCCATTGTCTTAATTCATAGTATTGACAAAACATAAAACACTAAACGCAGGAGAAGACAGGGTTCTCTTTAAAGGGATTGATTTGCAAAGGTTGGGAGAGGGTCCTTCCCCGCACAGAATGGGTCAGGCAAAAATGTCTTCAGCATCTGGCAGAGGGTTTTGAAGAAGAGAACAAGGCTTGCCTTCTCTCTCCTCACCCCAGGAGCTCTGCCTTGCAGGGGCTCTGCCCAGTGCATGCCCCACTTTGCGTTGGAAGGGGCCTAGGGTTGTCATCTCCTCCCACGAGCCCATAGCAGGTGGTCCCCTGTGGGCCAATTTACCAACACCTACCTCACAGGGGACCCAAAATCACAGAATCTCAGGATTGTCAGAGTGGGAAGGGACCTCTAGAGATCATCCAGTCCAACTCCCCTGCCAAAGCAGGGTTGCCCAGAGCACATCACTCAGGACAGCAT
>JAOQGH010000002.1:3676630-3693529 GCA_025769975.1 Gallinago jamesoni | reverse complement strand
TGATATAGCTGAATCCAGGTAACAAATTGTTTTCCTCTCTAGACTGTGCCTCTCCGGGCAACCCTTAGGGGACAAGCGATGGAGTGAGATTCCCTCCCATCACAATTAAATCAGGACACCTATTATAAGAAAAGGAACTCAAATGCTGCACGATATCCTTTGATACTCCAATTTTGTGATCCGGAGGTGGTGGGACCACCACGATTTAGGAAGAGGTGAATGGCAGGGCTGGCCATTCGCTGCTCAGACTGCCTGAGGACCACAAGGACGTTGGGCACACGGGATGCTCCATCCGGGGTGGCTGCACTCACAGGCATATCAAGAGCAAGCCTGAGAACCAGGAACCACGGGGAAGCAATTACTCCATGACAAGCGATGCCTCATAACTTACTCCAGCAGCAGGATGTCATTCCAGCTCCACCTGCAGGAATTTCTGCCGGTGAGAAAGCCTGGAAGGTTAGGTGGGAAAGGTATTGCTCAGGTAGGCTGAGGTTTGGTGGAGAGGAGCATGCTACAGATTAGAAAAGCAGAGAAGGTGGTGAGCCTTGGGGCTGCACAAAAATACGAGTAAATAGCTGGGAGAGTCAAGGGGGTTGGGTTCCTTGGTATAATCCCACGGGAAATGCTGAATGCAGCTTCCCAAGAGTGCCTTCTAGCAACCTTTGTGAATTCTCACTCCAGCCCATACCTCCTCTGTGTTCACTATCTCTGCACGGTTCGGCAGCCGAAGTTTCTAGAAGGAACATTTGCTGAAAAATGAATCTTACAAGGAATATTAAAGAACATTTGCAAAATGAAATCTGAATTGATAGAAGGGTACATTCACGACACAAACGCCATTCCGAAAAATGTTTCTCCTCTAAATGAGGAAACAGACAATTGGTATGCCCTTGCAAAATCATCCACCTCTTTAATGACAGGTTTTAAATACCAGAAACTTACTGTGTTTTGGAATTTACAGACAAAAAACATCGTCTGGCAAATAAGCACAAATGTGAGCACGAGAAAACTGTGCTCACCTCCAAAACGTTTCACCTAGAGAAAGTGAAAACAAATTCATCACAGAAATTGAGACACCCAGGAAACACACCAACAACGGTCTAGAGGAACAAACTTCCTGCAGAAAGGGCTCACCTGGCTCTCCTGCACACCTGGAGCCACCTTCCCTTATTTCCCTGATGGAGGAGGGAGAAACCAACTGGAATTCATTGCCCAGTAGGAACGGCTTCTGTAGGAGGCTTCTTCTCATTGCGGAAGAAGATTGCGGAAGAAGATTGCAGCTCCTGGAGGAGCACGTTTCCATGGCAGAGCTGCAAAACCCTATGAGGGTTTGAACCCTCTGGCTTTGAACTGGAGACAAAACCCAAAGAGGCCCATGGTGAGGGTGAATTAAGTCCCTGTGATGCCTCAAGCAACCTGACACAATTTGGGCACCAAGCTCAGGCTAGAAGAAGTAGCAACCCAGACGGTTTCATACGTAACCCATCCTATTAAATGGGGAGCACTGATAAGAGGCAAAAAAAACCCAAAAACCCAAACACAAAACAAAAAAAACCCTTCAGTGCTTTCCCAGCAAAAGCAAAACCCTCAAAAGTCTTAGATTCTTTGGGGGCGGGGGGGGGGGGATGACGGATATCAGCTTCAAATCTGCATAACTTTAAAAAAATACATATTTAAATGTTATCCACACAGCATCAACAGCAACAAGGAAATGTATCAGCCCATTATGGCTCACGGAAGAAACCCCTGCAGATAAAAGAGAGCAAAAGAGGACCTGAAGTATGAGAGACAGGGGAGTTCACGGCACGGATCGCCAGCCCCAGGGCAAGCGAAAGGCACGGAGAGAGGCAGCAAACGAGCCACGTGCGAGAAACGAAGACAACTGTGACCTTGAGCTGAGAACACATTTGTAATAGATCTATAAAGATGCCAATCTCCTTTTTGTGTAGTGGATAAATACCTGTGCAGCTACCCAGGAAGCCATGCATAAAAATTCTGCACCAAGCTCCTGAGAAAACCCCACGCTGGAGACTTCTCTGCTCCCGTCTCTCCATCAATCCATGGAAAAGCTGTACTAAATGCCTCTTTTCTGCCCTGTAGCTGACAATACAACCCAAACGCTGTGCATTTTACCTGAATTATCAGTGTTTGCTGGGCCTGGCTTTACTGACATGGACAGAAATCACAGGGAGAAAAACAAAAAAAAACCAAAAAAAAGGGGGGAAATGCCATATGGTTTATTCAAATGCTGGAAATGTCTCACAGCCCTGGTTGTTAGCGGGTGATTTTCTTGCATCTCTCTTCAAACAGAAAAACAGCACGGGGAGAACTAGAGATCTAAAGTGGCAGCGGAACTGACCAAGAAAAATGTTCGGTGGGAAAGCAAAAAGGGCCGAGGGCCAAGGTAGCGCACACTGAGCAACACCAATAGCATCCTCTGTGGGAATTGCCCTAAATTGAATTGTTTTTACCAGCTTTGTAAACCAAAATTTAGGCTTGCAGGAAACTCCAGAGAACACTGGTGATTCAGAGCTAGAAAAGAGCCTTTTGCCCTCTACAGGCTTTGCAGGGGTCTCGGAGAGAGAGCAACAGTAGCAAGAGTGTATATGACAGAAATGGCCATCCTGTGGGTCCCCATTGCAGGGACAGACTGAATGAGACTCCCACACAGATGCCACCACCACTGGTTGTCCACAGTGATGGTCTTTAAAAGAGGAGGGAGATGCACCTTCCCTCTTTCCACTTTGGAAACAACCAACTGTTGGGGCGTTCCCATGAAGAGAAGCCAGAGAAGCACAAAGAGCTGAACATTAACCTTTTCCCTCTCGTGCCAATACACCAACAGATGTATGTTATCCTCCTTAAGTCATGAAGTGCTCTCTGAGAAGCCAGGATTGATGCAGCCTCAGCCCAAAAGACCAAGCAGCCTTTAGACCAAAAAGTACCCATGGAAATGAAGGTTCAGGTTGAGATGGCTTAAATTTCCTCTGGGGACCGCTCCTATTAGACAAACACCTCCAATCACCCTTGAAAAGCCAACAGGGAGCACCAGGCACAGAGAGGAGCCCAAACTCAAGCAGTTTGCATTTCATATCCCTACCTTCCCGGCTTCCCACTGCTTGCTCCCCAGTGCTTTCCCTTCTCCAACCCTTGGGAAGCTCCCTCCCGCTGCAGCGCTGCTCGTGACTACTGGGACTCTGCTCTGAAAAATGACAAAATTAACAACGTGAGTTTTGACAAAGCGTGAGCTCGGGTCTCTCAATACCTCTTATAACTTCTACCTTTCAATTACCCCACTACATCTACCTCTTCAGGGTTTCAGAAGCATCGACAGGTGACAAATATCAAAAAAAAAAAAAAAAAAAAAGGCGCACAAAAGGCACTTTACAAGGGCAGAAACAGTTCTGGAAGGGCTGCCTGGGGAAAGCAACCCCAAATGAATGCCCAAGAGACTACCCACCTCCCCTGCTCTGCTCCAACTTGGTTCCCCCATGGATGGGTTCAGCAGAGGTGTAGGTGTCTGCCAGAGCTGCGGTTCCCAAACTCCTGTCACCCTCCCGGGGCCACCCCATCCAAATAAGCACACACAGTTATGAAGAATCCATTAAAAACAGCAGGAACGGAGGAGAAGGTGTAATTCCACCTAGTGTTGAACTTCTCCATCCCCAGGCACATTTCGGTTGGGTTTTGGTTTTTTTTTTGGATCAGTACCTTTTGCCTGTGAGCAATGATAAAACTACTGATTAAACTTTAAAGGGGGACTATCTTTGAACCAGAGGAGAGGCACAGCAGGGAAGAAATGCATTATTTAAAGGAGGGGTTGTGTTTTCCATCCCAGCAGCCACCATGGGATTGCCAGGCAAAACACAGTACTACACAGTCAAAATCCAAGTGCCCCAGGATGAATATTACATGGCAATGCATGCTTAAATAATCCATTTACTACATCTTCTGATTGTAACTTTAACAAGGCACAAGTTTTACAGCTAATATTTTGGAGAACCGGAACGTTTTTTTTTATGGCACATCAAGAATTCACCGGAGAATGAGTCTCACCTAAGTTTACTTCTTCCATCAGGGGACTAAATAGATTTTTCACATAAAATTACCTATCACATGGTGCCTATAAAAAGATGCAGCTGTAAACGTCCCACTTTCAACTCCGCAGCTGAAAGTTAGTATCGTAAGGAGCCAAAAAAAAAAAATAGAAAAAAATTCCTCCAGCAAAATGGCTAACTGATTTTACACCTGTCTGGAAAGCTCTTTCTTCAATGTCGTGTTATCACATACGCCACAGCCCCCTGCCAGATGCTCGAGAGCGGGGTTCTGTTGTCGATGTGCAGCACGCACTGCCAGGGAGGCACTGCCTCTCTTTGCCTATCATTGAAATTCAATGTTTCTCTCTCTTTTTCTTCAGTTTTTTTAAAGTCAAAGAAGAATTAACCTTTTGAGGGGAAAAAAAAAAAATCCCTACCCAAACACGCATGGAACATCTCCTGCAGTGTTGACATAATAGTTTTCATTTGCAAGCAAATGGAAGTTGAACTTAAACGTCAAATATTCATTTATCAGCATTAACCTAGTTTCCCCTCCCCTCTTTGCTCTCGCAGGCTTTTTTTCTGGTTCAGTTTTAAGTGGGCTCATGACTGTATGTGTAAAGCTATTCTGTTCCTTTCATTTTGAGGACGGTTCCCCAGATTACCCACAGATTACTTCTCTGACCCACCAGTTGTCCCCTGTGACAGGGTTGCCCGTTCTCGACAAAATTATTCTAGAAAAAAATAGAAATCAGACTTTCAAAAAGGCTCCCATTCAGGGAAATCCATTATCATTAATGGCAAGTCTCCCAGAATCTGTTCTTCGTTTCTTTTTCATTTTAAAATGTCAATGCATGTTGTCAGAATGCAATTGTTTTCCTTAATCATCCACAGCAGTGAAGTAGAAAGGACTCATCTTTGCGGTGCGGAAAAGTCACTTCCTTTATTCATACCACAGTCAATTTTGAGAGGATGCTTTCCAGGTTGGTTTTGCCCTCAAGAATCAAGGCTTCGGCGCTCATCTTCTGCTCGAGCCTGTTGGGGGGGGTGGAATTAAGATCCTTCCACTGGGAAATTTAGGTTTCTTGGCCAGGACTGCCACCCAAGGAAAGGCACCGTATGAGGAGGCGTGTTAGAAAGTGTCAGAGAACCCTTAAGGGAAAGCCACCCGGAACACTGGGTGTCCTCTTATTTTCAGCTTGAGAACGAGAAGAAGAACTGGCGTGTCGGTTGTTATCTCGATTTTCATCAAAGCCAGCAAGGCGAGCTGCAGAACGAGGTTCTTCTCCATTAGAGCTTCTGGAGAGCTGTTCCTCAGTGCAACAACTACACACAATCAGCGCCGTTCAGTAATTGTTGTGTTTTCCCGGGAAGCTGCTGAAAGGTGCGGGCAATAGGCTTCTTAACGAGCTGTTGACAACTCCCAGGAAACTTCTACATTTCGAATGCATTCTGCCCACATTTCCGATATTTTCTGCGGTTCTTAAGTTCCTCAATTTAGCACACAAAGCTATTTGCATGAAAATAGCATCTTGAGAGTTGCTTATGGAAGGTTTACAATGCCTTTCTTTAAAAAAAAAAAAAAAACCACAAAAAAAACACCACATAATTGTAGAATTATGTGTTGAACGTCTCAGGTAGCTGGGGTAAGAGGAGAATGAAGCACAAAACTGATTGCAAACATTTTTCTTTCATTTTAGATCTCATCAAGTTCTCATTCTCCAGCTGCCACTCACAATGGTACTCCTGGATACATTAATCTAGTGCCATTATCATTCTCTAAAGGCAAGGAGCGCTTTTATTAAAGCAAAGACAAATTAATTTAATGGTCTGATTGTCTTTGTTTCTAAAAATACACGTAGACTTCCTCTTGACCTGCATCCCATCTGGTAAGCACCCCTTTTCCCAAAGTCCTAGAGAAATGGCTGGAACCTGTGATGCATCTGATGGGGCAGCAGAGTGTTAGCTGAGAGATGAAATCTGTTTCCAAATGAGATGGTCCTACGCAAACCCACGAACTCTACCAAGATGGCGATTTGCAGCACAGGAGCATCATGCAAGCAAGGAGATAATCTTTCAGGTGGCCAGCAACCACCTCAGTCAAGGCCACTGAACTTCCAATCAGCATCTGAAGTTGCAGGAGATAGTAAACAGGCAGTTAGCATTTCAACGTGCTCCAGAGAGGTAAAAAAGCAGTATGTTTATCAGATTTTATATGTGCCACCATTTCAGAGTGTGTCGCAAGGGCAGCCCCACAGAGGAATCACTCCCAATGCTGGACCTGGGGATAAGCAAGGACAGGTCACAGCTTGCACTCAGCCTGGGCCCTAGTGCCTATGCAATGGCTTTGGACAACAGAAGCTTCCTGGACCCTTCTGGACTCAACGTTTTCTCAGGCTGCCTACAAAGACAAGGGGCAGGAGCCAACAACTTGGTCCTACCCCAGCCCTACCTGCCTGCATCTGAAACCAAGGATTTTCCGGCCAAACCTGTGTCACACTGGTGATCATGGAATCACGGAATTGTCAGAGTTGGAAGGGACCTCTAGAGATCATCCAGTCCAACTCCTCTGCTAAAGCAGGACTGCCCAGAACACATCACTCAGGACAGCATCCAGGTGGGGCTTGAAGATCTCCAGTGAAGGGGACTCCACACCCTCCCTGGGCAGCCTGCTCCAGGGCTCCATCACCCTCACCGTAAAGAGGTTCTTCCTTAGATTTGAGTGGAACTTTCTATGTTCCAGTTTGTGCCCGTTGCTCTTTGTCCTGTCACTGGGAACCACTGAAAAGAGTCTGGCTCCATCCTTGAGCAGCTGCGTCAGAAACAGCAGAACCAAAGGAGAAATACCAATGATGTGCCTGAGCTACAAACTCCAGCAAAGATGACTATGGTCATTTCCCTGTGCTTGGCTCTGTCACCATCAGGGGGTGGGTGAGCCAACTGCAGCTACTCGAGTGATGTCAGAGATGACATAGGAGGTGACAGGAGGGTGATGTAGTTTACCTGGCTACAGTCTCTATCTACTTTCTGTCACCCATGAAGCAGATGATGGTGTTATTTCAATTGCCCGTGACTCACGGAATCACAGCACTGGATTTCTGCAAGAAGGCCAAAGAAGAGAAAGGCAGCCACCATAGATGTGGGGCTACATTATGAAAAATTCTGGAGACACCCTGCAGCCTATTTGCTATCTCAGGTAGCTCACAAGCACCTTCACACAGTGGCCTGCTCAGAGCAAGAGCTTCATGCCCTCCCACTTACCTGCACCCAGGAATTTGAGCCATTTATGCGCAGAGACCAGAAACCACTCCACCAAGGGGCATACCAATTTGGGCTAATTTTCAAGCATTTTGCTTGATGAAGTCCTGAACCGAGCTCCATATTTCTGCTTCAGAGTTCCTACTAAAGGAGATATTTCTCGCATAGAAATCTTGAACTCCAAGGGAAAAATCTCTGTGGGAAAGCAAGTCTTCATACACAATTTAGCCACCCGATCAGATGCTTCCAGAAATTAACAGCATGCTTTGGGCTCCCCATGGGAATGTGACCTGCCACAGGCTCAATTTGCAGATATCCTAGGAAGGGAAATCTGTCAATTAAGAAAATAATCAATATTCTCTCTAAGGCAACCCTTCCCTTCAAGATCATTAGAAAGTCCTAAGAAAGAATCACTGCCACCCTTTTCCAGGGTGGACCTGCAGGAACCGTGTATGATGTTAAGTATCAGTAAAGGAAAAGGAAGCAAAGAAGAGAAAGAAACTTCACGAGGGAAGGGTAAATGGCACTTAATCCAAAACTGGAATTGCAACAGGGCTTTAGTGTTCAAAATCGTTGGAGGATTTTAAGATCTGGCCCTACTGTGGCAGCTGTGGCTGCCCCATCCCTGGAGTGGTTCAAGGCCAGGCTGGATGGGGCTTTGAACAACCTGGTCTGGTGGGAGGTGTCCCTGCCCAGGGCAGGGGGTTGGAACTGGATGATCGTTAAGGTCCCTTCCAACTCTAACCATTCTATGATTCTATGACATCACACCAGCAGGAACATGGAGAAACACAACAAAAAAGGAAATCACTCAAAATAAACCCAGGCAGCACCTGGACTTTCCTTTGTGGACAACCCAGCTTCAACACTGCTCTTCTCATGAACACTGTCGAGATCACCTCCTGAAATGGCACACAGGAAGAATTTCTTTTTGCATGAAGAAATGCCAAATTATCTTGATGTTCTCAGCACATAATCACAAAAATTCATTAAAAAAAAATTACAAGGTCACTTCCAAGCAGCTCTTAAGTAGCTATTCTCATGCAAATATTTGTGTGTGTAAATGCAAGAAAAACAAAAAAAAAAAACGAATAAAAATACTGAAAAATAAAATAAAAAAAAAATCACTGCAAGTAGAGGAGCTGTCCTACAAGAGAGCAGTAGTAATTGGATTTTTTTTTAACATTTCTGACTGTTATTGTAAAGGCAGAAAGAAAAGACAAATTAGAAAGATGAGAAGGTTGCAAAACACAAGGTCAGCAATAATGTGACTCCAAGGTATTATTGAATTCAGTCAAGGTTAATCAGAGAAGCCAAGTCTTTACCTTGGTGCCTTCACCAGGTGCCTAAAAATGATGTAAAGTTCCAGCTCAAGAAACATTAGATTCTCTCATTTCTGCCGCACAAAGAAGTATTTGCAAGACCCTGGTTAATTAAACCAATAAACCACAAGTGAAAGCCTGGCCTCGTGCCACATTTGTACTCGCACGTCGTGCAGGGGTGTTGCATTAACAGCTGTTATCCTATCGCACGGGGACGGGGGAGACAAGAGCAGGGAGCAGAGGAGAAGGAGCAGTAGCGGAAAGAACAAGATGAACCAGCTGATTTTCAATTAAGAGTTGAAATAAAAATGAAGTGCTTTTAACGCTTGGCCTTCAAAGTGCCAATACTCTTAAATAACACAGATACCTGGCCGTTCTATAGCCCCATTAAATCAACTTCATTTGTTTTAAGCAAAGCTGAGAGGTACTTATTTAACAAGCACTTCTTCAAGCATGACTCAACATGCAGGGAGGAATCCCTTCAGGGCAAAGAAAAATGTCTCCGAGGGATGCTGGGAGAAGAAATTCATCTTTGGACTGGAAATCACTGACTGCAGCAGCTTCTGGCCAGGGTAGAAGTGTTTGGAGATGGTTTGGATCACCTGCTTCTGCCCAGCTTGGGGTACATATTACTTCTTCTCATGAAGGTATGTTGGCGTCCCAACGTTAAGGACCCATTAAAGGGGTGAGACTAGGACAGCAGGCGCCTGGAGGGAAACCAGGACACCTCAATAAGGTGATCCACTCAGTCAGGACACCCTAAACACCCTCATCAGTTACTCCTTTCCTTCCTAGCACCACTTGAAACCTTCCCACTGCCTTTGTTTTTAGTGAAATGGTTAATATAAATCAGAAACAGTTAATATAAATCAGAAGCACACTCAGGATATGCGGTGCTGTGTATCTCTCCCCAGGTGTGAAGGTGCTGTGGGCAGAGTGATTAACTTCACTCCTAAGAGAGAAGTAGTGAAATATTTATTAGGGTGAAACAGTGATTTAACAAAATTAGTAGTAAACGCGACAGTGCTTTACGAGATTCAATGGCAAGGTACGCTTGGTTATTTACTGCAGAGAAGACCAGGGTGAGACAAGCTGTCAGGGAGACCCTTGCATTGAATCGTGAGGTTCAGAAAGGACCCCCTTGGTTTCTAAACTCCTTCTCAGAGAGGAGTCTGGGTGCAGCTGGATCCAATCCTAGAGTTCTAGACTCTGTCAATAGTTTATGTCTAAAGGATTACATGTGTGCAATCAACTCTTTATATTACTTAGTTAAGATTTCAAAGTTCAGCATGCTGTTAGTCACTTACCGAGAATCGGTTGTGGCGAGGAACCTCTCAACCTCGAGGAGTAGAACCTTAAGCGAGCGTCCTCACAAAAGGGGAGATGATCCTGGCTGCCAGGCAGGAGTGCTCCAAGGGCTCTCGGGCTGCCCGCTACTTATCGGGTGAGATAATTGACCTGTAGTCATATTCTCATGGGAACAAAACATCTAGGTCCCCGCTCCAGACAGCGCTTTGGCTGCGTGGCCAGCCATCCCTCAAAGTCCAGGTGCAACTCATCACAACTCCCACTGGTGTTTATGGCTTGAGCAGGAGCCAGGGAGGAGGAAGAGGGGGGAAAAACAGGGAGGGCACATCTCCACCAAAGCAAGCTCAGCGAGGGCTAGTACCAACAGCCGTGGTGCACAGTGAGCCTTCACGCTGTCACCCAGCTTGCCTGCAAGTGCTAGCCTTTCCTTTTCTTGGAAAAAACAAGGATTTTGCTTACCAAGCAGGTCCAAGGAGGGGCGGGCATGCTGCATCCCTGTTACATGCATCCAAATCCTTCCCAAAATCCTTGCAGTCCTTGGCCACCCAGACCATCACTCTGTCCCACCTGGGATCACATAACAGGTCAGTTCTGACCTATCCTGGTTATTTAGGGCTGAGTGAAGGTCCCGGAGCTCCTTCACCGTGTTTTAAGTGCTCAGGGCTTCAAGTTTCATTAGTGATTACTCCTACCTGTCATTTTCTTTCCCTTTAGTTTCTGTGTCCTGATCTCTTTGACCCATTTACTGTAAGATCCACTTACTCCAAATCCTCGACCTCTCTCGTCTTTGATGCAACGCGCAACCAATCCTTAGTTGGAGCCTCCTTCCTTCTGCCAAAGAGCTCTCCAGCAACGGTTTTGTGTTTCAGCCAAATCCATTCAAAAGGCCCCTTCACACACTTAGCCTGAAACTCTCTTTCAATCAGTCCCGGGTTCTCCACGTGCAAGTAACTCTCATCTACACGTGACCAAGGCTCTCGTGCGCTCGGTACAAAGCATCTCAGCGCCTTCGGAGTGGTGTTTATGAGCCGATGTGCATTAACCTTTCCTCTTGGAAAGCTGAATCCGGAGGACAATGGTTATCCAAAAGGCCTAATAATAACCAGCGGAGAGCACGAGGTGCAGCTGAGCCTCGCAGAGCGCTGAATTGCCTTCCTGGGATGGTTTGATGAGGGACATAATCACAGAAGTATTTTGCAAGAGTGCATCTTCATCTCTCTTAAAAGTACCAATAATCAGTAGCTAATTTTCTCCGTCCTGTTAGAGCTCGTTTGACTTCTTGAGAAATTAATACCTGTCCTTAAGGTTAGGCTGACACAAGCACCACTGATTTTTCAATGGCTCAACTTCAGGCCTCCTAGAACAGAAAATTTATCATCATTTAAAGGTATCATTAGTTAAAGAAGAATTTTCATTATTTGAAGTGAAAAAAACCCCACAAGAATATTGTTTGTGATACACACAGAAGCACACCTCACTTCACATTCAGATACCAACATTTTGGAAAAAAGCCCCAGCTCTCTGGTACTACCAATGTAGTCCGAAATATGGATTAAACTGAAGACATAGTCAAAAAAAATGGATTAAACTGAAGATGGGGGGAAAGAGCAGCACCACAGTGGGAACACAAACACTTTACTTCTCACCTGCCTCCATGCATCTAATTTTAAATCCTTCACAGAATCCCAGAATGACATGGGATTGGAAGGGACCTCTGGAGATCATCTAGTCCAACCCCCTGCCAAAGCAGGGCCGCCCACAGCAGGTCCCACAGGAATGTGTCCAGATGAGGTTTGAATGTCTCCAGAGAAGGAGACTCCACCACCTCTCTGGGCAGCCTCTGCCAGGGTTCTGCAACCCTTACAGGAAAGAAGTTCTTCCTCATGTTGAGATGGAACTTCCTATGTTCCAGTTTGTGCCCATTTCCTCTTGTCCTGTCCCTGGGCACCACTGAAAAAATACCAGCCCCATTCTCCTGACACCCACCCTTTAGGTATTTATAGGTGTTGATCAGATCCCCCCGCAGTCTTCTCCAGACTAAAAAGACCCAAGTCCCTCCGCCTTTCCTCATAAGACTGGCCTTGTAAGAAGCCTCCTAAGCTTTTCCTTGTAAGAATTCCTCTACACCTTGCCTGCAGGGCACTCTGAAACGCAGCATTCAGATCCTGAGTTTACAGCATTTGTTGTCCAGCACTACATGGCTCCCTCCCTAGCGGTGCACCCACGTTTCAGGAAAACAAAGCACTGGTGAAGGCATCAAATGCACAGGAGCACCCCTACTTCTCAACCCGCAGCAGCCCGAAGGGTAGGATGATGCCCAAACAGCCTCTCCACTCCCCACCACCTCCTTTGCCTTTCACCGACGAGCTCGAAACTGCAGAGAGGGGTGAGGTTGATGGTTGGACTAGATGATCTTAAAGGTCCCTTCCAACCCAGACAATTCTGTGATTCTAAGATCAAGGTCACGCGAAGACACCCATGCTGATCTCCCCACTGATCTCCCCGCTCCACGGGCCCCTGCAGCACCAGAGCAGACTGAGAACACACACAGCCCTGAGAGTCAAACATCTCCCCACGCTCGCCTGGCCTGGGGGTGACCGCGTCCCATGAGGTCAGGAAAGGGGGTGTCTCGGCCCCTCCGTCCCCCACCCCCCCGCCCCTTTTCAGAAGCGAGAAGAAGAAAAAGGGACAAGGCTGCAATTATTATTCAAGGTTTCAAAACCGGGAGGGATGGGGGAGGTTAGGAAATGTCACAGGCTTCTTGCGGATGTGACACAGGCTGGCTTGTGGGCAAATTAACACAACCGGGAGAATTCGCTCAGGCTCATCAGGGTAATGAAATGTGATATCCACTGGAGAAAGCCGGGGCAGGGACACGCTCCACTTTGCTGTAGCCGTGATGCCCTTTAGACAAAAGACTCCCTGGTGAAATGCAAAACAACTCCGGGATGGAGTGTATTCAAACAGGATCCAAGGACAGCAAACCCATAACCATGTAAATAGATCCCTTCTGCTTATTTCTGTGCTGCACGGGGCTGCGCAACGCGTGCTGGGGGAGAGGACACTCAGAAAACACTACCATTTTTCTTTTCTCCTGCTGCCTGCTCTCTAATAGTCCTGTTGGTTCAGGGTCCAGATAAAAAGGTCTCACCCCAAAAAGCCTCTCCGACAACACCTACAAGGCCATGTTCATCAGCCATAGGTTCTTTAAGATCGACTTACAACAACTGCTACACCATGCGGGGAGGCAAATATCCAAACCTGGCAAACAATTCTTCCCATCCAGACTGCTCTTTTCTCCTGCAGATCAACCCAAACCTCTCAAAGCACTCCTTTCCTGTGAAGAGAGATAAAATCCAGGTCTTCTTAAACTCTTCTGTTTGAGACCACTGGCTGTTAGGACAGTCTGTGTCATCTCAAGACCATGCAAGGAAATCTTCCTTGCTAATGCATGGCGTGACCCATCTAGCACTTGGCGTACCCCAACCAGGACTGCCAGCCCCACCTCTTCAGATATGCTTTTTGATGGTGTCCTGGCTTTCATCCTGTTGCACATCCTCTTAACAGCCCTCAGCTCACATGACTCTCTCCAGACTTGCAGATGAAGACCTGCCTATTGAACCTATTATGGTCTTTCTGCAAATCAACTTCGTGTCAGCACACTCTCTGCCTTGCACGTACCTCCCCAGCTTCTGCTGTTACAGACATCAGACTAATTTTTGCATAAGTGGCACTCCTGGAGAGCTTTTTTCAGAGGAGGTCCTATGAAAAGTTCTCCAAAATAGAATCATAGAATGGTTAGAGTTGGAAGGGACCTTAAAGATCAGCCAGTTCCAACCCCCCTGCCCTGGGCAGGGACACCTCCAACCAGACCAGGTTGCTCAAAGCCCCATCCAACCTGGTCTTGAACACCTCCAAGGATGGGGTATCCAGAACTTCTTTGGGCAACCTGTTCCAGTTAGAACCTGTTCCAACCTGTTCACCACCCTCACAGTAAAGAATTTCTTTCTACTATCTCATCTAAATCTCCCCTCTTTCAGTTTAAAACCATTACCCCTCATCCTGTGGCTCCCTTCCCTGATAAAGAGTCCTTCCCCATCTCTCCTGTAGCCCTCTTCAGGTACTAGAAGAACTTCATAAGGTCTCCCTGAAACTATAGTAACTATATAGCAGTATATATAATATATAGTATAGAATAGTAACTATTCCTATCCTAACATCATTTGAGCATTGTACATACATTATTAAGCATACAAAGAGAGGAGGAAAATACCCATTGCCCCATGAATAACGCTACCTGAGAGGTCCTCTATATGCGTTCTGGTGTAGCTCTGAGTAAAAGGGAGACACCAGTCCTAGGGAGAGGAAGAAACAGAGATCACAGCTTTAACTTTACTTTTCACACCTTCCCTCGCAGAGGAAATGCTGCATTAAGATGTTGGGTGAAGGATAACACATCCCACACTCCCCATCTCAGTTTGAAATGCGTAGCCCTTCATTACAGAATCCCAAATCGCTGTGTTCGAGCAGGTCAGAAATAAAGCAATTCATTTGTTAAATCATTTACTTGTTGTTGTTTGGACTTTAATTAATTTTAATGAGTACATATCCAAAGATGCCAACATCTTGTCCATCCAAGACTGGGCTGTCATGACACCACAACACTGGTTTTCTCCACCACAGTTGGCCTCAAATCCATTACCCAGACCTTGATACCAGCAACATGCAGGTATTTGTTTCTCCACACAATTTGTTTTGGGTTTTTCAAGGACTTTAAAAAAGCTGTTGGAAAAAATGTTGACTTTGCAAATAAAAAGTTTCTGCACGGAGCAATTTATCTGATATGTGGCATCTTAATTTGGATATGTGTTTAAAGAATGCTTCTTCAGGCAGCTTGCAGCTAAGCTTTGGGAAATTACATAAATCAGTACATTTACATTTGTATGCGCTAACAAGAAACGAACGCCTCTTTCCCTTCCAGTTAGCATTTGTGTGTGTCACGGGTCCTGCTCCCTCTCCCCACCTTTTCCACTGTCTTCAGGATATGACCACAGAAATTGTCATATTGAATTACACTGATAACTCATCTAATTTAATGCCCTCTCTTAAAATAAAACCCCACACCAGCTGCTACTGAGGAACATTTAACACTCTTGGTAATTGACAATGATGGAACAGCACCACCACGAGGGACATATTTCCTTTGCATTAAGTGACCCCCTCGTTTTCCTTTCCGCCTTAAGTGTTTTGTCATGTATATTTTTATCCTAGCTGGAGTACCTGTGAATGTTATATTTTGAGAAAGTCTGCTACGTTTTATCTGGGGGGGGACTCAGCAGCATCTTGTGGTGTGGGGCTTTGCAGGTTGGCACGTTAGTTGGGTTTGTAATGTTCCAACCCCTGTATAGTCACTTGGTTGCAAATGGCCACCTCTTACATCTCCTAAAAAGAGCTACAAGAGGGTATGGGTTGACTTGCCTGTGTCATGGGTTGACTTGCACGCCTCAGCCATGTCCTCCTGGGAACGGAAACACTCCTAGCAACCAACACAACCTCAGAAAGGACAGCTTTAAAAAAAACCCTGACGCTGTAGCAGGGAAACCTTCCCTCACCTCCAATCACTGTCAGAGCCTATCTTCCAAAACCTTCTGTTTGTGCTGGATGGACCTTCCTGCCCGCTGGAGGGCTGCAGGCAACGCGCCAGCTCCCACAGATACATCCACGCATGGCTTCAAGACCTCCTGGACAGGGAAAGAGCCCCGTGACTCAGAGGGAGAGAAGAGGTGGCTAACTGCATGTTGCAGGTCTGCCCTGGCAAGGAGGGGCCAGGGCTGGGCCACCTTGAGGAGTTCAGCTTTCCTCCTCGACAGGGAAATTTGCGGTGTAATTAAAATGAAATGTTGGTGTCTGTGTTGCACGTTGAAATATTGATGGAAGGAGGCATAAAGCATTTTATGAATGCATGCTTCCATTTTGTGATTTACTGTCCCCCCAACACCGTTTTCACAGAACCTACTCAGGAAGAAAGGGAGGGAGATGAAAGAGCAATAGTGGTTTTATCGCTGCTGAAAAAGGGAATGGAATTGGACAAAGTTAAATACAATGTATTGAAAGATAGTCTTTCACTCTAATTTTTAAATCCAGCAGGAGCTCCCTCACACCTGGAAAGGGTCCACTGAAGTCCATGGGAAGAGGCGACACTGCTTTTAATTGTGGGTATAGAGAGGTCAAGCCCCCATTCAGAACAAGGCTTGGAGTAAAGTACCCACAGCTGTGTGAGAAGACAGAGGTTGGACTCTCTGTCACCCGCCACTGTGTCTTTATTACTCAGCCCCACCAAGTATGTTTCGGCCACATGGAAGTCTGATTCCATCATTATTCAAAAAAAAAAAAAAATAAAGGGAAGAGAAAATATGCAGAGAGCTGTCTAATTAATGATGTAATTACAGTACAGACTAAGACAGAGGCCCTCGCTGTAGTGAGAGCAGCAGCTAAGTCTGCCTGAAGTTTATTTGCCACAGGAAAGAGTGGCAAATTTGCCTTTTATTCCCCTCTTGTTCCTCTTCTCTACTCTATAACCAGGTCAAAGCAAGAGAAAGGAGTTTCTGGCCCCATAATTGGGCTGGGAAAGGTCTATGCCAAGGCGAGGCTGTGTCTGCATCCCAGGGCAAGGTGAGCCCCCATGAGCCACTGAACGTCCCTCGCTTTGGCAGCGGACTCAAAACCAACTTTCTCTTTCCTTTCCATCAAACCCCGCAAGCAATTTGGGGCACCAAGTTTCCTGGAGGATGGTAGAAACACCAGCATCACACAGAGCTGGGAAAGCTCACACCTTTTTCTGTTCAGTGCCCCTGGCCTCTCCTTTGTTCACAAACCCTGAAGAAACCTACAGAATCATAGAATCATCTGGGCCGGAAGGGACCTCCAAAGGCCATCTAGTCCGACCCCCCGCAGTCAGCAGGGACACCCCCAAC
>JAOQGH010000002.1:3620274-3637322 GCA_025769975.1 Gallinago jamesoni | reverse complement strand
ATGCTCTAGCTCTGGGCAATCCTGCTTCAGCAGGGGAGTTGGACTAGATGATCTCTATGGTCCCTTCCAACTCTAAACATAATTCAGTGAAATTCAGTGAAGACAGGTCAAATCATTTATCTATTTTTAAGAAAGAACACAATTTGAACCCTGTGATTGCTTTACACAAAGCAGGCCAAAAAACTTACTTTGCAGAACTAGTTTTCAAGTTTACTATTAAAGGGGAATTCTGAAGCAGCTAGAAAAGCACGACTGCCCACCCACATTGCAACAAAAGTGGCCGTGGAAACCAGTATTTCATGCTTGTTCTGCAACTGCAGGCTCACAGGATAAGGCTGGAAGAGGCCAGTTTCGACCTCCTGCAGTTGAGATCAAAAGGCAACTGCAGGGATGTTAAAAGAAATACAGCAGAAAAAACAGTGAATAATCAGCACAAACAGAGGGAATGTTTCCACAATTCTCAATCCAGGCTGAGGCCCCTCCAGAAAGGCTGCTCTGAGCTTTATGTTTCCCCAAAAGTGGCAAAGAAAATGTCAATGAGTGGAAATAAACATAAAACACCATTAGCAAACAGAGCTTATTACAGCTGTTATAAAAAGCTGTTCCCAGAAGCAAGAAGGCTAGACTTCCCTTTCTAGCAAAAAAAAGAACCTCTTGAAACAGATATATTTGAAAACAAACCTTTGGGCTGTTTAGGTTATTTTCCAGCCTTCTCAAAGGGAAAATTTCCCGAGTAGGTAAACAGTCCTAACAAAGACACCACTGAAGCACGCCAACGCTCCATTGTTATAAGATTTGGACCACCAAAAAACATTTTACAAACTTTTTTGCTTAAACCAAGAGAAATTCAGTTTTGCTCAGTGAAGCTGTTCCAGTCCAAAGTCCCACAGCCTCCCAGTCTCAAGACAGCCAAGGATGCTTTCACTCCAGCCTGCAGCAAAGGCACATCTGTTGGGTGGGCTTGCTGAAGCTGATCTATGGCAATCGTATGTCTCCTACCATTGCCTCAATTAGCAGGTCAGTACCAGTTTCCAGTTCACTTGTAACCAGTTTCTTACTTTCTTACTCAAAACAACATTTCACTTGATTTGATCCTAGTTATCTCTTCGTGGTGTTTTCACAGGGAGTCACCTGGCCAGCTTTACACCGCCCAAATGCTTTGCTAATAAACCCCCTTCCACCTACACTTACCCTAGGCTCTGTCTTCATAGTCGGGTAGTCTTAAGTTTCAAATCCTCCCTATTTATTTTGAAAGACACGGGAACAGCGTTGAGGGGGTTCTGGTCACCCTGAAGGTGCCAATGATATCTGCAAAGTTAGACAGCTTGCACTTTACCTTCACTAGCAGACGGGTGAGTTTCTCTTCACCACTGTACACAGTCCCAGAGACTTTCCCATCCTGCCAACGTACATCTCCTGAAAGAGAAGGAAGAGCACTCAGCTTGCAAACGCAGCCATTCTCAGAAAACACATAGGAGTGCACAGAGAAGTCCTCCCCCCAGTTCTCCAGATGAGGATTCAGCTCTTGAGATTGCACCGAGGAGGAGCAAGTACGATTTTTGTGCCCCAGAGTTAGCTGCGTGCAGTGCTAAGCCTCTAGCATCGCGGACTCCATGAACTTAGCAAACTGCAAGTCAACGATGACTAAAGAGTCAGCAGATAAACAATTCTAGCTGGAGCAAGCAGTTATATTAATACATAATCCACTTAATCCCCACTCAGTCTCCCCGAACTGCTGTCCAATCAACTGAACTCTAAAGTGGCTAAAGTTAAAGCTACTTTCAAAGAGCATCCCATCCCCACCGTAAACTGAGATGGAAAGGCAAAACTTGTATTGCTAAAACCTACAGTGCTGGGTACCTCAACTGAATTTCACTTAAAAGGATATGCTGCCAAACCTCTAACAAACAAGAGCAGGTGGATGGAACAGCATCAGCAGCAGATCCTCTTGAAAAGCATTTCAACCCAGTGCACAACAGGATAATACTTAACCAAGTAACTTTCTGCCTCCAAATATCCCAGCAGTAGATGGGGCGTTTCCACTTGTTTGGTTATTTGCTCCCTCTCCTAACTGTTAGCATCCTTCATAAAACTAAAGAACATCAACTTCACAAGCATATAAACTGAACGTGGTCACAATCCAACCCTCATTTCCAAGCCATTTTCAAAGGGAAGTGCGTGTGTATGGGAAGGAGGGGGGCATAGGAAGGAAAAAAGGAAAGAATAACCTGGTGAAGGAAGTAAATAATCATTTGAGGGAAGACACTGAGAGAAGCTACATAAGCAACATATAAAAGCAGAAAAGAAGGAATTTGTTATAGAATACTCAACTGCAAAACTATTTCTGAATTTGGAGTAGACGCACTGCTCGAGCAGAAAATTCAATGCATTTCTCAAATTTGAGATAGGCACAGGGCAGTCATATTTTCTCCTCTGGACAGCAAGTCACCCCAATTTGCTCATTACAAGTAATAGGTAGGACGGAGATATTTACACGAGTGAGGCAACTCAAATTAACTTTCAGACACTGCTTCTGCGGACTCAGGCCAGGATAACATCATGACTATGCCTTCCTTAATTGGTATTTTGAGAGACACTCTTGGAAATTCCCTAAAAATCCTGCTTAGAAGTTGTTGTTGGGTTGGGGTTTTTTACGAGTATTCACTGGGGCTTCACAGAAAACACATTTCCAGTAAAAGTGGAACATCAAGGCAACTGCTCAGGAATGTAATCAAAAATGCATTCAAATAATTTCCTCCATATTTCTCTTATCATTAGCTCTCCCAACATCAGCCTAGAACTCTTGGGGAAGGAACAGAATTTCACTGTTAATACCCAAATAGAGTAGCAGAAGTCATGAATGCTGACCTTAGCCACTTTCAGCAGGAAAACAGACAGAAATTTGCAAGCAAAGAACATCGGGGAAGAAATACTCAAGATGAAACCATGAGCAGGAGTCATCAGATCTCATTTGGGAGAGTAAGTCTAATGTTAGGTCTATGAAACAGACCCCTCTCTGCTGCAGTACGGACTCACATTCGTACCTTTTGAACTGTACTCTTTCATCTTCTCTAGTACTTCAGGCTGGCTCATGCCTTGTTCCGGCAGTGCTTTGATATAATCCTTTTCATCTTTCAGGAAGGATAAACTGGAAGTGACATCATTCAAGGCTTCATCAATCTTCTTTTGAATCTAAAAAAGAAAGGAAAACCCTATCAACAATGGCACTGGCCATACTATAAACGATTGTTGAGTGCGTGCAAGATCGAACTCACTAACTACATCCGTACTATTGAGCAGGATAGATAGGAACTGTTTGAGCTTTATGGCAAAAATGCATGGCAGAGTTGACAGCCCCACAGTTCAACTCTTCCTTCCTACCAACCTCTCCCTCCAAAAACAATCTGCCTAGAATGGTGAATCAGCACACACTAGAGTCTAAACCACACTAAGCCAGCTAGCATAGCCCAGAATTGTGCCAAGTAACGGGTGATTGCGGAGTGGCACTTGGACCACTGCTTGCCTGCATTTTCCTTAACAGCACAGACACCACCACCACAACCTTCAGACAGAGTATGTCCTTCAATGAGCAGTGGGAGCTTTGATCCTCTTCTTTAACACTTGAGAAAACAAAGCTCAAGGCAAAAAAGCCACCTTCTCGTCCACCAATCCTTTTTAAGTCACAGTTTTTCATTTGTAGAAGTCTTCAGATGCATTCTATCTTCTACCTTGTCTCCTCTGCCATCATACAAATAGTCTACACACTCACAAAAATATAGAGAAACAATAAAGAAATCTCCACTAGAGGCAGGGTTAGGATCTTTCCTCCTACCCACACCTCACATTGTGGAAGCCCAGACTTCTCACAACACATTCCAAAGTACAGACTCTTCTCCCAAGCAACACAAGTGTTGGGATATCATCAGCTTTAAAGACTTTTGGACATTGGATTGCCTCAAAGTCAAGGCCTCTTGTAAGCAACTGATAGGTTATCAGGTATCAGCCTACCAAAGAGCAGAACAGTACACAGACAGGACACACCAGGAGTCCTCTGGCACAGGAGTGCTAGCCCCAAGTCTTGACAAAAACAGACTTGCATACAAGAGGCCCAGAAGTCATCCTTTTCTAACAGGCAGAAGAGAACAAATCATTAATTCATCTCCTCAAAAGCTACTCAAGTTAGAAGGCAACAGTTGGGGCACTTTACATGACATGAGGCGGGGATGCTAGTCCCTTCCCAAGTGCTGAGGGAGAAGCTTGAAAACTACTTCCACATCCGTGGCAAAATGAAAAAGTTCATTTGATAAAATTGCCTATAACAGAACTGACTGCCCAAATAAATGTGTAAATCTTTCAACACATCAAGCAGAAAGAAGGGCAATCATCAAGTGTGACACCATCGTTTATTATGTAAAATAAACCAAGCTGTGCATTTCTCGATCATTATTTCATTAACATGCTGAAACATGCTGACATTTATCATCTCAAGTTTTTACACAAAAAACCCATCTCTCTAAAGCTTTATCTTTAATCATTACACAAACTTCTGACATCTTTGTACTATAATGCTAACTACTTCTAATAGGAATCTGACCTCTAAACTAATCATGGTGAGTCATCTGACTAAAGAAATTATCTGTCTGTGTTGCACAACAAACACCTGGCTATCTCACAGAACAGGTTCAATCCTGTCCCCTTCTTCCATAAATAAAATTATTTTCTTAAAAATCTAACAACAAGGAAACATTACTGAAGGTTTCTGTAATTAGTGGAGAATTCTGTAACTGTACTTACTGATTCTTGGTTAAAAAATAACAAAAGGTGGCACCCCTGTTTTATGAGAGTGATACCATGACAAAAAGAGTAGATAGAAATTATAACTTCAATTAAACCAGGTGGCAGCAGAAGACTTTCCAGACCTATATTCTCAGATCATTATGATCACAGTAACATGACAGGAGAGATGCACGGAACCGTAAGGTCTCGGAGAGCATCATGCTGGCTGAAACAGGGACCTAGGATAATATTAAGAAAAGTTGTCCAAATACTTACTATAGCCCCAACAAATGGCATTTTTCTCAGTAGTTTAAAGAACTGTTTTTTAATTCGGGACGTTAAACCTGAAAGACAAAAGTGAGAAATTAACCTAATATAATTCAAGAAACAAAAGAAAAATGGACTCTGGACTCAGTGGTTCCGATACAGCCTATGGTACAGGCTCATATTAGACAGATTAGCATATCAAAGAGCAAGGTTCAGAAATGGAACAGGCTACAGAAACATCAACTGCTTGCAGAACATGGCAATCAATAATTTGACTCATTTTTTTACTTACACAGGAATTTGCACCCACATGTGGAATTTTACAGAGAAGAAAGGGACTCTAAGATTTGCTAAAGGCAAGGTCTCCAGCGAAAAAAGGGAAAGCACTTCTTGAAATTGTTTTCTGCATCTTCAAACCAGAATATTATTGTAACATCAAAACACTCAGCAACATTGAAACAGGCTCCCAGACCAAAGGAGGAAAAGGCAGTTCAGCCATAACGTGACAAAGCTTCACCCAGCGGCTGGCCATCCAAAACAGGAAACACATGATGCAACGGGAGGCAACTGAGGGAAAGGACAGAAGGAAGAGCAGGAATTCCACCACAGTCCAAATACTGAAATGAGAGAAGCCACTGATGACAAACACCGGAAAACTCCCAGGGTAGCTCTAAAGGCAGCAATGAAAGCAGGATGACAGAGATGCTTTATAGCCAACAAAAATGCCTTGAGTCCTACAGGCGTTTCAGTTGAGCACCAGCTGTTACAGGACACATACACCGAGAAACAACTAAACAAACTTTAAAAATCAACCATTGCAGGACTTCACCATTTTATCTACATTTTCCCTGCCACTTCATATATATTTTGAAAAGCTACAGAAGGAAAATAACTGCAGTTTGGCACATTCTGTAGCAAGCGCTCATTAACACTCTGACAATAACATTTCTATTGCATATTTTAGTGTGCACGCTGTTTCATTAATAACTTTCATCCACAGTGAGAAAAGACTACAAACTCTGGAAAAATTCAGACAATCCAGTCAGATCTTTAAAAAGTTAGTCAATACTTAAAAAAAAATAAATACTGTGCAACAGTACAAATACTAGCCAAGAAGCTAACGTAACCCTGTACTGAGCAAAAGATTCATACCATTTTGTTCCTTCTATAGATGTTCCATTATTCAGCTACACCCTTTAAAAAGAAAAAAGGCTGGCTGAGGAAGAGAAGTAAACATCGAGTTAAAAACTCGGCTATTTTTAACAAACTGTGTACCCTAAGGCCTGTGGGAACTACAAAGCACTGTGTTCTCCTCTGAGAGCAAGGTAGTTATCTCTGGCCATCACACAGGCAGAGAAAACTGCAGGTTCATCAAAAGAGATCTCACCGAAGAGCTGTCAATATATCAAAGTGCTCAAAACAGGAAGATACTCTAGGAAAAAAAATATAAAAATAAATCCGCATAACAATACCACAAGCAATTATCATGAACATCCTGAGGATGAAATGTGCCTCCAACACCAAATCAAAACTACATCTCCTCCCCCACCAGGACCGGAAACAATGAAGAGCACGAGTTATCCAGACACTTTTCTCCTGTGACTAAGTTCACAAGAACCCAGCTCTCAAATAAATTTCCCCAGAGAGTGTTGTGACAAGTAAATGGTTTAGCCAAAAGCAAACAGGAGACGAGAAGAAGGGAAGATGCAGGCACATTCCAGGCTGGATAACCACACCTTCTGGAGGAATGGAGGTGTTTCATTGATCAGACAGGCCTTGACCTTAATTTGGAAGAGGGTTTTGTTAATACTAGTCGACTGCAGAAGGCCCATTTTAACAAGATTTTAGCCTTGTTTCATCCTCTTTCCCTCTGCTATTTAGGAACAACTCTCTCCCCACTCCCTTTCCCCCGAACTTAAGAAATCCCCCCATTTCAAATACTTACTCTCAGACTGGAAAAGGAAGCCATGCAGCCATACGCTTATAAGCGTAGAAGAAAACGTCAACCCAACAAGTTGCCAGGGTTCAAGTCCATCACACTGGGCATTCACAAAGCCAGTTAATTTCTCCCAGTACAGCTGGAGGATTTCCTTGTAGGGAATAACAGCATCCTGGCACAAAAGAAAATGACACTGATATTGACAGAAGTTCAAACGTGCACACAAATAGGGCATCAAAATGTCTATGAGTGTAGTCTATTAAAAAGGTGCTTTTCAGTAAGAAGACCCCATGCTTTCCTTAATTCCTGGAACGGGAACAGGGAGGAGACAGTTGTCATTCATTTCTAGTCAAGACCTACTGATAAAAATACACATCTTGAGAGATTTCAAATATTCAGAGAGGAAGGGCAAGGGCAGGCGAGTAAGATGTGCAAGCTTCACAGTCTCAAGACTCATCACCAGATCTTACCATGGCCCAAGAGAAGCAATTGTGTTGATCTCAGTATTTTATCCAAGGAATTATTACGTTCAGTGAACACTGAACTACCACCCTTCAAAGGAGACACCACTCCATCAGGTATCACCAAAACAGATCTATTAAGTAGACCCAGGGCTGGATTTTTAAAGAAGATGTAAGTACTCAGCAACTCCTTAAGTTTAAGATGTAATTAGTACTTTCCATACAAAGGCAGGACAGAAGAGACAAACACTGCTGCTGCCAAAAGAAACCCAGAAAACTGTGATGCAACAACAATTACAATGTCAAGCTAGCAATTACTGTCAGGACACAACCAAAGTACTTAATCAATATTTTCAAAGCACACTCTCTTCAAGAGTCTCAGAAGAACAGGACGGGGAAAAAAATAACATATACAAGGGGAAAAAAGCCATTTTCTCCCCAAAACAGGGGTCTTCAGCACATTAGCGCTGGAAAAAAGTTTCTAGAGGTAAGAACCCAGGTAACCGCACCTTGTTTGGAGCTATGACCAAAAATAAGTATTTGGGGGGGTTGTCGCACGTTACAGACAAAAGCTTGTGCATTTTACTTTACTTTTTTTTTAAAGCTTCTTCAGCTGCCTCCAGAACGCTCTTCCCAACCCTTCTCTCACTTTAACCTCCCTTCAGGCCTAGTTTTCCCCAGTTTTGCTGTAAAGTTTTCAGGGGGCATGTTCAGCACTACAAAGCTTCACCCTCCAAACAACACAGAAAGTACTTGGTTTTTCAAGATTGGTTAATAAACCTTGGAAGAAATACATCCTTGATACCTATGCTGTCATACTGTTAGTGGGTATAGAGCAGCTTGCAAAGACGGATATAAATAAATCACTTAATTAAAAGCTGCTAAAACTTTCCTTCTCGGAACCCTTTACACTTCTGGGTCAATTCACGAAAAGAAACCTCATTTAATTTTGTTTAGGTCACATTTAGGGGTAACATGACATTTCAATACAACTGGAGAGGCTACAAACAGCCTAAAAAAAGCCAAGTTCTTCCAAATAATCATTGGAAAAAGGCAAGATTCCCTGTCAAAAAAAAAAAAAAAAACCACTAATGAATATTCACTACTTTGGCAGAGCAGTAAAATCCATATAATGCAAGCGAGTTTAAAAATATTTAAGCAACCCAAACATAAAGCTAAAAAACAACAGTGTCAACTCGTCAGAGAGCTCTAATACCACCCACGTCCCAGCACAGGCTGAAGGACACAGACTGAACTGGGCAAAACCAGGTCTCCTCACAAGGAGCAGCACTCAGCTATGAGAAGTCAAATTAGCACTCATCCGATCGACAAAGGGCAATTTAAAAATACACCAGCTCCTTCAGCCTTGAAAATGAGACAGCCACATAAACCATTGCAATTAAGTAATGCCCTAGCTAACGCCCAGTCCTCCATTCCAGTCACCACAAAGCTGATTTAACCCTAGAATTTAAGGGAAGAGCTACATTTTTCAGCTAACCAGAGGTGGTACTTAAGTTTCATTGAGTTTGCACAATCTTCTACGAAAAATCCCTGGAAAGGCATGTTTACCCAACAACAAGCAACTTCTGTTCATTGCCTAATGCTGAGATATCGTTCAGTTTTGAAACTCCTGTATTTAAAGAATGGAAACGGAGCCACTAACATGCTGCTGTCTCAAGAGGTATTCTCAACTGATGGCAAGAAAACACTGCAGCATCAAAATTAAAGTGGGTTGTGCTTTTTTTGCTGAAGATGGAGGATAGAACATCATAGAGTTGGAAGGGACGTTAAAGATCATCCAGTTCCAACACCCCTGCCCTGGGCAGCGACACCTCCCACCAGACCAGGTTGTTCCAAGCCCCATCCAGCCTGGCCTTGAACCCCTCCAAGGATGGGGCATCCACAGCTTCTCTGGGAAACCTGTTCCAGTGTCTCATCACCCTCACAGATATCATCCTGATATCTGATATCTGATCTACATCTCCTATCTTCAGTTTAAAACCATTACCCCTTGTCCTACTGCTACACCCTCTCCATCTCTCCAGTAGTGCTTTTAGGTACTGGAAGGGGCTCTAAGATCTCCCTGGAGCCTTCTCTTCTCCAGGCTGAACAACCCCAAATCTCTCAGCCTGTCCTCACAGCAGAGGTGCTCCATCATTCTGATCATCTTTGTGGCCTCCTCTGGACTTGTTCCAACAGGTCCTTGTCCTTCCTATGATGGGGGTCCCCCAAGCTGGACACAGTACTCCAGGTGGGGTCTCACCAGAGCAGAGCAGAGGGGCAGAACCACATCCCTCAACGTGCTGGCCACACTTCTCGAGATGCAGCCCAGGATACTGTAAGCTATAAGCTCAAAAGCAAAACAGAACATGACCTTTTAGACAGCAGCCCCTTAAATCAATGGCCAAGCTAAAATAAATTAATCTGGAAAGAGATTGATCTCACTCTTGGAAAAAGCTCTGGACAGAAGATCCTAGCCAACTGCACACTCCCCACTGAAACCACTGCGTTCTGCAGCACATCGGCCCTCCTCTGGGATGGGAGAAAACAAAAAAGGCAGTTTTTCTAGACACAATGAATACCAATGTAAACCCTGCACCCTATCACACGGATAAGCCAACCAACAACAGGGATAAAGCTCGGAAAAGCTCTTCTTGTCCTCTGTTTTCCAAGAGCCCATCAAACCAGTGCTCTGCTCTGTAAATTCAGGCTGCTCAACTCTTAACTTTGGGTAATCCCAAGCAAAGT
This sequence comes from Gallinago jamesoni, assembly GCA_025769975.1. Taxonomy (NCBI): domain Eukaryota; kingdom Metazoa; phylum Chordata; class Aves; order Charadriiformes; family Scolopacidae; genus Gallinago; species Gallinago jamesoni. The sequence goes on along the minus strand of JAOQGH010000002.1, from coordinate 3,627,131 downwards.
GCAGACGGGAGGTCTGCAACACTCCAGCAATCCCAGAGTGCTACTGCACGAAAGTATATCCTCAGCCACAACACCAGCAAAAAAGGCTCAGGTACACAACAAAGACATCACGGACAAATGAACAACATTCACTTTTCTGCTCTTAGCCTACCACATCTACAAAGGACCATGCCTCTGCCTCGGCTCACTTTTCCATTACCGAGATGCAAGACAAAATATTTCACTTCAGGTTTACCCCAAGCATGCACGGCAGCACTGATATATCATAACACAAAGGTTTTCAGGACTTGGACATACCAAAGAGAAGATTTTCGTTATGTTAATTGAGCCATTGAAGAATTTCTTTCCCTCTCTTCCTTTAAAAAAAAAAATAATATCTATGATCACTCCACAAAGAATACAGTTTGACAAGGTAAAGTTTTCTCTGTATTTCTCACTTCCCTTTCTTCAGTCATTTCATACTTACAAAAGAGTTTGAAGGATGAAATTGATCAATTTAGGAGGATAATTAAAAGAGGGATTAAAAAAAAAAGAACAGTGAAAATTGGCACAGAAGACAAGCTAGCAATGAAATACAATATCCCAGCTCCCCAGCTAACTATGCACTCAGCATTTTTAAAGCATCTCTTTGCCCCACAGTATCCAGCAAGATACGAGAGACCTCTACTTTCCGAATTATTAACTTAATCCTAGAGAAACCAGAGGGCATTTAGAAGGTTGCAGTTGGATGTACTCTGCTTTTATTACACCCAAGAACGTGTGACGACCCTCTCACTGCTGAGGCCCTACACTACTTCCTTATTTTAGGGGGAGGAGGCAGGGTAATAAATATATTGCCTACATTCAAGCCAAGCCATTTGAACCCCTTCTGTTGCAGCCCTGAAGGAGCTGCTCATAACAGAGTGAAAAACAGTTGGGTTTTTCCTCCCAGTCAACCTCAGCCAAAAGAAATGTTCATCATATGCAATAAGGGAGGGTGCACTTCCAGCTTTGCAGGATTATAATATCCATTCACCCCTGCTACTACCGCTTCCCCAGCTGGGCTAAAGACAACAAGCTGGCCTGATTTTAAGCCTATCTACAGGACAGAATTTAATGTAAGACAATAACCTGCTTATTTGTGAAGGCATCAAAAAAATAAAAGTCTCCTTCGCCATTACAGGAAAGTAGGTAAGCTGGTTTTATTTCCCTAAGAGAACCTTCCCCTAACAAAAGCTTCACAAGACACAGGATTACTTCAGAAGCAGTTTAAAAGCCCTGACTTATGAGCATGCCGAAAAGCATGGGGGAAAAATCTCCACTGGAGGATTTGGTTTTAATTCTCAGAGCATTAAGACAGACCCAGGTATCCGATAAAATACTAATTGCTATCATTAGGAACTGCAGTGTTCATTTGCACTGATATTAATGCACTCAGCAGCCCAAGCAGTTTACATATTGAATTTTTAGCTCCACAGATTAGGGATACATCCTTAGTACTTTATTTCTAAAAGCCATTAGCTAGCTGAGCTGGTTCCAGGGATAGCACTTACGCCACTACAAAAGAGGACAAATTAACTGCAGTAATGCTCTTCTGTCCCAGATGACAGAAAAGAAAGGGGGGGGTGGAAATGCCAAAGCTAACGAGAACAGATTTTGCAGTTTTGCCAGAACAGCATTTCCTTGGCTGTGAGTTTTAGGACTCAAATAAGCCTTAAAAGAAAAAAAAAAAAAAAAAGAGAAAAAAAAAGAGAGAAAGAAACAGAAAGGCAATAAACTGGAGGGCCTCATACTTTTGCTGCAAGTGCCTCCTGTTTTTGACACTGTAAAGTGGAAGCAGTGTTAAAAGTTTACCTGCGGGAAAAGTAGAAAAAAAGGGTTTATCAGCAAAATCTTCCTTCCCCCTAGAGAGCGTTTAAGCGGGCCACAGAATAAAAGTAGCTTTTAAAGATAAGTTTATTTTAAGCAACAGCATGAGTCTTAGGCTGACTCTGCAATTAGAAATTGCCGAGATCAAACCACATCCTCAGTTTTCACCTGAATCCACACGTTTCCCCAAACCAGGGACCCCCTGTCCACCTCCCTGTGCCTGACCCTTAACAGCTGCCTTTGCCATTTGTCTTCCCTCAGTCCAACAGAGCCGATGAAGGAGGCGGCACGTCGCACAACTCAGCACGTAGTAAATCAAGGCAGAGGGAGATTGCTCATAGCGACTACACGAGCTCGGCTGATTAGGGCAACGCACAGGATACAGGTATCGCCACTGTAATTAAGGCCTGGGCTCCTATGCAACAAGTTTCTCCCAGGAGAAGGCTTCCCGACTGAAAATACACCACACAAAACCAGCAACGACGCAGCAGCTTCGTTTATTTATTCTGCTCTTAAGAAGGAAGACTTCAATTAGCAGTGCCTTAGCTAACACCTCGTTGCCATGCCTGCACAGGCTCTGGCCACGAAAAGGCACATCTGACCAGCATAACTACACAGCCTAACTGGCCTAGCCGCAGGTAAGTACTGGTCTCGCTCCCTTCAGCCAGCCAGCTTCCTACTGGAGAGGCAGGGAATGGGATTGAGCAATGCCATCTCAGCCTCGGAGGGTGCTAGCTGCTGCACGTGCCTACAGTGTTTTAATTAGCGCCCCGGTAATGAATCGGCTCCTCCGTCCCTCCCTGCCACCCCCAGTGTGACAAACAGCTTTACATCCGCGTGGGGCAGAGAGTATTTGTTAGTCAGCTCCTGATTATAGCTCCAGGTTTGCGTGCTACCCCCCCTTCACCAAAGGATGTGGGCACACAGAGAGGCACCAGACACAAGCTGTCTCAAAAAAAAAACAAAAAACCAAGAGCCTTTAGATGTACGGGCTGAACTACAGGAAAGAAAAGCACATTCAGGTCATGCTCATCTTTACCACAGCTCCATGGCACCGCCAGCTTCTGTGTTGCATCTATTTCCACCGCTGCCATACTGAATTATTTTTTTCCCCAGAGGGATGGCAAATTATTCTTTTTTTTTTTTTTTGCCATATATAGTGTATGCAAAATGAATGTATATGTACTATCCCACCAGCTCTGAGAGTTCAGGGGGAGTGGCTAGACAAGAGCTAATTATAGCTTCAGTACAAAACAAACAAGGCAGCAACTCAGAGTAAGACCAGCAGCATCCCAGTTTCCACTGCAGAGAAGGAACATAAAACTATCAAAACAAGACGGAAAAAGACTGATTTGAGGCTCAAAAAATGTGTAGTTTTACAACAGCCCAAAGGACTCCAAAATTAGATGCAAGTTTAAATTTCATTTAACCCAAAACACACCTTGTTACCTACTGTTCACTTTGCTCACTGCAAACCAACCAATTCATACAAGCAAAGTTTCTGCAAACATCTAGGTAGCACAGATCTCAAATCTCATAAGAGACAGGATGCACTCGATAGATACCCTCCATGAGCCCACTATGGATCTCCTTGTGGGTCACCAGCTCCAAGAAGGTGCAGTTTCTGCAAGGAAACGTCCTCTCCCAGAATCCACGATAATTAGAATAAGAGAAGTGCTCGGTTCCCTGTGTGCTGGGACTCATCTGGACACATTTGTTCATCCCTCCACTCAGCATCCTCTCGGATCACGCAGTCCTTTCTGCGGAACAAAACTGGTATTTATTGGAAACCTTCTGCGAGTAGCCCAGTGCCATGCAGAGGTACACGCAGCAATAAAAGATAAAAAGTTCTCGGGGGGGAGCTGCCTGAAAGCAGACGAGATAGCACAGCAATTGTTCTGGGAACGGGCATCCGAGAACAGAGGCAGCACCAAGACCTGGCACAGCTTCCTAGCAGGGTTATGCAAGCCTCTGACAAAACCCCTAGTATCAGCACAAACTGAATGTCGCTATTATACATTTAAGGGCCTTCTTCTTGGGCAACTTTTGACCACGGCATAGAAATCCTCAGCGACTATCTTATCGACACCAACGCGTCAAACCCTTCGACCCCCGTGATACCTGGTCACATGCCCTTCCTGATACGTGGCACGGATGGATCTCAAGGAGCGAGGAGCAGGTAAAGGAAACAGAAACACTCAGAACACGAGGACTCCCAAGCAAATTTAGCTGCAAATTTCCAAGAAGCACCAATCTTTCCAAAATAGAAGAAAGTCAGTCCTATCACAGTCACCACAGCCCAATGCAAAGAGACCAACACACCCATTACTACAACATCATTCAAAAACAAAAAAAAGCCAAATCTCAGTTACACATCACACTCTAAGGACAGTACTAAAACGTACTTCAAAGCTCCTATCACTACACTAACCAGTAAAGGGCCACTGCCACTTAACCAGTATGCAAAGAGATTTCAGTACGAAATACTCCAGAAGGAAGGCCTGCTAATACTTGTCTTTGATCGCCTGGGACACAGGGAACAAGAGCAATAGTTGTAAGTCAAAAATGCGTTGCTCTGTTTCCAAAAAACAGAGTGAGAACAGATCAGGCCTTCTAAAACAATCCTCACTGCACACAAGGGTCTGTGGTGGGAAACAGCTGGTACAAGAGGAGATCAGCTGGCAACTATGCCTTTTTTATTGCCAGAATTGTGTGTTTGGCAGGAAGAGACAAGCAGCACCTCAAAATCCTTACTCATGGAAATGGGCTCTACTGATTCCCCTTTTGCCAAGACAGTCACAGCAAGGCTTTGATCACTGCCACACCAGTCAAACCACATGCACACAAAAAATGCTCTGATTAGGTTTATCTCACCACCACCAAACAGTGGAAATATGCGCTGGAGAAATCAGAGGCTAGGAACCATCTCAGCTGACCATCCCCTGCTCAGGTTACCAATTCATCTATGACTTTCAAGGATAGTGAGAGGGTGGAAAACTCTTAGTAGGCTGGAAGTGTGCAGTACATGGGAGAAACAAGATTTTTCTTCATCAAGGTAAAATATCCAGTGCCTCACAATCCTTTTTTGCTAAAGTCATGGGAAAGATTGCAGAGTCAAACCACAATTTATGAAAAATGTTGTGTATCAGTGTTTCTCCAGAGAAAGCTTCAGCCCCTGAGTACACAGCCAACTTCATTAGCTTTCCAGAAGCCAGGAACCCTGTGCTGTTTACACTAATACAGTAGCAAACCTGCATAGGTCTTCCAGACGCAGCAAGTAACCATATTCTCTGCAAAGCCTTGGCACAGAGCGACTAAGGTGAGAACAGCCTGACCACACAGCAAGCTTCCAGAAACCCCAGGCCAGTCTAGACCACGCTGTGCACAAGGTGCGCAGTTGTCTCCTCGGTTCCAAAAGACCTAACTTTTGGCAGCTGAAAGCAACCGAAACGCAAGCCACGTGAGCTCTCCACGCTGTGTGCACCCACAGATGAAAGGCATTGCCTTTGATGACCCCCCCTAAGTCGGAGGTGGTGACACACTGGGCTGGGCAAAGCTCCACACCAGAGTGGGAAGAGGAAGCGGCACTTGAGTGTTTGGGCACGGAGAGACACTCCCCGTGACCCAGTGGGAAGAGGCAGTCAGCCAGAGATGATGCCCTTTTGTCAATCATGGTAGCAGCCATGATTCCTCCCCCCCCACCCCGTTCCTGGGGAGGGGGGAAAGGGGGAAAGCTAGCACCCCTTCCAGGTTTGAGGGCTCAGAAAACAAGGACCGTGTCCCAGCGCCGGCTGTATCTCAAGCAATCTCGGTCACGACTGAAGAGCTGGCTTCTCTATTACTCCCAGCCAAAAAAAAAATAAAAAATAAAAAAAATAATAAGCAAGCAAACAGGGTCTCTACTAGCCAGGCAATTTCCAGCAGAGCTCAGGCACCCCAGAGCAAGAAGGAAAACCCAATTTCTCGCCCCCCTCCCCCCCCCCAACACATACACAAGGCTGAAATAAACCCACAAAGCCACCTGAAAACACTATTTTAGACCCTCCCTGCCCTGAAACGAGACACCTGTGGGAGACAGGCCTGCCAAGGGTGACTCGCCATCTCCTTTAGGGGCACAGCACCGGCCGCCGGCGTGAGCCCGGGGTGGGGGGGTCCGGCGGGAGGGGGCCCAGGCCCCCTCCCGCCGGACCCCCCCACCCCGGGCTCCCGCCGGCGGCCAGGAGGCTCCTGAGAGGGCCACCGATAGCCCCTTGCCCACACACACACACCCCCCAGGCCGGACAAGGCTCCGGCCTCGCCGCCTGAGGGCCGGGCCGGTGCAGGCCGCGCACCGGGGGACACCCCTATCTCTTTATCCCCCCTCCTCCTCCTCCTCCGTCCCCCAACCCAGCCGGGCACCCATTATCTATCCCCCCCCCCCCCAAAATCCCCACTCACCATCGCTGCTGCCTCCTCCTTCTCCTTCTGCCGCCTCCTCCTCCTCCTCCTCTTCGGCCTCACAGGGTCCCGGCGCCTCCCGCCCTCATCACTGCGCCCCCTGCCGGGCCCGAGCGGGAGGAGCGGGGCGGGACGTGAAGGGAAGGCCGGGGCCTGTGGGGAGGGCCCGGTTGGAGGCCCATCCCTGGATAAAAAGGCTTTAAAGCCTGCGCTGCAGCACGGGGTGGGGGAAAAGGCGATTTTTCGGTAAAAAGCCGAAAAAAAAAAAAAAAATGGGGTTCTTATAAGGCTGCCCGCGTCCCTACCCGGTGTTGACGCCCCGGGTGTGAGGAGCTGGGAAACCTCCCCAGGCTGGGGAGCACCTAATAAGGGCGATTTGGGGAATTAAGGTGGAAGCAGCAGTTCACAGAAGGGTTAGAGCTGGACGGGACCTTAAAGATATGAATCGGATAAAGATATGATCTTTCAGGTCCCTCCTAACCTAAACCATTCCATGATCATCGAGTTCCAACCCCCTGCCCTGGGCAGGGACACCTCCCACCAGACCAGGTTGCTCCAAGCCCCATCCAGCC
>JAOQGH010000002.1:3577166-3606389 GCA_025769975.1 Gallinago jamesoni | reverse complement strand
CTTCTTCTGTTGAGGGCTCCAGCCCTGCACACAGTGCTCCAGGTGAGGTCTCACCAGAGCAGAGCAAAGTGGCAGAAGCACTTCTCCGGACCTGCTCATCCCTAGCTCCCAGAAGGTAGAAGAGCAAGCAAATAGCAGAGCTTTAAGTGAGGAACTGGACCCTCTGGTTCAGCTGATTACCAAGGGTTTATAGGGAAATGCAGGGTCTGGAAAACAGGACCTGTGAGGTGAGAGAGGAACAAAATAGGGTTGCGACTGAGATACCTTCAAATTCCTCTCATAAAGAAGAGAAACAACTTCCCACATCAACAGGGGCTAGGGTTAGAAGCAACAAGGTAAAATTGCAGCAAGGTGAGACATCTGTACAGCAGTAAAGAGCTGGGATACATTCACTGTAGAAACTGAGAAATCTCCATCAGCAGAGACTCCTTATGAAATGGTCAGGCATTTGTTCATTCAGTCATCACGGTAAAGGTGGCCACGGGGACTTCTTGAAGCCGATCCCGTCCCTCTTTTCCCCGCACTTGCACAAAACATCACTGCCCATTAAGACAGCAAAGTCTTTTTTTCAGCTCATCAGACCTCAGGAGACCTCAGATTGAGGTGTAAACCCAACTTCGTTGCGCACGGGCTCTCCTCTGCCCCCCATCCCGAGCCGTAGCTATGGTGAGCAACCAACAACTCACAAGGAACCAAACCAGGGATTATTTCACAGCCCATTTCAGGAAGCGGGATGGAGGGGGGGAAAAAAAAAAAAAAAAAAGGAAGACAAAAAAGAGGCAGGCTTTTGCTGCTGCCCTGAGAAATGCAGCCTAGCAACCTCCACACAATAAAGCACAAAGTGCACAGACGGTGCCCAGCAGAAAAGGGGAATGGTTTACAAGCCTCTCCCCGCAGGGCTGGTGATGAGCAGCTCTTTTTATAGAGCTCATAACAAACTTAGCACTGGTGCTGATTGTTTTCACCCACCCAGGTAGCACAATCTAAGCTTTTGGTTGTTTTTTTTGTTTGTTTGTTTTTTGTTGTTGTTTGTTTGTTTGTTTTTCTCTTTTTTCTCCTGGGAAGAAATTGCCTGAAAAACAGGCTGGGAAGAAAGGAGCTCTGGCTGCCAGACCCAGCTGACCCCAACCATCTTAAAAAGGGCTGGTCCGAGACCACAGCTGCATGAAAACATAAGATCGATTCACAAATAAAATAGCTCCAAACCTCTCAAAGCCAAATATTTACTATTGCTGCCTGAGCGCACTTGAGTTTTTTCACCTCCCTTTGACTATTACTTGCTTTTTGAACAGGTAACACCCACACCAGTCTGATACTTTCCTGCCCTTGCTCACAGGGCAAGTAATGGGCTGTTTTGCAGGAATATAAATCACTTCTTAAGCTGTTTGTCTTGTAGAAAAGAATATGTCTGCACAGTATTGCTCTTGGTATCTCATTGAGTTCATAAGATGAACTCTAGTGGAAGTGTCAGACCTCAGACATCAATATACCTTACCCAACAAAAAATTTTTGCACTGCACAAAGTCCTAGGATTCATCCCACCTACCTCAGAGACCTGCACAAGGGGGAGGAGGAAGATGTAGATGTTTGGGGAGTGATAACACCTCCTTGCAGAATCCATGGCCCCACACAACTCAGATGGATGAGATAGGGTAACCCAGTACAGACAGCATCCTCACCAACAAGGTCTGTTTGGAATCATCTGACATCAGGTCTTCTCATAAAGGTTCCATCAGCACTTTGATGGAACATGAAGCAGCTTTAGGTCCATCCAGGAACAGCAGATATGGGACAGACAGAGCAGCTACCAAAGCCACAGCATAGTCTGGAGGCTGACCTTAAATAAGCTCCTGGGCCCATGGGTGTGAGTAGAGGCCCCAGGCAGGGCTCATTAGGGCCGTTAGTGCCCTCAGCTTTACAATGGACACCCTTGACCCTGAGGGTCCTCATGGCCAGTATGTCCCCATACAACTTCAGGGCACCTGAACCATACCTGCTCCTTCCCAGCTAAGAGACACTGCAGGGGAAGCTCCCTCTGTGTTAAAAGAGGGACAAACAGAGTCTCTGAAGGTTTTTAAGCCCAAGAATTAAAAAAACACTAAGGAAGCACCCATCAGGTACATGTGGATGGGTGTTTAGAAGCTGTTACATGGCTGTACCTACCTCTGAGCACTCTAATAAAAAGTACTGCTCACTGTTAGCGGAGAGTATCATCTGCTCCCAGGGAGCTCCAAGGAGCAGCAGAAGACATTCCTTCTAGGTTTCTCTGTTATTTCCGTGATTTCCCATGAAGGAGTCCCCTTCATCCTGTTATGTACTCTCCATGATTTCCTGCTTCCCCTTCTGAGGTATCTGCATATTTTATCAGTGGGGCTTTTTCTACTTGCTTCCAGGTCTTTCCTGAAAAATAAGAGGCTGGAGTGGGTGCATAACTACAGAAAGGTGCAAAAAATGGGAAAAGAACAGAGCCCTTAGGAAGTCTTCCTTTCCACCTTCCCATCCATCCCAGGGGGATCAAATACTGGGAAGAGAGCTGGGAACTCCCCAGCCAGCCAAGAGTTGTGCTGGGAGATCCCCAAGATGGGGCAGCCATCTCCCCAGTTCAGACCCCAGTACAGTAGTCTCCAAGCCTAGAGGCTGGCCGCTGGTATTGGTGTTCCCCTGGATAAGGAGTGTTTGGGTGTCATTATTTCCACTAGACATTTTTGACAAGGATCTACACCTGGAAATCCCCTGAAAACACCCTTTGGGGCTTGCAGTTGATGGGCTTTGATGCAAGAGTCCCTGTTGCCTTCATCCTGTTGTCATCTAGGTGAGTTCAGCCTCTGGGCAGGTTGACCACCTTTTGCCAAAGTCCACCTGGCAAGGTTCTTGCGTGTCTCTCTGACCCTGGGGCATGGTGACCTGGTGACACTGACCCCCTTTGCTCCGCTCTCCTGCCAACAGGCTTTGGACCTGCCACATAGGTCCTGCAGTCAGATTCCCCCCATGGCAATTCAGCGGTGGCTGCTCACAGCTGGCCAGTAGGGTGAGGACCACCTGGAGCATGAGGGTTGGGGACCAGAGCGAGGGGCTTGACATCCCAATTCTGCCCATAGAGCTTGCCACCAGGTCATTTCCAGGGGAACTAAACAGCAAGCACAGTCTCCAAATAAGAAAGTGAAATGATGGAGAGTTATTCGTGACCACTCTACATTAATTTAATTTATTAGAAGAGGATTTGCCCTGGCAGGTTGTGCCCAGATGGAAACGGGAGATCATGCTTCCCTCGGGTGACGCGTGAGGGTCTGGAGGAGCACCCAAGATCTCAGCAGGACTATTTTTAGGACCGTGCACCTGTCCATAGGTTTGCAAAGCCTCATTAGGCATCTTTCCAAGACCACAGGAGCCCCTCTAGGGTTTGGGAAGAACGTTTAGCAAACCTGAGGCCTTATAGAAGTTAAATTTGAGGTGAGTGAAAATTGAAAGCGAAGGTCCAGAAAAGAGGATCAGCTTGTGAGGCTTACTGTCAAAACTTTTAATGCAACAGTGGAAATGCACTTTCTTCTGTTCCCACTTTGCCCTTTTCTCATGGAAAAGAGCGTTGTTCTGGGGCTGTTGGAGACTGCAGCTTCCAACCTCCAGACTGAGCTGCAGGCGATGAGGGCAGAGACCGGGCAGCACAGGAGGTCCAGCCTGTAGGGATCGACACGGGGACACCGACCAGCCCAGCAAGTCCAGGGAGCAGAGGAGGAACCTGGGGAGACTGTGCTCCAAAGCTCCCTCAAGTAGGATGAAGCCCATGAGAAGAGACGCATCAGGGGACGCCGGTGAAATCAATCTTGCCCAAAGACCTTTTTTCCCCTTCTTTTGATCCAGCTGCGGGATGGATTCAAAGCTCACTGACGTTCATCCCATCGCTTGAGCAGTACGTGGATGAAAGCACGTGAGGTATGGGTAACCAGGCAGTGATGCTGGGCAGCAGTGCCTTTGCCTAGACCCACGGCCACCGTGTCCTATAGTCACTATATATCCCATAGTGGACAAATACAGCACCACAGAGCAGCAGGCGAAGCCATCTGCCCTTTATTTTCACGACCAGCCGTGGGAATATAAAACATCTGATTTCTTCTGCCTTTTCACCCATTCTCCCAGAGACAGAAGCGAGGACTGGGTGTGGAGGAAGAGAAACGGGGTGAAAACAGGCACCGAAACCCAACGTGCATCCCGGCACCCGCTTCTCCACTAACAAACCCAGGGCAGGGTTTTTTTTTTCTCTCCCAGCAGAGAAGTTGTTGCAGAGAGCCGCACGTCAGAGAGCGGGATTTGTTCCAGAGTCACACATCAAAGTCTGAGCTGGGTATTAAATTTCCCGCGTAATTGATGGAGTTAAATAAATACCATCAGAGGGAGATTAATGTCACAGTAAGGCAGTGCCCACGATAAGCAGCACACGGTGTCCTCCAAAGACACCTCTCACTTTAGAAGGGTCCGGGATGGTTGGTTTAGTCTAGACACTTTATTTAGGAACCTAGAGATAAATCCCATCCCTGCTGACTTTCCAGCCCCACGACTGCTTTACCTGCCCATTGCTATCTTGTCGTGGGGATGAGATTATAACGGAGGAGATCGAGAAATGACACCAAGACACCTTCCGTGCAGATTTCGGGTGGCAGCTCAGCATCTCATCCCCGGTAGCACAGGCAGCGGATAAACTCCCTTCCTCGGGACCGCTGGAAAAATCTCTACCAAGCAACTATCACATCGTTTTGCCTCTCAGATTTCCTGGCAGGTAGAAATTGGCAGTCCAGGGCTGCCTACAGGAAAGCAAGGTCCAGCTTGTCGGCTTCCCACACCCCAGTCCTGGAAGGACTGAGCAGCCAAGTCTAAATAAGCAAACGTGCCAAAATTCAGTTCCAGTCTGAGGCCTTCTTATCAGTGGGGTCTTTTTCACAAGCTCTTTCTGTTTGCCTTTCCCCTCTCTGGGTAGTGTGTTTATCTGCAACCAGCAAACACCCTGGGACCTTATTTTCAGGACTTAGACCCTCAAATACAACTTTGCTCTTTGAAATAGTTCATTTTTCCCCACCTCGGTGAAAGGGCTAGAGCTTTCTGTGTTCAGCAGGACTTCCATCCATCCATCCGTCCATCCATCCATCCATCCATCCTCAGCGTGCTTTGCTCTTGAGCACAAGTCCCCCAGGTCCATGGATGGCAGGAGGAGAAGGTGCTGAAGGCAGATTCTCCCAAGTAGTGGGGTCACAGCCTATGGGTCCATCTTGAGCAGCTGACTCAAGGATAAGGCCAATGATCGTCACTCAAAAGGAAACCATTGAATGAAAAGCTGACAGACCAGCAAGACAGACAAGAATAAAGAGGAGAAAAGGATCCAATCTAAATATGGGATATTTGTCCATAAAGACCATCAGAGGACCAAGTGGAGACAACGTGTAGGGGAAACCTATAGCTAGACTTTCCCCAGGCAGCACACAGCTAGGTCTACCCTGCTTTTCAGGTCACAATAGCAGCCTGAAAGCCCAGAGGTGATGCAGAGCTAGAAGATGCACCCTTGAAAATGCCATAACACTAAACCCATTGGGTTTTGGTCCCACTGCAATACACAAATCACTTCCATAACGACATTACTGCCTCTCAGATCTCATACAGACAAGAAGGATGTGGTGTGCCCTGCTCTCCCCATACTTTTTTGGCAAAAAGACTTCACAAGACCCTAAATCACCCCGTCACCGCCTTGTAGGGACTTTGGCCCCTTGCAGTTTTATAGTGCCTTTAGGAACCAGCTGAACTCAGCAAATCAGAGAGCTCAGGCATGGGGGAAAAAATGCCTGGTTGGTGGGCCAAGGAGTTAGCAGGCTGTGGAGCATGACCAGCAGAGCACCCCTCTCCTAAACCCTTTCCCACGTCATTTTTGTGGGATAACAGTGTTGACCATCGGACCCATCGGCAGCTCTCCCCATCCCCCTCCAGTAACTTGACCCTCCGGGCTGCAAATCCCAGTCTCTAACTAACAGGATGGAAAAGCAGTTTCCCCACCTCCCCCCCCCCTTCCCCCTCTTTTCTTTTTAAAACAACCCTTTCTGCCCTTTTCCCCCTTCTGGTGGGAAGAGATGGTTCACCAAGGGACCGAGAGGCTTTCTGAGCACCCCCCTCCCAGTATCGAGGCGAACTGGTTATTTCTCCACCCCGCAATGCTTCGGGCAGCTCTTTGATTTTTTTTTTGCAGCTTTTTCTCCCCTCCCGCCGGTCTTTGGCAAACCTCAGCCGATTTCCAAACCCTCTGTGGCTGCTGGGGGGTGGGGGGGATGGTGCAAAAGTTTAATTATTTGCTTTTCCTTGGGTGTGTAAGGCGGGGATAAGGAGAAGGTTGGGCCCCATCGCCTGGCGCTGCAAATCTTGCCCACTTTTGTTGTCTAGTCCATCTCCCACCCACCCGCCCCCTCCCCTTCCTCCCCTTCCGTCTCCCACACAAGCTCCCAGAGCCCACCATGAGTCCGGTTTCGGGATACATTTGCCTGCTTTGCTTTTCCTTCGTGAGCACGGCGAAAGGTAAGAGCTATGGGGCTGCTTGGGGTCCAGGGGTACGAGGGGGTCAGGGTACCCCGAGAGATGAAGCTGCTCATCCCGGTGCACAAAGAGCCTCCCCGGGGGCTCGCCGTAATGCAGCATCTCCCCAGTCTCCAGCTGGGGAGGGAAGAACTATAGCCATGACTGCAAATGGTCTGAGCATCTCCCAAAGTGGGGAAATTTGGGGGGACTATAGAAGTCCTCCCTGGAGGGGGGAGGGAGGAAAACTGGAGAGCTGTGATTTTCTAAACCGCACGTGGTGTAGAATGATAGAAACTCAGTCTGACTCAGCGAGGAAAGCCCCAGGGAGGGAGCTGGATTTCCATCAATTCCTTTCATTTGTTACTATAACAGAAGTAGCCCAACTATAAAACATTTCAGAAGCCCAGCAAGCCCATCAGATTTGCAGGAGAATTTCCAGCGAGTTTAGAAAATAGATTAGACTGGTTGTGGCATGGCAAAGGCAACCCTTCCCCCTGCAACCATATGGACAAGAGAAGGGACTCCAAATAATTCAAGGTAAATAGTAAGGAGTTTTGATCTAAAGCTGCTTGATTTTTCTCCATCACCAAGTCAGTGATTTAATTAAGAATGGCAGTTCCGATTGGAGATACATGATGTGAAGAATGCAGCCTTTCTTCTCCCCGAAATAAAAATTGCCCCAGTTAATGCACAACGCTGGAAAGACACTTCAAGACGTTCCTCCTGTGTTTGGGCACTCTCAGGAAACTTTGTTTCAGTATTAAAGTGTGTTTCTCTGGCACTTCAGGAGAAGTCCTGGAGTCCCTAAGGGGCGCATCATTTCTAAGGCACGATGGATGGGAAACACAAGCAGGAATCAGCTGTCACTCCGAGAAAACCAACCAAACCACGGGCGCAAATAATTTCCCCTGAAAGCCATGCCACCTTCTGCCCCAAACACGGCTATTCCTACTGCCACGTATCAAAATGAGACTTCCAGGAGGCAAAGTGATGCAGGTCACAAGCATCCCCATGAGTCCAGGTCCTCTCCAGGGTGGGGGATGCTGGCTGCAGCGAGCAGAAGGACTGTGACTGTGTACCTTCAACATTTTCTTCTTTCCTCAGGGAATTTGCAGCTCCTTTCTTTCCAGCCCGGGACCCTGTATCAGTACCGCTATTCCCTGGATGTCCAGCTGGACTACACGTCCACGCCGTCCCCACGGGGAGCCTGGCTGGGGGCTGAGGCATTGGTCCAGCTGCAGCGGCTCTGGAAGGACCAAGGTGGGGAAGAGCTGCTCCAGGTGCAGGTGCGTGAGGTGGTAAAGCCACTGGAGCCAGCTGCTCCCCCTGGGAGCAGGGATGCTGTCTTTTCCTTACCCCCTTTCCCTTTCTAACCCAAGCCACCTGAAAAACAACCTCTGTGACCAAGAGGCCACCACCTGCAGGTAAAATGCAGAGCAGCCTGAGAGCAGACATGCACAGTCACTGCTTTCTCCCATCTTCTGCTCTCGCAGATCCATGAGCTGAAAGCCCAACAAAAGCCAGAAGATGGGAGCGATCCACCTGTGGAGATTGCACTGAGCCAGAAGACACAGGCAGAGCTCCAGCAGCCAGTGTTCATCTCCTGGAGCAGCGGGAAGGTCAGCTAGACACCTCCTGGGCTTGCTTGTGCCATCCACAGAGCACACCTGACCGCATCCCAAATTTTCCCTGCTACGAAGCACGTACAAACTCCTCCTCCACCTCTGATTTCATATCAGAGCACAAGAAACCAGGCAGTGGCAAATTCAGGAATATATGGCCTCCTACAAGGTCCAGGGTAACCTTAGGTGGACCTTCATCCTCCAAAGGGGCTGCAAGCTCAGCTGGAGCTGCAGGATCCCATGTTAGAAGGGCTTCAGTCCTAACCATAAGATATAAGCTCCTTTCTGACTTCCTCCTCTAAGATTTTGGAAAACCAGGGGGGCGAGTGCAGGGGGGGAAAGGAAATTTTATGGGCATGCATCCACAAAGCTCGTGCTATCGAGGGATGCTCTCCTCCTTGTGAAAAATCTTCAAGTATCTCCAGGGTGTTGCTTAAGGGTGATGCCTTTCAGCAGGGAAGGCAGCAGAGAAGCTACAGAGCCCCCCCTCCAGAGCTGTCCCCACAGTCAGACACCCTTCTCTTGCTCTCCCCCACCCCCACCCCCCCCAGGTCAAAGCCTTCTATGGGGATGAAACAGAAAGCATCCTGATCTCAAACCTGAAGCGAGGCATCGTCAGTCTCCTCCAGCTCCAGCCCCACGCCGGCACCGCGGTGGAGGTAAGGTGCAGAGCCAGGGCCAGATCCTGCTCCGAAAGCCAGGGGAGCACACCACAGCAGGGGGGGATTTGCTTTGCCCAGCTCAGCTGGCAGGGGAATTCCTGCCTCCGGAGCCAAACGGATGCTGTAGTGACCTGCCAACAACACAAAATAACCTCAGAACCCAAAAAGCAAAGGCACAAAGCTGCTGCCGCTGGCATTAGTTTCCCGTGGTAAGGTGGGAAGAAGTACTGGAGGGGAGAAGTCCCAAGGCAGCCGGTTGGTATTCAAGGATCACCTCCTCCAAGCTCAGGAGCGGTGCATCCCAAGAAGAAGTCATGCAGAAAAGCCCAGAGGTCTGCATCGATAAACAAGGAGCTCTTGGATAAGCTCAAAAGCAAAAAGGAGGCCCACAGAGGGTAGAAGCAAGGACAGGTAGGCTGGATGGAAATCAGAGAAAGTGTCCGAGCGGCCACGAACCAAGCTAAAGCCCAGATAGGATTAAATTTGGCCAGAGGCATCAAGGATAATTGTCCTTGCCCAGGGCAGGGGGGTTGGAACTTGGTGATCTTTAGGGTCCCCTCCAACTCTAACCGTTCTATGATTTTATGACTAGCCTAAATTTGAAAAAGCAAATTTCCCAACCAGATGGACTTGGAGCTATCCAACATGCCCAAATATGGCCCAGGTTCTAGTTTTTTGATGATTTTTCTATTTATTAGTTTGTCCTTTGTGTCTGTTCTCTACACAGATCATTTCAGTCAGGCTCAATTAAAGCCAATCACCCTTAACTGTGGTCACTTACATTTGTGTTTCAGGAGGACATCTCCGGGAGCTGCCAAGTCATGTACACCATGTCCAACCATTCCATCACGAAGATGAAAGATCTTCTCAGCTGCACAAAGCTGAACCCCAGATTCACCTCCGTAAACAAAGTAAGTCTATTGCTCTCATGGTGGTGGGCTCAACTTATATCAAGTACATCAGGGCTATCCCCAAAGTCTTCCTGTAGGTGGGCTTTGACTCCCACTGCCATCTGGCTTCAGCCTTCTGCACCAGCCTGGGATGGGTCTCCAGCTCTTAGACCCATACCCAAAGTGGGATGCACCAACATATCTCAGGAGGAGCATATGGTTTTGAGGTGGGTAGGAGAAGACAAGACATCCTTGTTATCACTTCTGACCTCTCAGCTAATCCTGCTTGGGAAGGTGGAGATACAGAAATGTTTTCTAGACCTCAGACTCATCAGGTTGGGGGTTAGGAGGGACAGGACCACAGATGGCTGCTGAAGTCATTTAAAGCAATAGCCTGCGTTCAGCCCTGACATAAATGGATGAAACTCTGTGGGTCTTAATGAAGATATACCTGCCATGATTAAGATTAACGGGTTTTTTAAAATATCTAATTGTACTGAATTCAATATAAGAGTGAACATCTCCACACAGAGAGCCCACAGGCTCCGGCAGGGATCTCTACGGCCGGCAGTCAGACTCTGAATGTTCATATAATAAAAGCTTTCTGGGGTATAAATTGTGGCAAACTTACCCAAGAAAGTAACAAACCCTGCATAGCACATTTTTGGCAATAAGGTTTTCCTGCAAGGCTGCCATCTGGATTGAAGCAGCTCTCCAGACCTCACCTGTGTCCATGGCTGTGACCGCAAAATAACGATGCCACCCAGCCCTGGAAAAGGATATGGATATGGATATCTATGGATAAAAAACCTCTCTATTAAAATAGTGATATTAATATTAAGCTTGGTATTTGCTGTCAAAAACCACAGCTTGGCACATGGTTTGCCTCTTCCCCTTCTCCATGACCTGCCACATGCAAGCCCAGCTGCTCCCATAACATCTCCCGGTGTGACCAGTGCTCTCCTCACCAGGGCTGGGAGATGAGGCAGAATCCAGCATGTGTGTCATTTCTTTTGGAAGGAAAAAAGCTGCAGAGCTTCCCCAAGGTTCACCGCACAGGACAGCGAGGAAGCTGAGCGTTTTTTGACCAGAGCTCAGTGGAAATTGCTGTTGCTTAGCTTTCTCTTTCTCTTGGAGAAAAGTCCTTGCTGATGCTCCTCAGCCATTGAAGGCTATACCTCTCCTCACGACGTGCAGCTGCATTGGGGCATCTACAGACCTAGCACCTCCAATGGACCTGGAGGAAGGGCGATGCTTTGGAAGGCATCTATTTCCAGTTTGCAGCCTCCAGGCATCACCCATGGGAGGCAGGAGCATCCCCCTCCTCCCTCTGCTGCCCTTTACTTCTGAGACAGCGCCAGGGTGACACCCCCTTGTAATGAAAGGGAAAGCCCACATGGTGTCACCAGTCCATCTCCCCATGGGCGAGAGCTTCCCCACGCTGTGGTCCTTCCCTGGTGCTGCCTTCTCCCACACCTGGGACGAGGTTGGGCTCTTCTGAATTTTCTTTTCCTACATTTTGCAAGCGAAGCAGGTGACTTTGTGGACTGGAAAGGTTGTTTGCTGCTGATAGAGAGGAGGTTGCACCATTTCTACTTGCTGTTTCTCTTTCAAGATTTTTGGAGTCCAGTGGCAGCCCACCAGCAGAAGCCAGTACGTGGTGAAAGACAACCTCCTCCGGTCAGTGCTGGCAGAGGAAAGCCATGTGGTGTCTCCAGCCCTGAGGTCCACCACTGGCATCAAAATCAGTTCCAGGTGAGTGATGCCCCCATGCTGATGACTGCCTGAATCGAGCAGCCCTGTGTGGGATGAAGGTGCATCTGTTGGACTTTGTGTTGGCTCCACCTCCTGGTGCAGGTAGCAAGGAGGATGGGTTATAGCACCTGGGCATGGCATGGAAGGAACACCAGACACCTTTTGACGCCTCCTCTTTCTCCAAACCTGCATGAACCCAACCATCCTCTGAGCCAAGGAGGGTGTAAATTACAAGGCACTTCCCAAAGGTTTCTTCTCTCCCCACAGGCAGCAGCTCCAGCTGGTGTCTCCTCCAATGCCCACCCGGGCAGAGGTGGCCGGACAAAGCCTTGAGGACGTGCTGGCAGGCACAGAGGGACAGCACCAGCCCCTGGGCATGGCCAGCCTGCCCTTCAGGAGGCTCTGCACCCATTGCCCATCGGTCAGTGATGCCACCCACCCCCAAAACTCGCTGCGTGCTCTCCCCCCAAAGCTGGGCACCCAGGTGGGCTGGAGAATTTGGGGTTAAACCATTGGTGGTGCATTTGGAGGGGCTGGTTACCCCTGTTGAGGCAGGATGCAGCCCCAGGAACACTGTAGAACAGCAGCCTGACCTCTTACTTCTCCTAAACAGTATCTAATGTTGCCACCCGTGGTGGGACAAGCCCTCTGTCCCCCCAGACACAGCCACGTTTCTGTGATGGGAGGAGAAACCTGGTGCATGGCTGACGCAGCCAGTTGGGTTAAACTTGTCACAGGTCTGAGGTCAGGAAACATTCCCACCACAGGCCAGACAGGCAAGGACAAAGAGAGGGCTATTCCTTCCTCCTCAAGTCCTCCAGGCTTTTCACCTAGGAAATCTGGAATTGCAATGACTTTCAGGGACCAGTGATGCTCAACAGTTTCTCTTCCTCTTTTCCTGGCACATTTCACAAACCGGGGCGTTTGGGCTTCAACACAAGCCCTCAGCATCGGGGTTAGGAAGCTGCAGTAGATGCCTGCAGCCAATTGCATGACCTCCCAAGGGCCCCTCCCACTCCTAAATACCTCCTGAGTATAAACGTTATTCAGGATCAGGGGGAAAAGAGGCTAAATTCCACCTAACAAACCTCACCTTTGCAGCTGAGAGGCTACCTGAAGACTTTTGACAGCCAGAAGGTCAAAGTGGACACCTGGAAGGCAACAACCATGTGGCGGTTCCAGAAATTCATCCAGATGCTCCGCAGCGCCAAGAAGAGAGATGTTCTGCAGCTGCTGCAGAGAACACCCGAGGACATGCTGTGAGAATCTCAGGAGCTATCTTGCCAAAATTGGCTTTCTGTGCATGTAGAGCCCTGACATGACCATAGATTCCCGGCCCTGGCAATTAGGGTCGTTTGATGCTGGTCCATAGCTGGTCCAGGCAGCTGTCTTGACCAGTTCAAATGCGCTCTGAGTTTTCTTAAGGCCTTTTCTCTACAAACACTGCATGGTTTTTAGGGTTTGTTGGTTTTATGCTGGTTCTGGAAGGTCCAGCAAAAGGTCCAGCAAGGCTTTCTGCAAATAATCATTGGAGGTCTGTTAAGTAACAGACCACCCACCCATGGCCATAGCATCCACCCCTTGTCCGTGTGGGCACTAGGGCCTCTCTGCAGTGAAATACCTGGACATGGGTGAGCAAGAGTCCACCTTCTAGGTGTTTTTTTAACCCATGAATTGAAGATCCCGTGAATTTTAAAGCAAGAGGAAAGCATGGAGAAAAGAAAGGGGGATAAGGAGCTGCAGAGGGTACCTCATTTCTTCTCCAGGTCTATCAGTGGGTCATGCCACTGATGACCTCCCTCTTCTTGCTCCAGCCCTTTTGTCGTGGAGGCAGCGGTGGCCGCGCAGTCGGTGGCATCCTTGGCGGCTCTCTCGGACTTTCTGGATTTCGGCAAGGAGCCCAAGTCCCTGCTGGAGAAGTTTCTCTATGCAGCAGCTTTCTCTCCCCGGCCTTCAGGAGAGCTTCTCCACCTGGTGTTAGTAAGTGCAAACATTTGTCTCCTTCCCTGAGTCCAGGATGGATCCTCAACCCATTTCAGCCAGGAGGGAACGGCAAGCGTATTTTCCTTGAAAAAGGAAAATGTGTTTCTGTAGAAATAGATCTTCCTGCTTATGGGATTATTTTATGTGCCTTTAATGGGAGACTGGCGATGGGAGTAGATGCTCCTCAGAGAAAAAGCGTTCAGCAGGAAGAGCTTTATGTCAATGCATGGCAGATAATAAAAGCTCAATTAAAAGCCGCTGTGAAAAATCAGCATTTTATCCAATTAAATTATGCATGGCCTCCTTCGAGGCAGGTAAGAACTCGTTTTTCCTTACTTTTTTGGTAAACGCTTTGCGATAATAGGCAAAGAACACTCCTACTCTGTCTTTTACCCATTTTTTTTTCCCCCCCATTTCCTCATACCCCTCTCTCCCGGTGCCCAGGACAAGCTGGATGGGAAGCAGCTGGCCCCAGAGATCTGGGAGACAGGGATAGTTGCTGTGGGCTCTCTGGTGGGCAAGCTGTGCCAGCAGAAGCTGTGTGGGCTGCAGGTGGGTACTCTGCAGGCTTTAGGCTTTTTCAGACCCTCCCTCCTCCTCCCCAAATGTCTCCTGTCCCTCCTCTCATTCTCCTTTGCTTCTGCCCTCCTGCAAACTCCAAGCAGGAGGTGGAGCGTGGGGTGGAAACCATCCTTGGGGGACTCAGAGATGCCAAGGAGGAGTCCGAGATGGTCATTTACCTGCTGGCCCTGGGGAATGCAGTGCTCCCCGAAACCATCCCCACCCTCCTGGACTACGCCGAGGAGGGTCCTGCCACCATCACCACCGTGGCCATTTCTGCTCTGCGGCGATTCCCCGCTCAACACATCTCTGACAAGGTAAAAAATGAAACTGCCGAGGCTTGGTGCTTCTCTTCCCACCCAAAGCCAAACCATCAGGGCATAGAGCCACCATTTGGACATCACCACCCTCATTTTCATTGCCCTCCTCATTTTCATTGCGTCAGGTGAAACGAGCCATGAGGAGGATTTTCCACGAGAAGAGGAAGAGCTATGAAAAAACCTGTCGCCTGGCCGCTGCAGAAGTGCTCCTAGATAACGAGCCCTCACCCATGGATGTCATCAACATCCTGCTGGCCACCAAGGAGCTGGAGACAGAGATGGCCACTTTTCTGCTGCTGAAGGTCCGGAACAGCCTGCATGCTGACCACCACCCTGCAAGGTGGGTCTGGAGGGGACAGTTGTATATTTCCCACCCTAGCTGGTTTTTCTTCTCCTCCACATTCTGGCTGTGGCTTTTGACTCAGCGTGCCAGCATCACCTCTTGGAGCTGGCATTGGAGTTGCCTGGAAATTCCCCATCCCTGGAGGGGTTCAAGGCCAGGCTGGATGAGGCTTTGAGCAACCTGGTCTGGTGGGAGGTGTCCCTGCCCAGGGCAGGGGGGTTGGACCTGGATGGTCTTGAAGGTCCCTTCCAACTCTAACCATTCTATGATTCTATGATACGGTGAAATTCCCAGCTGCAGGAGGAAGAAAACAGCAGGGACCTTCATCTGCTCATGCAGATGCCGCCCAGCCAGCTGAAACCTGGCACCCCTCCTCATCCTGCCCCTTGGCAGCAGGACCTGGGTTCATGGCTTTGGTAGAGACCTTGGAGGCCAAAGCTCTGGCTGGCGGGGCAGGGCGGCGCACAACTTGTAACTGCATTAATCTCCCTATCAGCACAAAACAAAATGAGCACTAACATTTTTCAGACCTAAGCAAAAGCTGTGCAAAAATATCTGACTGGGTCACCTGGATAAATCGGGGGAGAGGGAAATCCCCAGGTAGCCCATGTCTGCTCAGTTCCTGTTTTTTGCTCACGTTTCTTTGGGCAACAGAGAGAAACGGTTCAGAAATTTGAATTTCCTTCTTTGTACAGCTTTCTGTAATGGCCACTGACATTTTCACAGAATTCCAGAATGGAAGGGGTTAGAAGGGACCTCTAGAGATCATTTAAGTCCAAACCCCCTTGCCAGAGCAGGGCCACCCAGAGCAGGTTGCACAGGAACGTGCCCAGGTGGGGTTTGAATGTCTCCAGAGAAAGAGACTCCACCACCTCTCTGGGCAGCCTCTTCCAGGGCTATGCCACCGTCACAGGAAAGAAGGTTTTTCCCCATGTTCAGAGGAAGGAGCTTCACCTTCCTTACTGGTGTTGATATACCCTTTCCCTCTTGCTTCCAGGAAGATTCTGAAAGACATCATGAGAGACCCACGGATAAATAATTACAACTTCTTCTCAAAAGATGGCATCTCCTCTTCTTTCTCAGGACCTCTGACAGGTGACACCACGGACACCATGGTCCCTTCAAACAGCTAAAGGAGGGGCTGGTGGGGAAAGATAGCCTTCGTGAGAGGCCTTAGCTTTATAGAAGTGCCCCAAAATCTCAGTGTGAGGTTTCTGAGCATGTTTAGATGCCATCACCTGAGGTGCACATACCTTTCTCTGGCTGGGCTGGGCCATGTACTTTTCCCAAATCCTGCTAATTTGAAAGAGGAACTTCAGTTGGAGATGAAACTAATGGTAAAGCTTAGGTGGGATTTTCTATACTTTTCCTGATAAGTCAAGATGTTTAGGTCCATTCCTCAGCTCCTCAGGTATTTTTAATAAGCTCTTCAAAGATGAGAATCCTTGTACGGAGATGAAAATAGTCAAACTTCAGAGAGACTGCAACAAATGACACTTGCTAAATATCTGCTTAAATCCTGCCCCTCAGTTTGCATTCCTGTCCCTCTACAAATTAACTCTAACCTTGTGGGGAGTAGGTGGAGGCAAGATAGTCAACGCCTGGAAGAAAACCATTGCAATACTAAATCCTTTGGTTATTGCAAGAATGGAAGGGGGTGGTGCAGAGAAGCTTTCCCCTCTGAATCAATTAGCTTTATTTGCTGGCTAACACATGAGATGTGTTAGCCACCCTGACCACGGATGGGACAGCTCTCCAGGACTAGCCATATTGAGGAGGCTTTCAAATTACCAGGGAGCTTTCGGATTTCTGCCTATAGGTGTACCCAGAGACCTCCCAATTCCCTCAAACAATTTGGACAAGCTGTTTTAAGAAACCACTCCATCCTGCTGAGTGCTGACTTGGTGGCACCAGGCATAGGGGATGCACTTGCCTGGATCCCTCTTACTGGCTCTGTCTTCTTCTCTGTCAGCCTTCATCCCCTGCTGCTGCTCTCGGAGCATTTATTGGTTGACCGCTGTTGATTCATCCACAAGAAGAGATGCACCAGGTGCTGCCTGGGGATGCTTACAGGTGTCTCTCTGCCTTTCAGTCACGCAGGACCTGCTTTCCACCTTCGGGCTGGACCTGCTGTTTTTGGAGGGTGGATTCCTGAGGAAGAGCGTCTCTGACTTCTCGCTGCTCAGCCACGGACAGCGGCTTCGTGCCGTTCAGGTGTGCTGCTGGGGGAAAAATATACGTGGAGAGGGGTGACAGCACCAACCCAGTGGTGCAACTGCCCCATCTGTGATCCCTCTTAACCTCCTTATGCTGCTTGACCTCACCCTCTGCACTGTGTGCCCTATATCAGAAATAGGGAAATGCACACCCTCCACCACCAACGTGAAGCCAGACAGGTCTGCTCTGAAGAAGAGAGCCCTCTGCTCCCCCAAAATCCAAGGGATGCAACACCGCTGCTGCACGGTGCTCAGGGATAGCTTGGATGCCCCATCCAGCCCACTACATCACTGCTCTTCTTCAAAGGCTGCCTATCCAAGGGCTGGACAGGAGTAGCAACTCAGATAGTATTGTGGAGCGTGAAACGGGCTCTCCAGCTTTGCTCCACGCAGCTTGGACGTCTCCACTTCTGTGTTTTAGGTCACTATTGAAGCACAAGGGATGGAGTCCATGCTGGGAGAAAACGTCTTGGAAGGGGAAGAGGAGCCAGAGCTCATGGCCGGGATGTCTGCTGTCTTCTTCGATGTTCAGTTGCGGCCGATCGTCTTCTTCCAGGGATACACAGACTTAATGGCCAAGGTCCTGTTAAGCAGCGGAGAACCCACAAGCGTGGTCAAAGGGAACTTCCTATTGATGGACCATCACCAGGTACTCACTGGGGGAGGGTGACCTGCCTCCACACCAAACCCTAGTGAATGCCACAGTGTGAGCTGGTGGATTTTAGGTAGGTTAGTGCAGGTACAGGTCTAAGAGCGAGGTGGCACTATCGGATATCTCTTGGGGTTGGTAAAATAGCAGGATGGATGGCTCTGCCATGGAACACACATGGTTTGAGTTGCTCCCATGCAAGCCCAGATGTGGGGTTTGGATGGGCAGTCCCAGCCGCCATGCTACAGCCACTCAGCCAGGAGCAGCGTCCGCTCACAGCAAGTTCTGCCTTCTCCATCTTCCAGGTCATTCCTCTGCAGTCTGGCCTCCAAGTGGCCATCAAACTCCAGGGTGGGCTAGGCCTTGACATTTCAGCCAACATGGACGTGAGCATTTGGGAGCAAGAACTGAAAACCAGCATCAATACGAGGTCAGCGGTGGGGGTGGAAACTGCTTGGAATACGGGGTGCCCAGGGGGCTCAGCACAAGGGATGCTCCATCTTCACCTGGCTTCCCACAGGCTGTCCTCCTGCTGTGTCCAGCCCTTCCTTGTGGATGCATCGGGTAGAGGCTGGTTACACACAGCCAGACCTAAAATTAAGATGCTCATGGGGTTGTTTGGCACCAGTGCGTGGTGCCCAGCGCAGGGCCATTGCTCAGTGATGGACCCCCCCATGTTTCTTTCTTGCAGGGGAAGCCTCACCATCGACCTCCAGGCAGAACTAGATGCCCCTTTCCTCCAAGCCACCCTGAGAAGCCAGACAGAGGTGGAGGCCTCAATCCACTTTGACACCATGCTGAGGTTTTCTGGCAGCCCTGTGCTCATGTGCCTGCAGCTGAGAAAGGATCAGGTCCCATACAGGTAGTCTTCTAGATGTGGCCAGATACTGTGGAAACATCATGACGTGCTTGAGATAAAGGAGGACTTGCTGGGGAGAGGAGGGAATTAATGGTTGTACACTTCCTAAGTAGGGGGGGGTCAAAACTGGTAGGGGTTGGGGAAGGACACTGCAAGTTTCTTGATGACATGGGTGGAAGCACCATGCCTAGACCATCAGAAGGTGGTGAGTAGGCTGGTCTGGGAGGAGGCTGAGGTCCACCTCCACCACAACCTCTTGACCATCTTGCTCTCACCTTGTCCCACAGAGAAATTTTCACAGTTTCCAAGTCTGCTGGGAGCCAGAGCAGCGCCACTCGAAAAGGCAGGCAGGGCACCGTGCCCGGGCGGGAGTTTGCCTTGCACCGGGTCAACTCCAAGGTCTGCAGCCTCCTGCTGACAGCAGAAGAATAGGGCAGTCAGAGCACTTTTGGACTGGATAATCAGCCCCTCTCCTGCCACACACCCCACTTCTCTGTGAACCCAACCTGAACAGTCAAAGTCTCTGCCCAGTTCCTCCATAACCATCTTTTAATAAGGAAAAAAAAATGCTGCAACGGGGGCATCAGAAGAGACGACAAGAGGAGCTGCTGCAGGACAGCCCAGAGGTACCCTTTGCTTGGGGCTGGAGAAGCCAAGCCTGCCCTCCCAACCCCAAAAGCTGAGATTTCCCCCCCTTCGTGGGGAAGGGCTTGCTGGAAGCCAAAACTGGTCTTTGTGGGAAAACAGCCCTCTTTTGTAAGTGAATGAGTTCCCCGGAGCCCAAGAAACCCTTCTGCAAGCCTATACCCAAAAATGCCATATTTTGTCCCCATTTATCAAAGCAGTCAGGAAGGAGCCAGCAGGGAGGAGGTTCCCCCACGGAGGGCGTAAACAACCCCCCTCAAACACACAGTTTTGTGGCCACCAGAAGAGTCCAGGAATAGGAACAAAAAATTATTTCTGAAGGAGGTGTGGGGTTTTAAAATGATTTTTTAAAATGCAACCCCAGAGACATTCGCCCCAGAATAATCCCTCAGGGAGAAAGGCAGAGGAGCAAGACAAAACACTGCACAACTTGTTGCCAGTTCTTGCGTGTTCTTTCCAGATTAATTGAAGATATTTGCATTTATTTGCATCCGAAGGCAACTCAGCTCCCTCACAGCATCCTCTTGCTCTCAGGGAGGGGATTTGCACTCTGTTGGCCAGGGATGAGGCTGGTGCCACATCAGGCAATAATGGCCTGAGGAGCCTTATTGGGTCTGAGGCCAAGGGAGAATAACAGCCTGTATTTCAGTGAGGTCAGATTCACACTCAGGCCAAAAAAAAAAAAAAAAATAAAATAAAATAAAAAGAAGCAAGGCAGAAGAACGAGGCCCATAGAGCTTTCCCAAAAACCGGACAAGCAAAGATGAAGTTAAAACCGAGCAGGGGAGAGTGCAGCAAATTGCAAGAGACCATTCTAAAGAGCATGGACCAGCGGTCTCAATCCTCATCTTGAAAGAGAGGGAGCATTGTCTTGAAGACAGAGCTTCAAAATGTGGAAAAAAAATATGCTGGAGGCCATCTAGCTGCTGGGGGAGGCTGGAAGGAGATTGGGGAACTCAAGCAGTGACTGAAGGAGAACGGAAAGAGACATTGGTGTCTCCAAGGCATTAAAGCATCTCATCACAGCTCTCCAGATCCCGTCATAACCCTGATCCTCAGCTTCTGCTTCCTGCTCTAGTGTCTGCGCTTGAATTTTTCCGCATGTTTTTTCCCCCCTCTGAGATAGGCAGCGTTGCTAGAATCACCTGAGGTCATAAAACACACCTTGCAATTAAAAACCACAAGAACACAAGCATTTTAGGGTTTGCAAAGAATAGATTAAAAGGTTTTGAGATTATCAGGGCTCCTAACATGGGGCAAAATTACTACCGTGGCAGCACGCAGAGCTGGATCTGAAGTTAGCAATGCTCAGCTGGGGAATCAGGTGGTTTGGAAGATGTTCTGTCTTTTGGGTATTATTATTTTAAGGAGTCGTTGCTGGTTTCAGTCCATTTTAAGGGACAAAGGCAGATGCCGGTTGCCATGGAAGGCAAAAGACCATGTTTGACTCACGTGGTCCTTTCTGGACTTGGGGATTATCACAGGAAGAGCTTGGACTAATGTTACAAAGCTGTTAACTTCAAGTTATCATCCCTCAGGGTGGACATTATTCAACCCAACCTGGAAAAGTTAAGCGCTGGGGTACACCTCCAGCCTATCCCCTTCCTCCTCTCTGGAGAAGCCAGCATCCAGAAGCCAGATGTGCCTTTGCATGTTCAAAACCCTTCTATTGAGAGGTGGCTTCTGCCTAGAGCCTCTCATCTTCCTTTTTGGTCCAAAGTTTACATATTAATGAAGAAGCCTCTGGCCTCTCTTATCACCTGAATAGCACTTCCCAGTCTCTTTTAATCGAGGCAGCAGATGGAGATAAGATTGCCTCAACCCTACATGCAGTAAGGCAGCGTTCCAGCAACAAAGAGATACAACAGCTTCCCTTTTCTGCTGATATTTGGGCTCTTTTGGTGACCATTTGTGAAAATTACAATTAGCTTCAAGTAAATATCATTCTTCTGTTTGGCATTCTCCTCTCCAGTTGGATCGTTATCAGCCACAACCACCAAACACCTCTCCAGCGCTGGAGGGAGGCTCACAAGGAAAAAGCGGTATTTCTTCATTCCTGCCTGATAAGAATGTGCCTTTGAAATATTTTTTGTATGAGAAAAATTTGCTTTTTAGGAAGAAAAGGTACATTGTTTTTTGTTTTTTTTTAATTATGATCCTGACAACACAGCACCGAGTCTCTTGTTTTCAGAGGAGAAAATTGTCTGTTTTTTCAACCAGAGACACTCATTATGAGTGCTTTGGTTGTGCACAGAAATAAATGCCACATATTTTTACATTTTCTCTGTGGGACTCTTAACCTTTCTGGATACACAGCTGGGAAGAGGAGAGAGGCAGAGAGCAGCTCCCATAGCACAGGCACTCCCAGCAAGAGCAGCATGGCTAAAGTCACCTTAAAGTCACACTCCCGAAGGACCAGGTCTGTATTTAGGGCATCCCAGAGATGCATTTAGCTAAAATGCACCATCAGGCCTCTAAGATGGTGACACAAGAGCCACCTCTGCTCCCAGAAACCCCAAAAGCACCATTTAGGGATTATGAGAGCCCTGCAAGTGGGTTCCCAGGGGGCTGAAGACATTGTCTTATCCCTCTCCTGCCAACTTCTGTGAAGGTATTGGAGGCCATCCAAGACTTCACTTAAAAACCAGGGCTTCCCCTGCACCAAGGCTCTGCTGATTACAGAGCAGCCTCGCTCAGAGTGGGCCCCAAGGACACAGAGGGTAATTGCCCTGGGACTTGCCCTCAGGTCCAACCAGGAGGATCACTGTGTGACCATGGGAGGAAGGAGCCCATATTGCCCTTGATGCGTCGCTCAGCTTTCTGCTCCAAGTCCCACTAGCTCCCCATCTTCACCCTTTTCCCACAGAGCATCCCACTGTTTCCCATTTATTCTGTCTCACCACCAGGATTTGGGCTGACTCGGGGTGTTTTACACTTCTGTTGGCACGCACCACCCCCGTGACCACCTTTCCTGTGGCTGCCTGGGGAAGTAGTGGAGTCACCATCCCTGGAGGTATTTAATAGAGGTGTAGATGTGGTGCTGAGGGACATGGTTTAGTGGTAACTTGGCAGTGCCAGGTTAACGGTTGGACTTGATAACCTTAAAGGTCTCTTCCAAGCAAGATTTTCAGTTGGATTTTCTATGAGTCAGCGTTCCCTGGGCCAGCATGCCTCCCAGGAGGTCCTACACTCAGCTGGGCAATTGGAAATGAAAGGTCCCCAAAGAGTCTTTGCATCCAGCCAGCAGGGCACAGGGGAGGGTTGGGGATGTCAGATCTTATTTCTAATGGAAGTCCTACGTGCCAGCAGCCCCGGGGATCCCGCAGGCTGTTAGAGGCAGAGAAGCCCAGAGAGAAGCCAGGGCTCCTACCCCCCTCTCCAGAAGTGGCTTTGCACGTGGAGCTGCAGATCAGCAGTGACCTCCAGCGGCTGCAGCCAAACCTGGTGGAGATGTCAGGCAAAAATCTCTCTGCCAAAGCCACACCAGGCTTTTGCCCAGGGCACCCTCCACCCAGGGGGTGTCCCACAACGAGCATCCAAAGCGCTGGGACCTTCGCATCAGTAGGCAATGGACCAGGGCTGACCCAGGGCAGTCCCTCCAAGCTGAGATCTCATGTGGAAATGCCATTCTCTCCTGACCTCAGAGCTTGCCATCACAAGCAATGTTTGATATTTGCTTTTTTTCCTCCCCCCCTTCAAGTCACTCCATTCCCAGGACATCTTGTACAGCCCTCAGGAGGGACTGTGTGGACACCGCTCACCAAATGGAGAGATAAAACATTATCTGCCCGCCCGTTACAGCTTTCTGGAGAGACAAAACACTAGAAAATATGCACAAAAGCGAGGGGAATGTGTGTGAGAGGATATACCACCAGTGGGGACCAGCTCTCCCAAGCAGCTAGCAGAGGTGAATGTTTTGAAGAGCTGGGGTAGGTCTCTTCTCATCCACTGCTCTCTCCTTCCTAGGCAGCTTGCTAAAAAAAAAGGTATTGCATTTTCCAACTCTTGGGCCCCAGTGACTCCCCACACCTCAGGAAAAATCCAGAAAAAGAGGTTTGCAACTCACCACGAGCAGCAGCGTCGACCCCAGCACTGAAGAGAGAGCTCTGACAATAGTGAAGCTCCCACAGAGCTCCAGTTAGGCTATGGGGAAGCTCCCAAGCCCTTCTACAAAGCTTCCAGCTGCTTTGGACCATGCACATCCCACATACACATCTGCAAGCATGGGACAACCATATATCTGAGTGCCACCACCTAAGGAGTCACCCTGGAGCAGGCTACACACAAGCAGGGGAACATTCCCCTCTAGGGATTGGTTTTATAACCTGCCCAGCAATCAGGAATGGAGGGAGAAAGCTGTGAGGCTGCAACAAGGCACAGCTGTGCAAGCCCCAGTGGCTGTGCCGTGAGGTTATCCCTGCAGGAAAACACCGAGGGGGAAAAGCTCAGGGTGAGTCAGCCTGGGAACCAGCTGAGCTGAACCAGTAAGACTGGGATAAAACCTTCTAGCACAGCAGGGCCAAAACCCATGGGGAAAAAAAACCCCAAAAAACACCAAAACTGAAGTTTTCCTAGGAAACTGCTCCTCCTCCTCCATCCCTAAGAGTGAATAACTGTACTTAACTCCATCAGGCTTTGGGTGAAAACAGTCGTTTCCTACCACTGCTTCTCCTACTTAATTACTCTCCGCTGCAGTTATTCTTCCATTCCCAACAGGCATCTCTCTTGCCACTCCACCCCTAATAATCCACTTATTAAAGCAACGTGCAATACTGTATAGGTTCACCAGACTGTCCCCATCCCTGCTGTGACAGCCCCAGAGCTGCCTGGGAACCGGGCTCTGCCGGCAGTCGCAGAAGGACTGGTCCCATCCCAAGAACCAACCCACTGGCCACAACCACCCCAGATTGCAAGCCTTGAAGTCTCACCTATCCCTTTTAAAGCCCCAAATCCCCCTTGTCCAAATATTTTGGCAGTTGCAACCTCAGAGACGGGAAGGTGAAGCAAGCTGTAGTGATGCTAAGCGAAAGAGAAGCATCCAACTCCTTGGGTACACACAGGTGGAAGAGCCTTTCCATGGTAAAAACCAAGTGGGATTTCCAAAGCACTTGGAAAATGAGGCACCCCAAAGGGCCAGAGGAATATAGCATGGCTGCATTTTAGGGCCTGACCTAGTTGGTTTTGTGTTTAACCTTTCTAGAGGGGCCACTGAAAACACAAGGAAAGGACTGAATAACTTCATGCCAGAAGATGTGGTGGTCCCACCATCACCATGAGCCATAGAGGTCTGCAGGGGACAACTGGGAGGGAGTAAAATAGGAAAGAGGAAAATAAGGAGTTACTTATCATAGAATCAGAGAATCATATGGGTTTGGAAGGGACCTCTGGAGATCATCTAGTCCAACCCCCCCGCTGGAGCGGGTCTACCTAGACACATTGCACAGGAACATGTCCAGACAGGTTTGGAATGTCTCCAGAGAAGGAGACTCCACCATCTCTGGGCAGACTCTTCCAGTGCTCTATCACTCTCACAGGAAAGAAGTTCCTCTTCACATCTAGGTGGAACTTCTTATACTCGTTTGTGCCCAGGACTTGAGGAGGTAACAGCATCAGCAGTCACCACCATAACTTCTATCAAGTTTCCATAGGAAGAAGCACCATTTCCAGCTAGCATGGCTCCCTCAGGGCAAAGTCGCACTGCTTATATGTCCCACCACTGACCCCAAGCAAGTGACACTGAAGTGTCCCACCTCAGCCATGTCCTGGAGATGCATTCATTCACAGCTGCCTGCCCAGGGCAGGAGGAAAGGCAGGGGCTGCTCATTCAGAGGGAAGTGTGGCCTTTCCCTCCGGCCCCTCCTCTCGTTTCCCTCGTCCTTGAGTACTCCTTATTCCCAGCTCCTATCTTCAGCGTGGTCCTATCACCAGTTCCCGTCCTTCAGGCCGGCTATAAAGGGATGCCGGGATGCAGTGTGGTCCTGGAGGTCGCCCCACTCCTGTGCCATGCTGCTGGCCACCCTCAAGCTCTGCTGCGGCATCGCCCACGACCATCTCCGCCGCCTCCCCGGTAAGGCACCGCTCGCTTCCCCCCAGTCCCAGCCCCACATCTCGGGAAAAAACAGCAGAAAAGAGGAGTCCTAAAGGAGATGCTAAGTCTGCGTCTGACGGGCATCTCCTTGGGAGGTCCTCCCTTGGAAGTGCACCCATTTTCCTCCCACCTCTTGGTCTTAGCCGCAAAGGAACTTCCAGCAGAGATGTGGGGGCACCACATCTTCCTCCCGTGCTCCCTGCTCACCAAAACCCACATGTTTCTTCCCTAGGCTCGAAGATAACAGCCATTGCGGCGATACAGAAGGACGTGAGAGGGCTAGCGGTGAGAGGATCCCATCACCCGCCTTCCGAAATTCCTCGATATCTTCAGAGACTGATGGGGAAGGAGATAGGTAAGCTCAGCCCAGACACTTGGGTATCACCACGTTTCCGAGCCCTGCTCACAGCCCCCTTGCAAAAAAGGGATGGAGGGGTGGGGATCGAAACGCACCCCTCTCCGTATGATTTGGCCCTTATTTTGTGGGACAGAATTAATTGTCTTCTCACTGCTGGGCTGGTCTCCAGCTCTCTGGTAGCTTAAGAGCATCCCTCTCCCTGCCACGTACTGGTGGCAAATTGAATTAACGGGGAGACCCTGAGATTGAGGGAAGGTAAATTGTATTAGCTCTACTGTAGAGGCAGCCAAAGCTTTCAGCAGCCACTTATCAGCCCTTTGTTGCACATCTCCCATGTCTCTAGTTCCACCACTTACCTAAAGTCTTGAAAATTGGCAAATTAATCTGTTGGGCTTTTTTTTTTTTTTGAAGCATGGCTTAGTCTAAAAGGCTGCCTGTGCAATCTTAATAATACCCAAGTAACGTACAATTCATACCACCGTGTTACTGGGAATTGATTGGGAAAGCAATTCCAAAAAGCTTTTCAAGCAGCCAGCTCAGACACAGCAAGTGAAGGCCGGGGAAGCTCCTGAGAGCAAGGTTTTCTGCCTGGTACAAGCCGTGATTTTGGGTCAACAAAACCCAAAGCTCCAGCTCCGTTTGCACTTCCGTACCCACAGCCACGTGCGGGGGGAGAGGGAGGGGGGGAACACAACGGATTTTTTCACATTACTCTGCCTTGCTCCTGCAGCCACATGCCCCGAGCCTGATGGAGACATCGGCCCCAGCCGGCTCTCCAGCGTGGACCTCTTCTACATCACCCAGGGAGAAACGGCCCTGCAGGGAGCCCTCAGCATCCTCCAGCAGCACACCGGCTGGCAGGCAGAAAGGATGCTGGTAAAGCCCGGCTGCTGAGTACCAGAAAAGCCCTGGGGAGAAGAAATGAGCCTGGGGAGGGGGAGATTTGCTTCTCTGATTCCTCCTGCCCCACTCCTGTGGGCACAGGAGATGTGCCAAAGAGGGTTTCCAAACGAGCACATTGATGAGTAAACCTGCAAGGTCAATAGAGGGCAGGAGAAGGCTTGGAAGGGGATGGTGTTTGTTCATTAAGCGATTATAAAGAGGACTGGAATGATTTATGAGCAAGTAGCAGGCGCCTCTTGGGGTATCTGGGGTTGATGAGGCTCTCTGTTCTCCCAGGACACCGGGGTCACTGTGTCCAGTGCCACCCTCCCCGGGCTGGGCAAGGTGTTTCGGGCAGAGGTGGTCCTGGCCGTGCCGGTGGCCCGGCTGCACCGGGAACTCTTCGAGAGGATGGAGGAAATGCCCCAGTGGAACCCAACCCTCAGCCGGGTGAAGGTAAGGTGGAGAGGGATGCAGCGCAGGCGGCGAGTGATGCCATCGCAGGGCAGACAGCATCGCCAGGGTTGCTAGCATCCAAAAAAAAATATATTAAAAAAATCATATTTATCAAGGCTTTTAAGATCGCTGAAGGATTAAAACTAATTCTGCGCTCCTGCAAGAGGAGGGAGAGAAGATGTGCTTTACTGGTGGGTCATTTCCCAGCTCTCTTTTCCGCACGGTGCCTGTTCACAGAGGTTTTTCCGCACTGGAGGACTCTGACAGTGCTCAGATTTTAATGTCAGGCGAGAAAACGTTCAAGAAAATCAGACAGCTCAAAAAAAAAAAGAGGCAAACCCAAATCATGCTGCAGGGGCACCCCCAGGAAGATTATGACTTGTCAGGGGCTTTTTTTGAGTATTTGCCTTATTTCTCAGCCCCCAAATCACAGCTTGTCCCTCAGCCAGCTGCCAGCCTCAGAAAGCCCCCCCCCAGCTCGCCTGGGCTGGCTCAAACACTGCCCAGCCCCTGATTAGTTGTTGCTACCACTTCCCTATCCCTTCAGAAAAAGAAATAACATAGGGAGAGTGCCATCCCAGATTAAAAAAAAAAAAAAAGCTGCAAAAATCACCCATTTCCCCCTTAATATCCTGCAGGGAATTGGGATTTCATACCTACTTGAAGGGGGGGTGTAGAGAAGTGGGGGTCGGTCTCGTCTCCCAAGTCACAGGAGATGGGACAAGGGGCAATGGCCTCAAGTTGTGCCAGGGGAGGTTCAGATTGGATATTAGGAAACATTTCTTCACGGAGAGGGTTATCGGGCATTGGAATGGGCTGCCCAGGGAAGGAGTTGAGGCCCCATCCCTGGAGGTGTTCAAAAGACGGGTTGACGTAGTCCTTAGGAATATGGTTTAGTGATTTTTGTCAGGGTGAGGTTGATGCTTGGACTGGATGATCTTTGAGGTCCCTTCCAACCCAGACAATTCTATGATTCTATGATTTAATTATCACCAGCCACCAGCCCCAAGTTCCCACCTTGCTGCTGCTTCTGCTCATGCTGCCCTCCCCAAGGCAGGTCAACATCCCCTGGGCCAGGAGCAAGGAGGTGGCAGGGATGTCCCTAGAGGGACAGCCACAAGGAGCCTAATCCCCAGGGCTCTCCTTGCTCCGGCAGGTGCTGCAGCGTGTGGGGACGGACACGTTGGTGACACACGAGGTCACGGCTCCCAGCCCGGGCAACCTGGTGGGCCAGCGGGACTTCATCAGCGTGCGGCACCGAGGAAGGAGGGAGACAGCCATCTACCTGGTGGGCACAGCCACCCACACCGAGCCGCTGCCCTCACAGGAAGGGTGCATCAGGTAAAGACCCCCCGCTCCAAAGTGACCATCACGGGGTCCCTGCGGGTTGGGGACACCACGGCAGCAGGCAGGCATGGCAAGGGAGTCATGCCAAGAGCTGCCTCCCCGTTGCATTTGCTCTGGGATCTCCTTACCCCTTTTTTTTTTTTTTTACCCTCTGGGAGGGACCCTAAACTGTCCCTTGCCCACCGCAGGGCCGAGTCCCAGCTGAGCTGCATCGTCCTGCAGCCGCTGGCAGGGGACCCCAGCCATACCAGCTTCACCTGGCTCCTCAGCGTGGACCTGAAGGCAAGTGCCACCGTGTGACGTGAGGCAATGTACCCTAGTCCTCCCCCCCTCCCCCCCCCCCAGCAATGGGCACCCCAACTCTCTCTGACTCCATTTGGGTGTTTTCTCTCCCCAAAGGGCTGGATCCCCACCTCTGTCCTTAACCGTGTCCTGCCCCAGTCCCAAGTAGACTTCATCGAGCACCTCCGCCGGCACCTCTCCACCACCTCATGTCCCTGAGCTGTGGTGGGACAGGCTCTGCCCGAGTCCAGGGGACACAGCCTGAGCTGGAGACCTTCTCCTGCCCCTCCTCACCTCATTGCCCAGGAACCACGAGCATCAGTGACGGAGCAAGGCGGCACACCGACTGAGAGGGGAGGACACCCTTCACCCAGGGATGGAGCATCACGTGGGCTGGCATCACCCAGCCTTGCATTAAGGGGGTTGCCTAAAACCCCTTGCCCAAATTTCACCCCCCACCTTTTGGGCATCGCCCTTCTGCAGCTTCAGCCCAGGTTCAGCCCTCCTTATTTATCATCTGAAGGATGGCAGCAGTTTTCAGTGCCAGCTCAGGGGCTCTTTTTGGCTTCAACAGGCAACACACCTGTATTTATTTTTGGAATGGCTAAGCCATGTATCTACATGCATATATATATATATATATATAATTATAGAATCATAGAATCATCTGGGCCGGAAGGGCCCTCCAAAGGCCATCTAGTCCGACCCCCCCGCAGTCAGCAGGGACACCCCCAACTAGACCAGGTTGCCCAGGGCCTC
>JAOQGH010000002.1:3559960-3570266 GCA_025769975.1 Gallinago jamesoni | reverse complement strand
TCAAAGCCCTATCCAGCCTGGCCTTGAACCCCTCCAGGGATGGGGCAGCCACAGCTTCTCTGGGCAACCTGGGCCAGGGTCTCACCAGCCTTACAGTAAAGGATTTCTACCTGATATCTAATCTGAATTTCCACTTTTTCAGTTTAAAACCGTCACCCCTTGTCCTATGGCTCCACTCCCTCATAAACAGTCCCTCCCCATCTTTCCTGTAGGCCCCCTTTAGGTACTGGAAGGGACTGGAAGGTGAGGACTCCTTGGGTGTGTATCGATAAGGGCTTTCCCTCCCCGTCTCCAGCATCCCCCCCACCTCCCCCCTCTCCACTGGGATGCGCAGGGATGCTATTCCCTGCTTAATTTTGAGTTTCCCCCAAACCCCCAGCGAAAACATCACCCGCCCTTGTACCCTTATCCCCATACCCCCCGGGAGAGAGCAGCTGGCTCTACAAACACCTGGACTGCCCTCCCAGCCCCTCCTCCCACCCACCCTATTGAGGGGACAAGGGGGGATGACACTTCTTCCCCACTCCCCACCTCACCTCCGACCAGGCGCCCGTCCTCCACTGTGCGGGGCAGGGCAGGCGGCCGCAGGGCCGGCGGGTCTCGGGCCGCTGCCCGGGGCAGTACTTGGGGTGCAGGGTCCGGTTGGTGCCGTCCTGCAGGCGCTGCACGCACTGCACCCCCCGCGCCTGCACCCCCAGCTTGCCGCAGGACTTGCTGCAGGCGCCCCACTCCTCCGCCACCCAGCTGCCAAAAAAGATGGGGATGGAGATGGGGAAGGTGTTAAGGGACACGCAAGCACTTGGAGGTGGGGGACACACCGCGCCGGCCCCCTAACACAGCCCTGAATATCCCCGTAGGTATCTATACACGTGGAGTGTAGGGGGTGGGGGCACCTCGGGGTGGCCGGCGGAGGACTTACACTGGCTGGGAGCACTCCTGGAGGTTACAGCGCCGCCGGATCGGCTTGGGCTTCTTGCCGTTGTCGCAGAAGTTCCTATGCACCATCCGGTTGTCGCTTTTCCGCCGGCAGCCGTACTTGGTGTACTGGATGCCTGGGGTGGGGGGCAAAGAATGGGTAATGGGGGTGGGGGTCCCACCAGCGCCCCACCCCCCCCCCCCACCTTCATAGAATCATAGAATCATTTCATTTGGAGAAGACCCTTGGGATCATCGAGTCCAACCATCAACCCTACTCTGCAAAGTTCTCCCCTACACCATATTCCCCAGCACCACATCTAAACCACTCTTAAACATGTCCAGGGATGGGGACTCAACCACCTCCCTGGGCAGCCTCTTCCAGTCTCTGACCACTCTTTCTGAGAAGAATTTCTTACTCATGTCCAGTCCAAACCTACCCTGTTGCAGCTTGAAGCCCTTCCCTCTTGTTCTATCACTAATTGTTTGTGAGACCAGCACCAACCTCTCTACAGTGTCCTTTCAAGTAGTTGTAGAGAGTGATGAGGTCTCCCCTCAGTCTCCTCTTCCTCAAACTAAACAGTCCCAGCTCCCTCAATCGTTCTTCATACAATATATTCTCCAGGCCCTTCACCAGCTTCATCCCCACCAGGACACGTGCTCTGGGATGCCACCGCTCAGGTGGGACCCCAATCAGAACTTCATCCTGGCTTGCAGAAGATGCTCATGTGGGTGCTGGACACCCCCCTGGGGTCACCCAGGTTGCCATGGGGTGCACACACAGAGAGGGGGGAAGCAGACTCAGCCTTCCCCTCACTCCCTCCCCCAACCTGCTCCCCCCAAAACCCAGACAAACTCAAGACATCAGAGTGTCCTGGGGGAGGCGCAGTCACGAGCACTCAGCGAGCTACAGATTTGGCTTTATTTCTCCAGATGGGGAAGAAAAAAATACAAGAAAAGAAAAAGACAACACATGGCAAGCCCAGCCAAAGCAGTGC
Organism: Gallinago jamesoni; assembly: GCA_025769975.1. Taxonomy (NCBI): domain Eukaryota; kingdom Metazoa; phylum Chordata; class Aves; order Charadriiformes; family Scolopacidae; genus Gallinago; species Gallinago jamesoni. The sequence goes on along the minus strand of JAOQGH010000002.1, from coordinate 3,568,353 downwards.
TGTCACCTGGCAAAAAAGCTGTGGTGGCTTGGGAGCCAACCAGACCGGGGCTAAACCAGCCTTAACCATGAGCTGCTTGATGCCCTACTGGGAGCCCTGCTGCAGCAAGGTCCAGGGAGCCAGCAAGGGCTCCCTGTCCAGCTCTGTAAGTCCCAAAATCTTCCACCGCACGAGCTGGATGGCACAAGGTGAAAGCACAAGGTCTTCTCCACCATTTGAGGGTCAGATTAGGTTGGAGGTGACCCTCTGGAGGTCTCAGGTCCAGCACCCGCTCAGAGCAGGGTCAGCTTCAAGATTAGATCCCGCTGGCCATAATGGGTAAAGGCTTTCATCAGCGGCCCCCTGATGCCAGCACGGGGGCACACATGCTTCCTCACAGGGGGAAAAATCCAGCAATAAGTCTGCCAGGAGCTCACATGTGCCACCTGCCCTCCAACACAACGCTTACTGATGCGTCCACACCTATCTCCACACAAGCTTTAGGAACAGTCATCCACAACATCACTACCTGTTGGCTCAATCACAGAATCACAGAAACATATGGGGTTGGAAGGGACCTCTGGAGATCATCCAGTCCAACGCCCTGCCAGAGCAGGTCTACCCAGAGCAGGTTGCACAGGAACATGTCCAGGCGGGTTTGAATGTCTCCAGAGAAGGAGACTCCACCACCTCCCTGGGCAGCCTCTTCCAGGGCTCTGCCACCCTCAAAGTGAAGAAGTGCCTCCTCAAGTTTAGATGGAACTTTTTATATTCAAGTTTGTGCCCATTTCCTCTTGTGCTGTCACTTGGCACCACTGAGAAAAGACCAGCCTCATCCTCCTGACACCCTCCCTTTAAGTATTTGTAAGCATTGATCAGATCCCCCTCAGTCTTCTCCAGACTAAAAAGACCCAAATCCCTCAGCCTTTCCTCATAAGAGAGATGCTCCAGGACCTTAATCATCTTGGCGGCCCTCTGCTGTACCCTCTCCAGCAGTTCCCTGTCCTTCCTGAAGTGGGGAGCCCAGAGCTGGACCCAGTGCTCCAGATGGGGCCTCCCCAAGGCAGAGGAGAGGGGCAGGATGACCTCCCTCCACTTGCTGGCCACACTGGCCTGCTGCCCAGCCGGCCTGCCGGCTCAAATTGGGTTAAAAACAGCCAACGAATTAAAAACTCATAGAAGGTCATGGATAGAAAAGGGTATGTACACATGGTCACAGATTTCTGTTTTCATAAGAAATCTGGCTAACATGCCTACCTACACTTCTCTACAATAATGGTTTTTAACACTCATATTCCCACATGGTAGATGCCCCAAATTACAGAGGTGCAAAGAACACAGGTATGTTGGGGTGTGAAGAAGAAAGCCAGGCCTCCCCCCAGTACTAGGTCTAGGTCTAAAGCCTTGCCATGTGTCATCTTGGGGAGAAATGATTTCAAATGGCATCTGCATGTTTCCAAGCCCCAAAGGGCTAACATACCCAACCATCCCTCCAAGACCATGCTGGAGCCTGCTACAAGGGGAAAGCTACCTCCTCCACACGCCTTGGAGCACTGAGACCAGCTCTTGAGGGCCCACTCATAGGAATCCATCTCCTCAAGCAGGACGTTGTTGTTTCCAATCATGGGCAGCAGGTCTTCGTGGATGATGTACCTGTACATCAGGCTGCTCCTTGCCTCCTCCTCCTGAGGGATGACCTGCAGGCAGAGAAAGGACAATCAGGGAAGGAGAAGAAGACAAAATGATACCATGGGACTTGGAAGGAAGGAGGAGACCTTAAAAACAAAAAAAAAGCAAATGATGACCACATGGAACAGTACACACAAGAGTAGGAGAAACAAAGCCCATTACTACCTCCAACACGATTAGGTGGGCTCTGAGCACAGAGTCTACCCTTCAGGAACATACCTCTCCAGCTGTGGAGAAAACGCTGCCCAAACATCACAACTCTAGCCTTGGGTGGCATGCCCTTGGCCTCTCCTCTGACCTGCAGGACCACAGTCTACACCCAAAGCCAGCACCAGCTGTGGGGATGGATGGGAGTGCACACCTATCCTTCCCTGGGTGCCCAGGGAACTCAATCACTCACTCCCCCGGATACCAGTACAACTAAAAAGAGGCACAGAGTCACAAGCAATTGCTGCACAGAGCAAAATAGAGTTGGACTCAAAGGCAAACACCCAAGAGATAAGTCCTTATGCCATTCTTGCACGCAACTCATTGCCCCTTCCATGTGGCTAGTTCATTTCCCTGAGTTTAACACCATGCCCTGTGCCCTTTCTCTACCAAAATCCTTCCACCTCCTCCTACACCGCATCTCAGACCACCTCTTCTCCCTGCACCTCTGGGTGACAGTCATTCCCAATGCCCCCAGAGGATGGATCAGCCAGGCTTACCAAGACACTGATGGCCTCGTGCAGGGGACCGCTGGTTTTCAGGCTCTCCTTGCCGTGTTCAACAGTGTATTCCCACTCCAAGCCCATCTCAATGAACACCTGGCTTTTGGCTTCTTTGCCCTTGGCATTGAGGATGAAGTTACCCGTGGCTTGATTCTTAACAGCTGGAGGAGAAAGGGGGTATTTCAACATCATGTCCTCTGGTCATATCCTCTGAAGGATACCTTTGAAGGACTGGTATGACCCAAATAAGACCCTTTGGGTGGCAATTACAGAATGACAGAATCACAGAATCATGTGGGGTTTGGAAGGGACCTCTGGAGATCATCTAGTCCAACCCCACCTTTCAAAGCAGGTCCACCCAGAGCAGGTCCCACAGGAACATGTCCAGGTGGGTTTGGAATGTCTCCAGAGAAGGAGACTCCACCACCTCTCTGGGCAGCCTCCTCCAGGGCTCTGCCACCCTCAAAGTGAAGAAGTTCCTCCTCATGTTTAGGTGGAACTCCTTATGGTCAAGTTTGTGCCCATTTCCTCTTGTCCTGTCACTGGCACCACTGAAAAAAGACTGGCCCCATCCTCCTGACACCCTCCATTTAAGTATTTATAGGCGTTGATCAGATCCCCCCCAGCCTTCACATCTCCAGACTAAAAAGAACCAAGTCCCTCAGCCTCTCCTCGTAAGGGAGATGCTCCAGAGGATGCTTGTGTGGGTGGCAATTGTCAGAATAGGGCTGAGAAAGAGGCAGTGGGTGAAGGGAGAGTTAAACTACAGAATACTCACCGATGCTGTGGGATGCTGGCTCCATCTCTTCGATCTGAAGGTGCCTCGCCCCAGCTGGAATCTCAAACATCTTCAGAACACCTGCGGAAAGGGAGGGAGGGAGGAAGGATGGAGGGAAGAGAAAGAAAGAAAAGCAGGTTTGCTCCACCTGGACATGCCTCAACGTGTGAATCCAGCTGAGCCTGACTGAATCCACTCCCAAACCCACCCAAACCCACTCACCTGGCTGCTTGGGGGTCTTGGCCAGCGTGCCCTTCACCGTCCGGCAGTGGGAGTTGTCCCCCCCGCAGACCCCGCACTTGTCATCCTGCTTCAGGGAGCCCACCTCCTTGTCACAGCCGACGTGCTGTCACCCGTGGGGAAGAGAAGACAAGCATGGGGTTACATTCCTGCAGCCCACCCCATCGTTCCACCATCCCCGTCGCTCCACCATCCCCATCACCCTTTGCTGTACACAGGGTCACCCAAGGGATAGCAGGTCCAGGGGATGCACAAGCTCCCTCCTGGACAGGTAAGAGGACAGGGATGGTCACACAAGCAGCCATTAGCTCCTCACCACACACTCGCCCCGGACGCAGATGCTGTAGGGGTCTCGGTAGCTGCACCGGGTACCATCGTGAACCACCTGGTTCATGAACACCACATCCCCCGTTGCCTCAGACTGGCAGATCAGCTCACACTTCTGAGCATCTGCGGCAAAAGCGAAAAGGAAAGAGGAAAAAAGGGGGCGGGGAGGGAAAGGTTTGCAGAAATAATACATTAGGGTGATGGAAAACAGAAACCCATGTCAGTTTGTATCCCGGAGCTCAGCCAGATTTCCAAAGCCCAGGCTATTCCTGTGCCTTATCCTGCCGGTGCCGTTTGAAGCTCAAGAGCCTGCACTTTTTGCCCAGCACACTCTGGAAATCAAGAGAAGGCCACCAGAGTGGACACGTTACATGACACTGGAATGCATGAGGAACACCAAGCCAGGCAGGAGGACCTGGCACCCAGCCCAGCCCGGAGCGGCACGCTCCCCACTGTGGCTCCAGGAGCGAGCAGGCAACATGGTCATCCCACCACCTCCAAGGACAAAACGTCCTCTGCGTGCCAAAGCACACAGATAAAACTTTTAGAGTAGCACAAACGGGTTTATCTCTGGCTACCAGCACGAGGGGGGCTCCTCTTACTAACACAGGGGAAGCAGGGAGAGGTTTCAAGACGGGCTGATCTTCTCAGCCCACCTCTGCTGCTCTTCAAGACAGAGCAGCACATCTGGGTTTCTCTGAGGGCAAGCACAAGAGACTGCTTTTAAGGACTTGGCTGTTTAATGGTGGTTTATTGCACTCCAGTTTCCAGCTCGGGAGCTTTTCACAACCCAAACTCTGTGCAGCTGGCACAGTCATTACCCTACTGGTGATGGCCACCAGTACAGCCTCCCTGGGGAAAGAAGGTGATTTGGCTACTAGGACCCGCTGCTGCTCACCATCATGATGCTCGTAGGGAAGCCAGGAGTGCTTGCTGTTCTGGTGGGTGTAGTAGGAGTTGCGCTTGGAGCACTGCTGGGCACGGAAATCCTGGTAGGGCCCCGGGCACTCCTCGGCGTTGCACACTTGGTACTCGTAGGTGGCTCCCGGGCAGTGGCGCCCACCGTACGCCGGGCTGGAAAATCAAGCAGGTGGGTTCAAAGAGCATCGGGAGGAAATGCTGTTCAAACACAACACAGGTCAGCACCCAAACCACAGAATAGTTCAGGTTGAAAAAGACTTAAAGACCATGTAGTTCCAACCCCACTGCCAAGGGCAGGGACACCCCCCACCAGACCAGGTTGCTCCAAGCCCCATCCAGCCTGGCCTTGAACCCCTTCAGGGATGGGGCAGCCACAGCTTCTCTGGGCAACCTGTTCCAGTGTCTCACCACCCTCAGAGTGAAAAATTTCTTCCTGAGAATTAATCTAAATCTCCCCTCTTCCAGTCTGAAGCCATTACCCTTCATCCTATCACTATGCCCTTGTAAAAAATCCCTTTCCAGCTTTTTTGTAGACCCCTTTCAGATACCGCAAAGCGGCAACAGGGTCTCCCTGGAGACCTTACATGCATGGCATAGCCCAGGCAGGAGCAGATGTCCCCATCCCTGCCAACAGAGTGCACCAGGGGAAGGGCGAGGAACCCCTGGCCCTCAGCCACTTCCAGCTTTACCCCTGCTCAAAGGAGGGAGGCAGAGGACAAACATACGGGGGGTTGTCACAGCTCCGGCTGCGGGAGCGCACGCCTCCCCCACAGGTCCTGGAGCACGAGCCAAACTTCGACCAGGAGCTCCAGCTGCCGTCCTGGCTGTAGGGCTGCTCCGACATCTTCCAGATGCAGTGACCCTTGAAACACCACTGGAAGGGAGAAGGAAAGAGGGGTGAGCTCCACGCCTGCCCCTTCCAAGGCGCTCAGCGCCAGCAAAGAGAGCCCTCCTACACCCACAGCCCTACCAAAACAGCCAGCAGTTTGCAAAGCACGGGAGGAAGGTGCTCTTCATCATGCCATCAGGCACGTCCCTCCCATCGGCAGCAGGACCAGGGGTGGTCCCCAGGGAATCATAGAATCATAGGGGGTTGGAAGGGACCTCTGGAGATCATCTAGTCCAACCCCCCTTCCAAAGCAGGTCCACCCAGAGCAGGTCCCACAGGAATGTGTCCAGCTGGGTTTGGAATGTCTCCAGAGAAGGAGACTCCACTGCCTCTCTGGGCAGCCTCTTCTAGGGCTCTACCACTCTCACAGGAAAGAAGTTCCTCCTCATGTTTAGGTGGAACTTCTTCTGTTCAAGTTTGTGCCCATTTCCTCTTGTCCTGTCAGTGGGCACCACTGAAAAAAGACCATCCCCTTTAAGTATTTGTAAGCATTGATCAGATCCCCCCTCGGTCTTCTCTTCTCCAGACTAAAAAGCCCCAAGTCCCTCAGCCTCTCCTCCTACAAGAGATGCTCCAGGCCCTTAATCATCTTTGCGAGAGCAAAATGAATGCAACAGCAGAGCTGCCCTTCAGGCTGGACTGGGGACCATCAAGCTGCCTCATTTCACATACTGTGCTAATGGGCAAGCTAAGAGAGCTCAAAATAAAAGCCTGATGACATCATGAGGTTGGACATGCAATGACATCACCACTCTTTTGCCAGGTGACAAAACGAGTCCTGCTTCACTGCAGAAGCAGACGGACCGGAAAAAGAACAAAGCCCTCATCCGAGCACAAACTGGGGAAAACAAGGCCTAAACACCAGCTAAAAACTGGGCACGCACGGCATGCTGCCCTTGAAGGTGTCCCTGTCCCCTCCCGAGGGAGGACCAGGCAGGACCAGCTCCTACCTTGCCCGGAGAGCACTCGGTCCCATCCAAGGGTGGGCCCTTCTTGGTCTTGCAGAAGTAAGGGTTGTCTGGGTGGCTGCACCACAGCTGCTTGCAGGGGTCGAAGGTGCGGAACTGGGGAGCACAGAGGAGCTGGGCTGGGACAGCAGAGGGGAGGTCCCTCCTCGTCCCCACATCGGCTGGCGGGGGGTCCCGGGGAGGGGGGGGCAACACAGGCAGGCAACCCGCGTTGGCTCCCTACTCACCGCTGTGCACGTCTTGTAGCCCACGCCGAAGTCGAAGCGGCACTGCTCGTCCATGGAGTAGTTAATGCCCGGCAGCTCGGGTAAGGTGGGCCACTGGTGCTCAAAGGGGTCATCCAGGAGGCAGTCGTAGGAGCTGCAGAGATGCAAAGCAGAGTCGGGCATGGAGGATCTCCCACCTTCACCCCCTCCCTCACGTCCAGCCCTCTCTCCAAATTCAGATATTGAGAACTCTGAATTATCTTTTGGAGAACAAGTATGATGAGGAGAGGCTGAGGGTGTTGAGCCTGGAGAAAAGGAGGCTGAGGGGAGACCTTCTGGCTCTCTCCAACTCCCAGAAAGGAGGGGGTAGCCAGGGGGGGTCAGTCTCTTCTCCCAAGTCCCAGGCCATGGGACAAGAGGAAATGGCCTCAAGTTGCTCCAGGGGAGGTTCAGATTGGAGAGTAGAAAAACTGTTGAGATGGAAAGGGTTGTGAAGCCTTGGCCTGGGCTGCCCAGGGAAGGGGTTGAGGCCCCATCCCTGGAGGGATTGAAAAGCCGGGTTGACCTAGTGCTTAGAGACATGGTTTAGTGATGGTTTTGATCAGTCAGGTTGATGGTTGGACTAGATGATATTGCAGGTCCCTTCCAACCTGGACAATTTATGATTCTAAGATCTTGGCATCGATGCTAACTACCCACTGCTGGGAAATGTTTCCAGTAAAGACAAACTGAGCAGAGTCCCCCAAAGACAAGCATCCCTCCACTGCCTGCAGCTCCCTAGGGGACAAAGGACCTTAACACTAGTGGGTACCCCCACTGCCACCTGCTTTCCTGCTGCTCCTCTTGGTCCCAACACACGGAAAGCTCCTGGCCTGTTTCTACACCTTTTTATTATGTAGCACACAACATTTTATAGCCCAAAAGGGAAACCACGCAGGCTGTCCGAAGCAAATGCCAAGAATATTTGAAATCTGGATCTGGGCTCCACCCCAGAGCTTCTGCAAACTCTTGCTCTGTTGTCATGTCCAGCTTTTATCAGGCTCCTATCAGCCCCCAGCCTCCGCAGCCCGAAACCAATTCAGACTCGTGCCAGGGACCAAAGCTGTCAGGAGGAGAAAAAGAGAAAACAACTTCCCCACGGACCCGGTTTTGCTATTCTGGCTCAAAGCAAGCAATCCCAACGGGGACCTGCCCAACCCCAGCTTCACGCAGGAGCTTCACCATCCAAAGGGAGAACGTCCCTCTGCTTAAAAGCGACTCACTGAATGTAGCGGTTGAGCTCCTGCTTGCTGCAGCGGGACCAGTGGTAGCGGTGGAAGGCGGCCTGGACCAGCGGCGCCATGATGCTCCCCATGCTGGTCTCGTCAGCGCAGCGGTTGCCCTGGCCATCATGCTCCATGCCTAACCTGGTGGGAAAAGCCGGTATAAAGTGGGGGTTCCTGGAGTATTTAGGCCAGCACATTCATTCCACACGCCTGCACCGGTAGAAAGTCAAGAGTCTCCCCACAGCATCCTCATAGGCAAGCTTAGGAAGTATGGGTTAGATGAATGGACAGTTAAGTGGCTTGAAAACTGGCTAAAAGATAGGACCCAGAGGGTTGTGAAGAGTGGCACAGAATCCAGCTGGAAGTCTGTAACAAGTGGTGTTCCCCAGGGGTCAGTACTGGGTCCAGTCCTCTTCAATGT
>JAOQGH010000002.1:3532919-3557416 GCA_025769975.1 Gallinago jamesoni | reverse complement strand
GGGCAACCTGGTCTAGTTGGGGGTGTCCCTGCTGACTGTGGGGGGGTCGGACTAGATGGCCTTTGGAGGTCCCTTCCGGCCCAGATGATTCTATGATTCTCTCATCATAGAAATTCAATTTTTCAAAACCAGCCCAGACACAAGCCTTCCAAGGGCTGGCTCTGGCGGGATTTTGTGGGAAGCCACGGATGCATTTTTGCCCGTGCTCCAAGTGAAGGAGGTCAGGTGGACCCAATTCACCGAGCACGAGCGCCCGAGATTAAATAAGTGTCCGCTTCTCACTACGTGCAGAGCGAGCTCATTTCTGCCTGCAAAGCATCACATAACCTCAGAGAAACCTCCGCAATGAGAAGGATCTGCTCCAAGCAGCTTCACTAAATCCCCTCCAGGTTTTGTTTACTGGAGGACGCATTTGTTTTTCATCTTCCCCACGTTCAAGTGGGCAATGAGACTCACTCCATAGAACACAAACTAAAACAACTTTAGAAAGGGAGCAGAGAAATGCCATGCTCAGTGGGCACTGTAGTCAAAAAGAAAGCAAAACCTAGGAGGTTGAGAGACAGAATTGGGTTTAACCAATACAGTAATGAGTCAAATCCTGGATAAATCACTTTAAAAGATTCCCCTCTGCCCCATGAAACTTTCCACAAGGAAGAGCAAAGATGTGGAAAGTCTTCTGGGCCAGGTGAGAGCAAATATATTTTGTCTAGGATGAAAATGGGACAAATTCCCAACCAAAGAGGCTCTGGATGTCTGGACAGGAGATGGGACAAAGGGATATGAAAAGGTAGATGCTCAGCAAAGCAGACACTGGCCTCTCATGATCAAGACCACAGTGAGAACGGGAAGAACTAAATGGTTCTCCACAGGGAACAATGGCAAGAAGTAACTACTTGGAAAATACTTAATTGGTAAAGACTAGATTAGCCTGCAAACACTTACCAGACACGCACATAGAAGCTGCATGTCCTCACCACACCAGCAAGACACCAGCCAGTCTCTCGCTTCCTCCAAAAGCACTTTATTCTTCTTTATGGACATTTCCTACCTGCCTTCAGCCTCTCTGACTTTCTATGAGGACCACCAGCCTGCTCTAAGTCCAACTGTGGGTGATTACAGGGCAAGAAATTCAGTTTAAGCAAAAGCGTCCTCCAGCCTGGGCCAGAAAGCCTTCCATGCCCCCCCCTGCAGAGGGACAAGGCACTCCTCTGGTCTAGCCGGTGCTTCGGCAGCAGCAATTAATAATTTACAACCCATCTGTCCACCACAGAGGCATTTCTCTTTGAAGGGCAGAGGTTTATTTCCAGCCCACACGTGAGGCCGGCACAGCTCAGCTGTCCCTCCTGGCCCTTCCCTTCATGCCTTCCAGCTTTCCTCGATTCCCAAAGCAACAATTGCATCAGCTTTCCAAAATTACTCCGCATTGGCCACGACTGCTCCCATCCCTTCAAGAGATGCCATGAGCATGTTGCCGGCTCTGAGAAGTTTTTGTAAACCTCTTTCAGGGCTCAGCTTGGATCTGCAACAGAGAAGAACCAAGACTGCGACACTTTGCAAGGACTTGCATCCAGCTTAACCAGTGCCGTGCTAGACCAGATGTTGGTCTGGGTTACTGGCCAAGGGGAGGTGACACGACACAGAGGGAAGTATGAGCCGTGCCTGGTGGGGATGTGGTCATGGAGCATGGGTGGCTTGCCAGCATGGGCTACAGGGACTGCATGCTCAACGAGTCAGATTCAGCCCCATATCCATTGCTAACTGGGCACACAACTGTAAGGAGTGAGGAGACATCAAGCTAAGCATGGGCTTGGCATTTAGGCTCTATCCCCAGGTCCCTGTGACTTGGAGGGTTTCATCCCCAAAGGTTTTCTTCCTCCCAGCTTGTTGATTTACATCTTTGGGGCAGGATCATCGCTGCCTTCAGCTCAGCACCAGGGTACATACAAGCAGAGCAGATGCTTCATGCTTCCCAACCAGCACATACACTCTACAGCAGAGGCTAAAGAAGCCAGCAGGTATTTGCCCTCACCCCAGCAAGCCACTTGTGAACATAAGCCATGACCAAGTACTGGAGGTGCCACGGTCTGGTCCTTCATTGCATATGGCCCTGAGCTGAAAAGGGATGATAGGGAGCTCAAAGGACATCATTTTGAGGAAAAGAGGCAAGGGTAAGCAAACTGTTACTATTCCAGCAGCCCAACAAGAGGGTAGTTCCCAGTGGGTGAGGAGCACCTTGTGTCGTGCAACACAGCCAGGCAAGGACATGGCAGCCATGGGGACTTCTGCAGAAAGCAAACATCCATCCCAGAGGTGCGTGAAAAGCGGGGAGCCAGATCCACAGGGAAAAGAAGGAGCTGGAACGAGTATCAATAGAGGAGGGTGACTCCTTCCCACCAAGGGGAATTTCAGCCAGCTCTGACTGCTGCTGACATGCCAAAAAAGGTCCTCTCACTAATGCCTTTGGACACAGTCACTTTGCCAGGAAGGGTCTAGGAAAATGATACAAAACCTGGTATTTCACCCACACTGCCATGTGACTCCAGATGAGGTGTCCAAGGCAGGTCCACGGCTCAGTGAGGAGTCTGTTGGCACAAGCCAAGCTCTGTTCTTTGATGGCCAACATTCAAGAGGGCTTCCAGCTGGATGCCTCCTGCAGCTCATCCCCTGCTGCAGGGAGAACCTTTTCAGAGAGGTAATTGAGGCAAGGACAGAACTCCTACTCCACCTTACCTTCCTCCTATGCATGCCAGAAGACTCATGCTACAAATCAGTGTGACATTACCAGCATATTTGGGGCATCAAAGGAAGCCTCCTGGTGGGAAATTCAAACCTTGCCACCAGCGTGGGAAGGAATTGGCAATTTGGAGGCAGCAGGCTCAGGAGAATTGGGAGAAGTCACTGAGCCACCAAGCATCCACCAAAGCATCCGCGTTTCTAATGGAGCCATGAAATGCCAGAAGCTCTTCCTGCAATTTTTAAAATTTTTTGCCTAGGTATCTAACTTCTCAGACCACATCAACCTCTGCACCATGAGAGGACTATAGCCATGACTCATTCTGACCTCCTCTTTGGCCCAGGATTTACTCAATGCTTCCAAGTCTAGTCCTAAGAGGGCCAAGAAACCAACTCATGTAAAATCAGGTTCTAAAGGTCCTCCAGCAGACAAAAAGGACTGACTGGCCCCATGAAGCTCCATGTGGTATTCCATCATTTTTCTGTTATTATTGGACTGTTTAGGGCACTTTGGGACAAGGGGAGGATTGGTGCATGAAGCCAAAGTAAGGGCAGGATGAATAAAGATAATTTCTTTACCCATTCAGGTTGATGCTCTGGATTAATTCTGTCTTTCTTCTACTTCACATTAAAAAAAAACCAAAAAACTAAATACCAATTTTTATAACCTTTTTCTGGACCTTGCTGGCCGAGAAACAGACTGTGTTTGCAAGAAATCCTCTCCCCTTGGCTGGCTTCCCCCCAGCAAACTGCACATACCTGATCGAGATGAATACAGTACCTTGCATACCTGCGGGACCAAAATCTTGCCTGGTGAGGAACACGGCGTGGTCGTGGTACTCGGCGTGCTCCGGGTCGGAGCGCTGCTGCGAGTGAGCCCAGCGGCAGACCTGCTCCAGACTCCGAGACGGGTTCCCTCGCTCTATGAGGCTGACTGACTGGGTAAAGAATTAATTAAATAAATAAATAAATAAGCAACTACATAAATAAAAAGATGGGTAATGGTAATGGGAGAAGGAGCCCGCCATGAGTTTCGGGGTTGGAAAGCCTCCTAAGCAGTGGTTCTCCATCGTTAGAAGAAACAACATCCCTCTTTGCATCTCCAAAGCATCTTGCGCCGCCTTTTTATTTAAAAGGAGCAAGGAAATCATTCCCACAAATGGATGCGGTCTGGTGCAGGAGGGTATATGACCCTCTCGCTCACCCAAGCAGTAGATAAAAGAGGAGAGAGGCTGGGAAGCAAAGAGGATTCAGATTCTCAGCTCCTGCACAGGCTCCTGGTCAAGACGCTGCAAGACGCTCAGCGATGAGTGGAATAATCCTTCCCTGTAGAACTTGACCCACAGAGACTGAGACCCTACTAGAAAAGAGGTGGAGGACTCTCTCATAGCAGTCACCTCATCCTTCATCTTCATTTTTGTTCAAGATTAGCATTTTGCAGAATTATGCTCTATAAATTATGCTCTATAAATTGAATTATGCTCTGTAAAATAAATTATGCTCTCAGGCAGGCACCTGCTGAGCTGCAGCGGTGGGAAGAAAGGTAAGAAATATTGTCCTTCCCCTGGCCCTGACATGGAAGCCATGGAGGTTTTATCCCACAAAGTGCAGGGTGGGAGACAAGAAGCCACAGGAAGCATCAGACCTAAAAAGCGGTGAGCTGAGATCTCGCCTGGATTCAAACATCTGCTCATCCCTGGTTCTCTAGGAGGAATTGGGTTTCTGCCAGCCAGGCAGATTTCTCTAATAAGCAGGGTTTGGGTTTTTTTTTTCCCCAAGATGTAATGGGCCTTATTTGTGGACCACACACGTAGAGAGACACCACCATGTTGACTCATTAATACCCTTGCTAGAACGCATCATGTGGGATACGGGCTTGCTGCAAGAAGTATAGCAAATCACATGGTTTTACAGAAAACCTTTCAGCTGCCAAGCTCAAACAAGCCTTTAAAAAAAAATAAAAATGCAAGCTGAGAAACCACATGAAACCTTCCCGTGTTTTTTCTGCCCTTGCCCAAGCCACCCGAGAGCTGTGGGACAGCCAGCGAAGCCTCCCAGGGCTGCTGAGTCAAGGCTGAGATACATGAGATCCTGGCCTCGGCTTCTCCTCACTAACATCCTCCTCCTGCCCATTTGGGAAGCCACCTTTGTCCCATCAATCACTGCCACTTCAGAGCTTCTGAGGAAGCCTCTCATGTTTTTTTCCCCAGAGCAAGCAGATAAAGACTGATGGCAGCCACTCGCCATCTCCTCAGGGTTGCCTCTTTGCCCTGGGGCTCGACAGCTATGGGGGTTCTCCGGACCTTCAGGCTCCAGAAACCAGCTGGACAAGAGTTCAAGTTCATCCCTGCTCAGCACGGTTCTCAATTGGGCCTCGACAGCTGACCTGAACGGCCACATTTTCCCAAGCCAAGGCTTACCTAAGTCCTAAATATTACAGTGATGAGACACTAAGCCATGGTGTTGCTGCCAGGCTTGGGAAAAGCAGCAGCTGCCTGCTGTACCTATATTGCATTTCAGCGACCCTCTTTCCCTCATGGGGCAGGGTTCAAGCTGGGCAAGCAGCCAAAAAGCAGGGGCCAGCCTGAATAGCATCTCCTCCTTGCCACGGTCCGAGTGCCGTATTTACCTGGCGGTATCCCACCATGATCATCCGGACCAGCACGATGTTGATGTGAACCCCCAGGGACTCGTCGTGATAAATTTCATCCACCTGAAAGAAGGGAGGGAAATAAAACAGAGAAGTTAAGACCATTCCAGCTCTCAAGCTCCTCCTGTCCTCCACAGTCACACATTCAGCATCCTTGCCCCACTTTCCAAGACCGCACAAGACCAGGTGCAAAGATCTCATCTCCCTCCTCCCACACCCAGCTTCTTTTTTTTTCTTTTTTTTCCCAATTTTCCCATGTATAAAAACCATAAAGTCAAAAAAACAAGCTGGAATAAGCCAAATTTCCCCAGGATGGATGGCTCAGATGGTCAATGACATCACCCATCCCATCAAGAGAGCAGAGGAGGGTTGTGTTTCCCATGGGGGCTGTCTCCACCACCAAGCATCTCACAATGAGCCATCGCCCTCTTCGGAGCATGTACTCCTCAGATGGAAGGAAATGCTTTGGACTCCAGCATCCTTGCATTTGGTGGAAAGGAAAACTGGCTTTTTGGGGAGAGGCAAATGATTGTATCAAAGCAAGAGCGTGACTCAGTTACACCAGTGAGTCAAAGTTGACCTACCACTTCAGAAACCCCAGGAGAAGACAATACAATAAGAAGAAGAGTGAGGGTTTGTGAGTCAATATCAATTGATTCTGGCTATTAAAAATTATTTTCCAAAGGAAATAATGAGCTATAACCTCTTCCCTTTTCCTTCTGCGTTTCTAGGCTGAATAAACAAATCCTACTCCCAAGGGCTACCGAGAGAAGAAAAAATCCAGATGAGAAAGGCCCCCGAGAGCTGAGCGTGGTGATAGCCACCCACGCAAACTCAGGAGGTCCTGCCCCAGCCTTCACCCATCTTCACAGCAGGTGTGAAAATACAGCTCAGGAAAAAAATAAAAAAGAGAATTTTTAGAGAATGGGATTTTCTTACTCCTCAAATGTCTCAAAAACGAACACTGCCACAAATGGGGGTTCAGTGCAGCAGCTGAGGAAGTCAAATTAAGACCCTTTTTAATATTGGCTAGAATTAATGTCTAAATTAAAATATACTTTTTCAACTTTGTCCAAGAGAGAAATAACTTGCCTTGGCTCTATTATACCTTTCCAGACTTGACGAATATTATAAAGCCAGATTTAGGGAGCTTTTCTCTTTTTTTTTTTCCACCATTCCCTTTTTTTTTTTGGCCTTTTTTAAGCTCACATTTGAACTTGAGGGTTGAGTGACAACTACCCCTGTACTGCTGCCTGCACCCAAGGCTGTCATTTCCCAGACTGCAGGAGAGCTGCACGAGACCCTGATTTATAGGATGTGCTTCTCTTTGAAATAATACCCACTCAGGCCATTTTTAAACCCAAAGAGCCAGCGTTAACATTTCCCCATGACAACCAACAGCCCCGCGGAGCTCCTAGCTTTGCAGAGAGGTGGCACAGCTCTGCCATGTCTTAAACGCAGCAAAACTGATTAAACAAAAAAAGTAAAAATCAATAAATAAATAGTCAGCCCGTCCCCATTAATGCAGCCCTTTGGATGCACAGGCTGGAAGCCCCATAAGGTCATCAGTGCCAGAAAAGATAATGCCACACAACCCATCCCCAGCTTATCATGGTTGGGATGCTCCTTCACGCTGCACCGATACCTTTTAAGAGCATTTTATAAGATAAATGAGAATATGATGGATTTCTCTTGATGCAAACATCACTCGTACCTGTGGTCCCACCAAAGAACAAAGCATCCATCCTAGCACGGAGCTGCAACACCCCAGGTTGGTGGGGGGGTCACCCTCAGCCCTGGGTTTTGGACCGTAGGAGGCTTTGGCATCCCAGAGATGAGAAGTCCCACGTCAGAAGTTTGACCCTTCAGAAAAATATTCCAGCCTTCATGTGTATGGTATGGGAGGCAATATAAAAAGAGTGAGGAATGGGGAGAGAGGGAGAAACAAAAAACATGCTGTATTTTTCAGGCTGTACGCCCCGAAGAGCCAGAGAGCTGGACCTGGGCGATGGTTGAGGGGAACGAGGGGGAAAACAAGGCTATTTCCCTCGCTTTCCCAAATCGTTATGTATTTTCCCTCACCACCAGCACTTGCTGGGAGCTGGTGCACTATTAAGGCCTCGCTTCAGCCAGAGCCTCAGCATCATCCACTGGCACCCTCCTCCTTGCTCCCCGCTCCCGAGGACCCCTGATTCATTGGGATGAATCACGTCCCTGCCTTAGGGACCTCTCCACCAGCTGGAGCTCCTGGCCAAGCCGCTGCCTGACCTTGCCATGACTCAGAGCATCCAAGGGAGCAGCACAGGATGTTTGGGCGAGCTGCTCGGCAGAGCCCACAGGGAGAAGAAGAGGGTCACATCCAGGGGAGGAAGGAACACAAGCAGAGGAGATGTTGGGGCAAGAGCTTTGCTCCTTGCTGGCTCAGCAACGTCTCTTCCCACCAGCGGTGCCTGCAAATAGTCCCTGGGTCTGAGGAGAGGCTCCCTGCCCCAAAATGTGCCACCCTCAGGCAACATTAGCAACCCGGGGAGAATGAAAATTTGGGAACAGCAATACTTTCCCCAGGGATTGACAGGTAAACTCATCAACACCCTCCCAGCACTGTCCATCCTTCCTCTTCCTTGCTAGGGAAGTGGCTACAGAGAGCAGCAGGACCACGAGCAGCCCAGAAACAACTCATTAAGGGGCTAAGATGCAAAAGGCTGTTATTATTCCAAGATGGAATTTAATCCCTTAAATCTTCCTCTTAAAGCAATGCTTTAAATCCCACTCTCCTCCAGTTAGCAGGGCCCAGGCACCCCTCCAGCCTCCGAATCAAAGGGTTAACCCCAAACCCCAGGCCCTGGTGTGTCTAGGGGAGGGCAGCATTTAGGCTACCAGCTCCCAGAGACCTTTAATTCAGAAAGCAGATGTGGAATGAGACTGCCCAAGGCTACAGTCTTCCCTTAATGGGCAGATATAAATAATTGATTGAGCAAAAAAAGACACACACAAAAAAAAAATAATCAAAAGGGCTCGCTGCTTGCTGCCCATCAGCCTGCCCTGGAGCTGGTTCAAGCCAGCAGAGGGGATGGAAATCAGCCCAGAAAGCAGTTTGCAGGCTTGGCACCACTCCCCCCGCCCTCTGCGGATGCCATTAAGCGAGTTAATGTTGTGAAAAAAAAAATAAAAATGCATATCATAAAATAAATCCCTCCAGAAAATACCTGCTCAGCAAAGGACTCCTGTAAAGGGACCCGCCTCTCTGAAAACAGATGGGATAAAGATCTTCTTATCCCTCTCACCCATGTGGTCAGATGCCCAGCCTGTTTAATACCATCACCTGGCGAGAAATGCTCTCCTAGTTCATTTAAAAGAGGGTCTGGTTTGTTGCTGTTTTTTTTTCTCCCCTCTAAAACAGAGCAGCCCTTAAGGCTAGCTGCTCATAAAGGGCGATCCAGCAAGAACAACCAACCTGCAGGCTTCCCCGTGGGCTCCTGCCAAGCCCCCAGCCCCACCACGCCAAGGGGACGATGTCAATGCTTCGCAAAGAACGGAAGGACCCTCTCGAAATGCTCCAAAAATCATCCAAGGGTACGGCCCCCGCTTTCCACCCCCGATCCTGGCCGGCGTTGGGAGCCAGCAAGGGCTGCCCACCTAAATCCCTGCAAGTCTGGCCAGCCCCAGACGCCAGATCTCTACAGCAAACCGCGCTGGCAAGGGCTAGAGCCTCGCCGTTCTTCAAGGGAAAGAATAAAGAGAGAGAGACACACACACACGCGAGAAGAATTTGCCAAACCAGCAGAATAGCTGACATTTCAAAACCCTGGATGGCTTACTCAGAACAGCCAAGTCCACAGAATCATCTTTAAGCTCCGAGTCATCTCTGAGCGCCTTGCTTTGAGTCCCTCTCGCTCGGTTTTTCCCGCTGGGGGGGAATTCATCTCAAGCCTCCTTGCTGGGGCCGAGGGGTAGGAAGAGAGGCAAAAGTCCTCCTGACCACATCATCAGGTTTCCCTCCGTGCGCTTGAAGCCCCTCTGGGGATGCGCACACCCCCCCCCCGGGGAAGACTTCTGCAAGGGCTGACCCACCTCATCCACCTTCTCAGATTTGCTCCGCGGAGCAAGACTCTAGGTGTTTATCAATCACAGCTATCATCTACTCCACAGGCTACTTTGTCCCAAAACCACAGCGAGTCCCAAAAACAAACGAGTCTACCTAAGGGGTGGGAAAAAGTGGGGGCAGGCATTAAGAGGCACAACAGAGGTGGTTTTTTGTAATTATCAATCAGCGAGGCGACGGCTCGTGAACCACCCCAAAACAAACCCACGCAGCAGAAGGACTGTAATTTCCCATTTCTTCCAGACTGGGCTCCCTCCTGAAAACGGCACCGCGCTCGGCAAATCGGTCTCTCAAGCAATCCCCGCTCCGGGATTTTAATCCTGAGTTAAAAATAAAGCTGGAGGTTTGATTTATTTTTTTTTTTTCTCCCCCGAACCTTCTCCTGCACAGGGTCTCAGTAGCAGTCTTTGTCCCCGGGGAACAATAATTCTGCCAACGTGGGAGCCGGGCAAGTCCCAGCCTGGAGTGGGCTCTGACTCACAGGGTTTCCCTAGTAACCCCAAACAATAGGGAAAAAAAACACCAAGGACCTTTGTATCCTTAACCAAATCGTGGGCAATATCCTACAAAAAAAACCCCAGCAAATGAGGGGACACCGGGGCCAGGCTGAGCCCCCAGCTCAGCTTGTCTCCTCCGAGCAGGACCAACCCCAGACTTGAGAACATCTGGGGCCAGCGGTGGGAAGTCCAGAGGAGAAAACCAAGGAGTCCAACCAAGTGACAAGAGGCTGAAAAGCAAAGCAGGACACAAACCATTTCCTCTCCTCTTCCCCTTACTGGGTGCTGGATCCCTCCCTGCTTCCCAGCCCTTCTCTCACCCTTCACCTGTGGCTGGGGGATGCTAATTTTTGCTTCGACAGCACCACGATCCCTCCCAGGGGCAGCACGCAAGACAAGGGAATGCTGCCACATCCCCAAATATCCATCCCAAGAGCCCAGCATCAGGGAGGGAGGGGGCCAGGAGGTGCCAGGATGGACACAGTGATGCTCAGCTTGGAGTTAGGAGATATGGTCCAATGTGCCTTCTCCAGCACTCACGGCGAGCGAGGGTGAAGGCATTCCAGCACCCCAAAACCTCCGATTTTTGGCGGAGAGGTCGGCAAGCGACTTGAAACAACGGCGACCAAGCTCCCATCACACTCGCTGTCAGAAGACTGGAAGGGGAAAAAGGAGAAAGCGAGGATATATCCCAGTCAGGCTGCATTTCCCGAAGGCTGCGATCCACCCGGCACCACCGGCTTCAACCTGACCCTAAATCCTCGCGTAGCCTCTGAGCCGAGAAGGGAACGGCAGGCTGGGAACGCCGGCCGGGAGCCAGCAGGGACAGCAGCCTGTGGGGAAGCTGGGAGGTGCACAAAAGGAGCAGTCACCCTCGTGTCAGCTTCCCGGGATGGACACAGCGCCGGTTAATGAAAAGCCTGGCATCCACATTTCTGGCAACGAAATGAGGATTTGGGGTTTTGTTTTCTCTTTTTTTTTTTTTTTTTAAAAAAAAGAAAAAAGAAAAAAAAAGGTCTCCGTGACAAATCATTTACCACCGAGCTTCAGCCAACACCAAGTACCTAATAAAAGGGTTTGTGTCTTGGGAAGAGCCCCAGGACCCTACCTACAGCAGCGTCGGGTCAAGCGGAGCCTGCACAGCCCCGGGAAGGGGGTTGTGTTCCACCCCCCACCCCCCCAGCACCCAACAGGGATCCCAGAAAAAGCCAGGAAAGTTTATTATCAACTTCCAAGCTCGCTGCCCCATTCCCTTGGGATGTATCTTGATAGCAAAACAGCCTTCCCAGCTGGCTCCCGTGCAGCATCTCCCCCGGCATACTCCAGCCCAGCTCATTAAGTCTTTTCCTCGTTAGAGGGCTGGCCAAGCCTCTCCTCCTTCCCCTTGCATCCAACTAATGGGATTAGCCTTCAGCTGTGTGGTCCCAGCACGCTCCTCCCTGCCAGCCTCCGGCACCCTCCTCTCCCTCCCCTCTGCCATCCAGGCCAGAAAGCATTTTTTTTTTTTTTTAATTTTTTTTTTATTTTTTTTTCTGCTGAATCAGGTATTTTAAGGCAACCCGAGCCGGTAAGGAAATGAGGCGGCGCCAAGGGAAGAGGAGGCCGACGGAGGTCATGGCAAAGCTGGGAAGAAAAGGCACTAAAAACCCAGAAAGAAAGAAGGGGAAGGGGGTGGGGGAAGAACGGGTAGGAGGAAATAATAGTTGGGGGAAGTATTTGTTGCGTGCATTATCCTGGGGTTTTCCCTCCCTTTTTATTGATGCTGCTTCCCCCCCCCCCCCCTCCTTATTTAATTCATTAGTCTCCAGCGCTGCCTTTATTTGAATAGACAGCGGTCCTCCCTTCTCCCAGCGCAGCATCCCGCGCTTTCACTCCCTGAAAAGTCCTGCCCGCGGGGTACGAACCGTGAAACCCGCCTGAAAAACCAACCTTTTGATTAGAGCTGACAATCCCCGGGTGCTCAAACCCTCCGCTCTCCCCGCTCCCTCCCCGGGATGGGAAAGGAGGAAAAATGACATCATCTCCGACCCTCCCCCGTAACGTGGGAAGAGCCCGGGGTGGGAATGGGGAACCTTGTGGCTTCTCCCTCCCAGAAGGATTTCAGAAGCAAAACTTTCAGAGGGTGAACTGAAGTGACGCTGAGAACATCCTACTGCCAGCACCGGGAGAACAAAACGCTACAATGAAGGATTTGCTTTTTAAAACCAGGATCTTCTCTGTTTGGGACTGGCCGCATTACGCTTGGCCTCCGATCCCGAAAATCCTTATTTTGAGAATTTCGCCTTCGTCACCGGCAATGTGGCTCTGAGCCTGCCTGCCAGGGCAGAAATAACGCCCGAACAACCAAGCAAAAAGCAAAAAGCAAAAGCACCTTTACAGCTTGGTTATTTCAGAGCCGGTCGCGCCTTTCGAACGTTTTCCATCCTCACGGAAAAAATAAAAATAAATAAATAGAGGTGAGGATAAAGCACGGAAATCAAAATAAAAATTGGGAGAGCGCAGGAAAGAGATAATGGAATGGTGAGCCTATTTGCAGACATTCAGGTGCCGGCGGAGCAAACCAAATAGCTGAATAAATATTGATCCTCCCACATCTCTCAGGACTTGGGGAATACGTACATTTTTACCTTAGAAAGGAAAGGAAAAAGAAAAGTGCTGTAGGGAATCAGTACGGGCTGCCCCACACCCCCACGCCAGGAGAGGTGCAGAAGCAGGGCTGCTGAAAAGCTGCTCTAAATTCCTTTTGAGACACATCTGACTAATCCTCGAGGCACACAGGTTTCCCAAGGAACGTGAAAAAATGAAAGCGTGTAAAAATCTTCCACCCATCAACAAATATTCAAAATAAATAATAAACGTAATAACTAAAAAAAAAAAAAAAAAAGATAAACATCATCGTTTCAAACTAAATAGGTAATAGCTATCCTCTTTCCTAGCATTTCCTGAGATTTCAGCCACGAGGAGGAGATGGTCTGGGCCAGGAGAAAGAGAAGATGCTCTTGGGCTTGGGTGATAGACAGGGAGAACAACCACCACGCCGGACCCTGCCATAGGCCAGGGGAACGTGATGGAGATGAAGATAAAAGGTCTCTGCTTTCCATCACTCCAACAACCCTTCCTGCAGCACTTTTTCCCTCCTCGACCCGTTTTTTGGTGTTTGGGGTTTTTTTGGTTTTTTTCCCAGGGTAACAGATTTGCAGCATCAGAAGAGCAGCAAACCAAAGGAGCCAACAGCCCCCCACACACACACCCAGAGCCAAGCCTTACTATGTTCATGAGGGTGAGGACGTAGTTCTGGACGTGCTCCTTCCCGTGGAAGCGTACCACCGAGTCGTCCACCGCCAGCAAGACCTCGATGTTGTAGTCGTCCTTCCTGGCGTGGCGCCTCTTGCGCTCCGCATCCCCCAGCTGCTCCGCCATCAGCTCCAGGGAGTTGGGAAGATCGCCCACCCGCACGCCGGGCACTAAGCGGGGCAGAAACAGAAACAGCCAGTGAGGTGACCCAACACCGAGGTGACCCAACACCGAGGCGACGTTCCATAAAACCACCAAGTTAAGCAGGAAAAATAAATTTGGAGGTTTAACTCCAACCAGGCTGAGGATCCAGCTCGCTCTATGGTGGGGAAATGGCTCTGAATTGGGAGCACCAGTACTAAAAGATGCATCTCTGGTCCTACACTGTCCTTTGGGTGGTGGTGGGGCACATGGGTAGCTAGGCAGGACACAAGAAAGGCCGGGAGCTTCTCCTTGAGAGCATCCTTCATCATACCTTTCATCATACCCTCCATCTTTCATCCCCAGCAGTCCCTTCAAAGATCTCAATCGCAATTCCATTAGTGATGCTACAAAAGCAACGAGCACACCCTGGAAAGCTTTTAAACCTTTTTTTTTTAAAAAAAAAAAAAAAAAGAAAAAAATCAGGAAGCTGATTACGGTGTCGCAAGAGGAGAATAAAGACCAGGGAAGGCTGATGCCTCTGCATGAAATAAAAATAGGTCGATAGAGAGCTTTTTACACAACGTTGACCTCTTGCTCATAAACACTTCTGGGTGCGCTGGGCTTCATGAGGGTGAGAGGGGAAATCAGTGGGTGACTTACGCACACAGAGGGCTAAGTGATACTATCAAGGAAAAAAGCCCCTTTTTCTTCTTTGAGGCACAGGAGAAGAAAGAAAAGGAGACGGCGCTAGAAAAGTGCCATAAATTCCGAATGCTGGGAAAAGGAAGGACTTCTGTCATCTGTTAAAATGCCAAATCAAGGCCATATTTTACAACGTACACGTGATTAAAACAAGACTGCAGCACCTACATCTCCAAGTTGTAGGGAGAAGCCAGGTCAGACCAAGTCTGGCTCCTCCAGACCCCTTCACTCACGAGTCCCAACTCTGCTTCCCAGCCCAAGGCTGGTGTGATCATCCATGGGCCTGATCACACCCATCTAGGAGATTCTTCCTCTTCAAAGAGGAAGAGTAACTTGTATACAAGTCAGAATCACAGAATCTTCACGGTTGGAAGGGACCTTTGAGATCATCAAGTCCAACCAACTCATCCAACTTTGACCAAATTCAGAAGAATTTCCAAGGTTCCAGTAAAAACCCAACGCATTCTTTCCTTGCTTCTCACTGGTGACAAAACTGGCAGTAAAGCCAGAGGGCTAGACATAGAATCATAGAATTGTCTAGGTTGGAAGGGACCTTAAAGATCATCTAGTCCAAGTATCAACCTCACCCTGACAAAAATCACTAAACCATATTCCTAAGGACTACGTCAACCCGTCTTTTGAACACCTCCAGGGATGGGGCCTCAACTCCTTTCCTGGGCAGCCCATTCCAATGCCCGATAACCCTCTCCGTGAAGAAATGTTTCCTAATATCCAATCTAAACCTCCCCTGGTGCAACTTGAGGCCATTGCCCCTTGTCCCATCTCCTGTGACTTGGGAGACGAGATCGACCCCCACCTCTCTACACCTGCCCTTCAGGTAGTTATAAAGCATGAGAAGGTCTCCCCTCAGCCTCCTCTTCCTCAGACTAAACACCCCCTGCTCCCTCAGCCTTTCCTCATAAGTCTTACCCTCCAGACCCCTCACCAGCTCCGTTGCCCTTCTCTGGACCCACTCCAGCCCCTCAATGGCTTTTTTGTGGGAAGGAGCCCAAAACTGGACACAGCACTCAAGGTGGGGTCTCACCAGTGCCCAAGACAGGGGGACGATGACCTCTCGGGTCCTACTCCCCACACTGTTCCTGACACAGGCCAGGATGCTGGTGGCCTTCTTGGCCACCTGGGCACACTGCTGGCTCACGTTGAGCCAAAAGGCATGATCCAGAGAGCAAGTGGAAGGAGAAATCCTTCCTTTTCAAGAAATAGTCATTACCAAGATAAGACTTGATTTGAGGAGGGCCTACCTTGGGGGTGTAGGTCTTGGTGGGGCTCGGCACCATCCTGCCGGATGGCCGACCGGCGGTACACCACGTGGGCCCTCCCGTGCTCCTCCATCTCCTGCTGCCCCCTCTCCAGGGGCTCGATGAAGAACTCATTGCTGTCTGTCCGAATCAGGCCAGCCTGGACCCCAGAAAGAGATAAAGAAAAGGGGAGGGAGGGAAAAAAAAAAAAAAAAGATGTTTGCATCCATCCTCGATATACTCATTACTGATCACAAAGGAGAAAAAGCATCCCAAATAAACCAGGTGTCCCATTGCTGCTCCGTGGCACTAGGATGGATTCATTGCCATGTTCATGTACAATGACCTTTAATTTCGTAGATGGAAAAAAAAACAACAAAAAAACAACATAAACCCCCAACAAAACCAACCAAACAGAAAAAAAATTGGCCATGGTTCAAGTAATGTCTCTATCTGGGTAGGGAACTCCGTTCCTTCTCATCAGCCACGAGTTCTTCTCCCTGTGCGTCAGGAACACAGGCTGCACGGGCTCCCACACCACCTCACCTCCCCTCCATCCTCCCCATCCTCATCCTCGTCCCCATCCCCATGGTGCTGGGCGGGGGGAAATCAGCCATTTCTCTGGCACCACTAACTGTGGTCGCAGCGAGAAGGAAGGAAAAAGAAAAGTGTCATCTTTGCCCCACCAAGCACTTGGGAATTGACGCTGGGGAATCCCTTTGGAAGAGAAGCTGGAAAGCCTTCACACAACTCCATCACCCAAACACGGGGAGGGGATGAATGAGAGGGCAAACATGGTTGGAAATGTTGTCCTGGCTACCAGCCCGCTCCTGATTAACGCCAAGCTTCCCACCAAATCCCCCTTGACATCGGCCCCAGTGCTCCCACCCCGCGGCAACTGGCCGGCTTGGAGACCTCGGGCAAGCGAAGGGATTTGGCTTCCATCCCACGGGCAGCACCACTCCCCTCCCTTTCCAACAACCCAGGATTTTTTCACAGCTCCCTCCATCCTGCAGATGCAGGGTCTTCCCCCCAGCGCTGCCCAGAAAGCGCGGGTGGAACGTAAGGGACCAGTTCTTACACCAAAACCTTCAACAGCGTCCCCCTCCTGGAGTCCTCCTTGGGGCTGGGGTACTAGAACTGTCCTCATCGAGTAAAATAAAATAAAATAAAACCAAAACGTACACGTAGTCCTTGCACAAAGGCGTGAGCTCTGAGAAGAGGCAAAGCTGGGGCTCCTCCAAGCCCGCCTGGGTCATTGGATCCCCTTTGCATTCACGTAGCGTTGCCTTCACCGTGGCATCAGCCAACCTGGCTCCGTCAGACTTCATCAAATTTCCTGCTCCACTTGGGTTTTATTAGCTGCTTAACTCCTCTGGAAAGCAGGTTTTTGGCTGGTTTTGTTCTACCTCCTTCCCGAGGAATCTAAGTACAGGCAGTTGTGCTAGGAACAACTTGCCTGATGCACGTATCTGTCTCAGGTCCCACCCACAGGAGACCTGAAGGTCACCAGGGCAGGACCTCTCTCCAGCCGAGGCTTATCCCACCACCCTCCCCCCAGCCAAGTTGATGAATCACAGAATCACCAAGGTTGGAAGAGACCTTTAATATCATCTAGTCCAACCATAAGAAAGAAAACAACAAAAAAAACCCCAAACACTAAACCATATCCCTGAGCACCATGTCAACTCGTCTTTTGAACACCACCAGGGATGGGGCCTCAACCACTTCCCTGGGCAGCCCAGTCCAAGGCTTCACAACCCTTTTGGTAAAGAAATTTTTCCTACTCTCCAACCTGAACCTCCCCTGGGGCAACTTGAGGCCATTTCCTCTTGTCCCATGGCCTGGGACTTGGGAGAAGAGACCAACCTCCCCTGGCTACACCCTCCTTTCAGGGAGTTGGAGAGAGCCAGAAGGTCTCCCCTCAGCCTCCTTTTCTCCAGTCTGAACACCCTCAGCTCCCTCAGCCTCTCCTCATGACACTTGTTCTCCAGACCCCTCACCAGCTCCATTGCCCTTCTCTGGACCCACTCCAGCCCCTCAATGGCTTCTTTGTGATTTGGCCCAAAACTGGACACAGCCCTCAAGGTGGGGTCTCACCAGTGCCCAGGACAGGGGGACCATCACCCCCCAAGTCCTACTCACCACGCTGGTCCTGACACAGGCCAGGTTGCTGGTGGCCTTCTTGGCCACCTGGGCACACTGCTGGCTCCTGTTCAGCTGACAGACGACCAACACCCCCAGCTCCTTTTCTGCCAGGCAGCTCTCCAGCTGTTCAACTGGCAGCTTTCACAGCCAGGTTCAATCAAGAGCCAGGAGCCCCAGGCAAGGTGCTGGTGGTAGTGAGACAACAGATCAAGCCAAGGAGCCAACCCACAGGTCAGGTCCAGTGATGGCTGGCCAAGTCCTTGATGGTGGGGCAGGTCCCAGCCGTTGCTCTTTATTGTATAATAAGAGATGGTGGGCATCCATCACTTTGCCCCTCCTGCACCTGGAGAGGAAGAACCCCAGGCACCAATACAGGTTATGGACAGATCTTCTGGGAAGCACTATTGAGGAAAAGGATCTGGGAGTCCTGGTGGATGGCACACTCCCCATGAGCCAGCAATGTGCCCTTGTGGCCAAGAGGACCAATGGGATCCTGGGCTGCATAGGGAACAGTGTGGCCAGCAGGTCAAGGGAGGTCATTCTCCCCCTCTGCTCTGCACTGGTGAGGCCACAACTGGAATACTGCTTTGGCTGGGGGGTTGGACTGGATGATCCCTAGAAGGTCCCTCCCAACTCTGTCAAATCTGTGAATCCCTACGAAGGGCAGAGCACTGGGCATCTGACACTGGCGTCACAAACACACTTGGATTTTGTACGCACGAATTACGCTGATGACTTCCCACCCACTAACGTGCCTCCAGCTTGCACATCGCTACAAATTTTGGGCTGGAGGGGCACCCCCGCTACCCAAAAATCACCCAGCCCAGTACCCCACCCAGCATCCTACTTTAGTCCAGCAGCAGAAGCAGCAAACCCTGCCCGAGGAAGAGGTCCTATGGGACAACCCTGTCCCCTCACAGCCCCTGCCACGGGGCTTTTCACCCCAAAGCTGGTTTACGGATTTTAGGGCAAAAAGCCTGGATTTGCTGAGTCAGGCAGCCTGGGGAAAGCTGCGCCGCCGCGCCGGGGCAAGGCTGGATTAAAATCTGAAAGAGCCCGGTCCCGAGCCACTGCCCACTCGGGTTTGCGCTGCTCGTGACCGATTATATATGGCTCAAGAAATAAAGCAGCCCAGATTTTCTCGCCCGGGCTTTCTCCCAAAAATGGGGGGGTGGGGGGGGATGCAACAAGCCAACGACTCCATCGCCAGCCCGCGGGGCAAAGGGGGTACTGAGGGGACTTGTGCTATCAGGGCAGCCTAATCAACGGGACAGAAACCAGAGTCTTTCACAAAAAATTAAAAATAAATAAATAAATAAATAAATAAATAAATGAAACCCATCAAAACCAAAAACTCCACTGCGGAAGGCGTGCCCGGACCTGCTCGGTCTCATAAAGGAGCAGCTCGGGGTGTATCTCAGCGTGTCGGGAGGGTTATCACCGTAGGGAGGCAGCAAGAGAGGCCAGACGCCACCCAAAAAGCCCCTCCCCAACCCCCCCATGAGCTTTCCTTAGGCTCTTGCCAAGAGATCGATCCCATCCCAGATCCCAGCCCAGCCCAGCAGTGATTGATTTGCCACGGGCTCCCCACCCCTGGTTCTATTTGGTTCAGTAACAGCAAATCAAATTAAATCCGGCAGCTCTCGGTGAAGGTAATGCCCAAACTAGAGACAATTCTAGTGGAAAGAGGGAAAATATACTTCTTCTTTTAAGGAAAACATCAAACTCACTTCTGCCAGCTTGCAGAGGGTGAAGTCTCTTTTCCAGCTCTCCAGGCTGTGGGAGAGAGGAACTGGCCCTGCTGGTCCGGTGCCAGCCTCCCCAATTTGGGGGGGACACCCCCGGGTACCCGGCTCCTCCACCACCCCTGGGCAAAAAGCTCCAACTCCCACAGGAATTCAGGAAATTCTGACACTCCAATGCAGCTGAAACGTGGAAAAATTAATAAACCCGCTTTCGCTCAGCCAGAGAAGCAAACAGAGCCGAGAAGAGAGGGGGGGGGAAATCCAGCTGCGTGCATAGTATGTATTTTTCCTACCCGATTCACACTTAATTTGGACAAAAAGTCCCAGCAAGGCGGGCTGTGTGAAGGCAGGCACCATCGCCAGCCACCACTCGCTCCCCTTTCATCCCAGAAATCACCCAGCCAGGGCATCACAGGGGGAGGGGGATCCATGGAGGGACATCCCTGGACCACACCTGGCAGCAGCGGGATGGGGGCTCCGGGGGCACGGTCCAGAGATGCTCCCTCCATCATTATTTTGGTACCTCTCTGGCTGCAGCTCAGGCTTTGCAGTCCGTCTACCGCAACGCTTCACCCCCCTCCACCGCTTTTCCCTTGCTCTTGGCGCCAAGGCAAGAGATTTTTTGGGGATGCCCGCAGACAGGGAGCTGCTCCAGCTGGGCTTCACCCAAGCCAGGACTCAAATGTAGCTCCTGGTGGGGCGAGGGCACGGAGAGGGGCTCAGTCCTAACTAATTCATTGGGTTTGCAACCCAAATAGGGCCTGGTTTTCTTCTCACAGCTAAAAATTAGGATTATCCCATGGGAGAAAGCACTCACTACCCAAGGAAAAACCAAACTAGTCGAGGACCTCACCCTCTGGATGTTTAAACCAGCACCTTTTTTTTTCCTCGAAATTAATCCTACAGGGATTGCAGGGCAAATCTCAGAAGATTTTTGGATACTTTTATATTTTTTTTTGCGCTGGGCCATCGTTACGGGGGCTGTTCCTCCCTTCACCCCCTGTGAATTCCTGCTCCCGAGGGCATTTGTGCTTCGCTTTATCTGCTTCCACCCATCCAGAGGGAGCCGGGGATGGGAAACGCTGGCTCTACAGTTTATTGGTGGCGGGTGAGAATAACCCCCGAGGGGGGAAAAGTCAAAGTCAGGCGTGGAAAACAAACACAGGTGATAATGCTTCACCCCATCCCCTGCACACGGCAAAGCCAGGTCAACCACACGCTGCCAAAGCCAGCGTGGAAAGAGGGGATGCCTTCAACTGCAGCGAGACGCGTCCACCGGGGGAGATTTTTTGACTAACACTATTTTACCAGCGAGGAATTTTTTTTTTTGGTGGCTTGGATCAGCTTTGGAATTACGTTACGGACCACAGCATCTAGTGGGAGGTGTCCCTGCCCATGGCAAGGGGGGTAGGTTGGAACTCGCTGATCTTTCAGGGCCCTTCCAAGCCAAACCATTCTATGATTCTATGATCTTCCCACCCTGGTATGAGACACCCTTGCTAAAAAAAAAAAAAAAATAAAAAAATAAAAAGCCAGATTTTCACACGTGGTGGGTGCCTGCAGCAAATAACAGCTGTGGAAGGTGCCGTGGGTTTGGCATCTGTGAAACAAACCCAAAAAAAATAAAAATCAGCTCACTTACATGGCTAAATATGGTTTTAGGAAAGACTAAATGTGTATTCTCTTTTCAAGAACTGGGTTTTTTTTGTTTTTGGGGTTTTTTTTCATTATTTATAATCTTGGGCTCCGTTTATACACAGCATAATCTCTTTGTGTACACAGCCATCGTCTGCACCATCCCAAAACACTTCCTCCGAGCGGAGACCAGCAGCCCAGTGCCTCCCACGCACACCAAACTGGGATGCAAAAGCCGTGATCCCCTTTGGAAGCCTGGGGATAACTTCCAGCAAAAAAAAAACACCCCACAGTGATCCCAGGGTACGTGCTTATCGACGAGCTACAAAGCGACCTACACGCCGGTGCTCCCCCCGTTAGGTTAGTCCCCATCCTAATGGGGATGGGGATCCCACCCCCATCCTCCCCCCAACAGATGCTCTGCTGGGTCATGCTGGAGGTACAGTGTGGTCATAAAGAGCATCCTCCCATCCCACCCCCCCCTCTCGCCGCCTTTTGGTCCTGCTGCTTGCTCCATCTAGCTCTTTTCACTGGTGTTTTGTTTGTTTTTTTTTTTTGGGGGGGGGATCCTTTTGGTCTCACAGCTCCTCCAAAAGGGGATGGATGGACCCTGAGCAGATAGAAGCTGTCAGACTAAAGCCAGAAGACCATACAGCGACCTACACCAGCCAGAAAAAGCCATGAGAGAGAGAAACCAACTGCTACGTTGGCCATATCTCAAAATCCTCTTTACTGGGGGGTGGGGGGGAGCAGAGCCCCCGCTCGGGCTCCGTCCTCCTGACCTCTTCTCCCAGCCTACAGCCACCACATCTGCTTCACCGGATGATGGGAAATTGCTGCTTGAGGCCAGGGCATTTATTTGTTGGCCATGGAGCAATAAATACATTGCAGGAAGAAATAAGAAAAAAAAAAGAAAAAAGAAAAATAGTGGTTTTCTTTTCTCTTCCCCAGTGCTGCTGGAGCTCCACATGAAGAAACAAAACATCTGTGAGATGACACATCAGCAACCACAGCGCTAACGCCGCTGATCCTGGGGGGGAAAAGCTGCTTTTTCCTTTAGATGAGCTTAAATGAGTGGGCTTGGGGGGGGGGGGTGTGTTCCACAGGTGGCCAGGGACAGGTACGGCCACACAAATCCTCACGCGAAAGAATCCTGCAGGACAAGCTACATCCTAAATCATCACCACCACAACAGCCCGTGGCCAAGGGACGGCTGGAAGAAGGGCAAAAATAATAACAACCCCCATCTGAGAAGGTGTGCAAGGGGCTGGGGTGGGAAAACTTGGGATTAAAGCCTAGAAAAGCCTGGAAAAATCAAAATAAAGCCTACGAGAGATGGAACCTAAGAGTGGGCTCCGGGAAAGAGAAAAACCCTTAAGATCATCCTCGCTGCTTCCCGGCACGGCGGGGACACGGACTCGGCTGCAGCCGGCTTCCAGCATCCCTGAACTTGGGATGCCAACGGGAATTATACCTACAGTGCGACCTGCACGCTATCAAAAAAACCCCAAACTACCAGCTTTTCATTCAATTGCTCGCAGGACCAGTAGGAACAGCCTTCAAAGCTTTCAAGCCTGCCCCGAATTTGCTCAACCCACGCCACGGAGAAAGTTCACAGCTTCGTCCCATCGCGAAAAAGCTGCTTCAAAAGGGGTGGATTATGGGCTAAAATTGTTGGCACAAAAAAAAACCAACTAACAAACAGCCAACCAACCAACCAACCAGGTGAAATACGTATTTCTAACCACCCTGCTCTATCATTTCTGCTCATACGGTAACACCAGGCACCGTATAAAAAGAAAGGAATGCCAAATTGCTCGTGCGAGCAGCCAAAATTGGCTAAGGAACTCCCAGAATAAAACAACCAAAAAAGAAACTTATTTAAAAAAAAAAAGACAAAATAAGACATCTCTTCCAACCCGGGAGCCAACGTTAAGTGGTACCAGGAGAAAACAGCAAACGCTGGCACCTGAAACAAGAATTAAATTGGCTCAAAGGAAATTTGAAGGGCAACAGGCCAAAGGGTATAAAAATAATAATAAGTGATTCCTCAAGTTTATCAAACAGAGAAAATCCACTGGCAGACCCAGAGGATAAGGAGGGAATGGAGCCTTTTAAGCAATTAAAGCTCTGCAGCAGCAAGCTAGGGATGCTGAGCTGCGCTCATTCCACACTCAGAAAGTCCCAAGGGCTCCGAGCAAGGAAAAAACCAAGCGAGGTCGTTCCCCAAAATGGGAGCAGGAGCAAGACTGCACACTAAGAGTGATTCAGGAGATGCTCGAGCTCACCCAGCCTCACTTAAGAGGTGGAAAACGCGGAGAAAAAGTTCCTGAAGTGGTCCCAAAGTAAAAAGGGAGCGAGCGAGGATGCAGCAGCATCACCGGCAGCGTGGGTACCCAGCCCAGAGGCAGGGCAAAGCTTCAGGGCATGATGGCATCTGACATGGTCCACCCGTGGGCAGGAGGGCAGCCCGGACATGGGACAGGCAACTTTTTTAACCCCTTTAAATAAATATAACGGCGGGGAGAAGCACTCGCACGTGAAGTATCCTGCCCTGCCTACACTGCAAGCCACATGGGGACAGGGAACTTGCAGTAGCCAGCCAGTAAAGGGGAGATGTACATCATGGATGCTCCATCCCTGGAGGGGTTCAAGGTTGGATGGGGCTTGGAGCAACCTGGTCTGGTGGGAGGTGTCCCTGCCCAGGGCAGTGGGTTGGAGCTGGATGGTCTTGAAGGTCCCTTCCAACTCTAACCATTCTATGATGCTGTGATCATCAAAAAAAAAAAAAAAAAAAAATCAGGTTTTGGGACAAACCACCCCACCGAGCCTCCAGCTTACCAGCCCGTCACAGTTGCTGATGGCCACGGCGGCGCCGGGCATGCCGGAGATGTCACCGGTGAAAAGGCAGCGCCGTCGGAGGGGTTCCCGGAAAAGCACCTCGAAATCCTCCTGCCATTCGGCCACGGCGCCCGGCGGTACCAGGCGGCGGTTGGGCCTCAGCCGGAGGTGCAGCTCCTTCCCGAAAACCGTGACGTTGAAGTAGAGCCAGCGGCGCTGGGGGGGTTCCTCATCCAGGGGGCTGCGGGGAAGGCGGCGGCGGTGGCGGCGATGGTGGGACGGATGCGGGGTCAGGGGGCAAGGGGCTTCGCCGAACCCCACCGCCACCTCGCCGGACACCACGTGGGAGAGGAAGCGACCCCGGCAATCGGCGCTGAAGGGGACGATCACACCATATTCGCTGAGTTTGCCGGACAGGAGGAGCTCTGCGGGGAAAGGGAGGGGGGGGGGGGCAGGATGGGGGGAAGCCATGGGCACCGAGCATCCCCCCACCCGCGATCGGGGTGGCCAACCCAAGGAGCGGGGTGGCCAACCCAAGGACTGGGGGGCCAACCCAAGGAGCGCGGTGGCCAACCCAATGACCGGGGGGGTGGCCTTTGGGCTCGCCGAGCCCCACAACCGCTTTTTATTATTCCCCCCCCCCTTTTTTGTAGCTTCAACTGGGCAGAATAAACTCAGGCTGACGTGCTCCCAGCCCTCCCACTATTTCCCACCCAAGCCTCCATCCATCTCCCCCCCCCCAAAATT
>JAOQGH010000002.1:3503442-3514591 GCA_025769975.1 Gallinago jamesoni | reverse complement strand
CTTAGAGACATGGTTTAGTGATGGTTTTGATCAGAGTGAGGTTGATGGTTGGACTAGATGATCTGAAAGGTCCCTTCTAACCTAGGCAATTCGATGATTCTTTGATTCTTTGATTATTATATATATTATTATCCATATATTACTACTGTAGCTGTTATTTTAAGAACAGACGAGCCCTGCAGTGACGCCCCTTACAGGGATGAATAAATAAGGAATAAAGAGCCAACCTATCTCTAGGTCCATTTCCACCTGTGGGCCTTGAAAAAAAATAAAAAAAAATCAGCCTTCGTTCAACCCAATTCGTGGCAGCCCCAGGCAAGTGGTTCCACCCTTGGAAAAGCGTCTCCTCCGCAACTATCTGCCAGTATTTGCAGAGAGCAGATCCTATTATCCTATTATTTATCATCTTACTGTATTTGCTTATTTATTTTTTAATTCTGTTATTTATCGTTTTATTCTGGTATTGATCTTTTATTCTCTTCTTTTCTTATATTAGCCTGTATTTTCCTCCCAGTTAGGGGTGGAAAGCGATAGGAACAAGCCCAAGCAAGTACCAGGGCACCTTTCCCTTCCCTCACTTCACCCAAACCTCCTATTTCTCTAAGCGCTAACCACGGCTTAATTAAAAGTTCATTAGGGTGATGCCTAGGCTATGCAATTCCCACAACCCTCCTCTTCGAGCCGCCCACCACTGGGGAAAAAAATAAAAATAAATAAAAATAAATAAAAATCAAAGCATTTGCATGTGTATCCCTCTGTGCCCGGCCAAATCCGATGTGGGGGGATGAGGCAGCCGAGAGGGAAATGCAAAATGCAGGAGGCAACAAAAGGCTCTTCCCAGGGCAGGGGGTGGGGGTTTTGGGGGGGAGCGGATGACTCCTTCCTTATCTCACTTTCCCACTGGGCGAGTGGGATACGGCTGGTCCGGAAACAGGATACGGCCCAGGAACACCCACGTGCCGGTCCCGACCGCCCAGCCCCGGGAAAGAGGGGCAAGGAGGTTGTGGGAATTGTCTCTCGGGGGGGAAAAAAAAAAGAAAAAAAGACAATTAAAATAAAATAAAAAAAAACCCACACCAGGAGCAGCCCGGTGATGCTGCTCTGCCAGGGTCTTCCTCCTGGGATCCCCCCCGCCAAGGGCTGAGCCTATGGACACAGCAAGGCAGGGGAACATTTGGGATCACCCCAAAAAGCAGAATTAAATCCGTAAGCAGGCAGACGCTCGTCCCATGGAGCAGCTCCCAATGGGAGGGCTGGTTTTGGTTTGGTTTTGGGGGTTTTTTTTTGGCTCTGCAGCAGCGAAGCTCACAATAAAGTGGGTGCGACTTCCCACTGGCCACGCGGGAGAGAAATCAAATAAAATTCGTTATCCCAAATAATTTCACAGAAGCTATCACTGCAGATATTCAGCCTCCAGCAGCTCGTCCCGCGGAGCTCAGGTTCTCCAACCCAGCCCCCAAAAAAGGCAGAGGACCCCATAAATCAGGAGGCCCAGGGAGTCACAGATGCTACTGGATGATTAAATGCTTCGGGTCGTCTTACCCTGGTCAATCATTCGGAGACATTAATTGAAAACAGGGATTGATGGCAGCTGTGGGCAAGACCATCGCTGGTGGGGACATGGGTCCATCACTGGCAGGGACATGGGTCCATCCAGCCCAGGCAGGAACGATGCCAAGCCCTGAGCTCAGCCCTTCCAACACCCCTGAAGTAGCTGCCCAGCTTTAAAAAAAAACAACCCCACAAATCTAAAAAAAACCTCAAAATAAAACAAAGAAAACACACTTTATCCTTTCTCCTTTTCATCAACTGCACAGAAGCTACCAAATAAAACCAGGCTGTGGCCCATGGGCTTGGCTGGTCGCAGGATGCCTCCTACGTGGGCACGGGTGGGTGCCCTCCCACAGGTCCCTTCCTGAGCTGGACGGCAGAGAAGCCTTCAGGGCTGGGAGCAGAAGAGGATGGACCAGCCCTGCCCTCTGCCGGCTGCACGCCGCTGGATGGCCAGGGCGATGGCTGGGATCCAGGGTGGGATGCAGGATGGGTGCTGGATAGGAAGGACGCTGGGTGGGATGCAGGAGGGCACCAGAACGGGCAGGACGCTGGGTGGGATGGGGGTTGGTACTGGACAGTTGGCACGTGGGATGGATGATGGCACCAGTGGGATGCAGGATGCTGGGTGGGATGTGAGATGGCACCATATGAGCAGGATGCTGTCTGGGTGGGATGCGGGATGGCACCAGACAGGGGGAATGCAGGATGGCACAAAATGAGCAGGATTCTGGGTGGGATGTGTGTTGGCACTGGACAATTGGCATGTGGGATGCATGGCATCACCAGATGGGTGGGATGCAGGATGCTGGGTGGGATGTGGGATGGCACCAGACAGGCAGGACACTGGGTGGGATGGGGGTTGGTACCGGACAGTTGGCACTTGGGATGCAGGATGGCACCAGATGGGCAGGATGTGGAGTGGGATGTGGGATGGCACCAGACAGGTGGCATGTGGGATGGCACAAGATGAGCAGGACGCTGGGTGGGGATGCAGAACAGCACCAGAACAGGCAGGATGCTGGGTGGGATGGGGGTTGGTACCAGACAATTGGCATGTGGGATGCATGGCATCACCAGATGGGTGGGATGTAGGATGCTGGGTGGGATGTGGGATGGCACCAGATGGGCAGGACGCTGGGTGGGATGCAGGAGGGCACCGGATAGGTGGTATGTGGATGTGGGATGGCACCAGATGTGCGGATTGCTGTCTGGGTGGTATGTGGGATGGCACCAGACAGGTGGCATGCAGGGTGGCACTAGAACGGGCAGGATGCTGAGTGGGGATGCAGAATGGCTGGGTAGGATGGGGGTTGGTACCGGACAGCTGGCACATGGGATGCATGATGGCACCGGTGGGATGGAGGGTGGGATGCTGGGTGGGATGCAGGATAGCACCAGATGGGCAGGATGCAGAGTGGGATGAAGAACAGCACCAGACAGGTGGCATGTGGGATGGCACAAGATGAGCAGGATGCTGGGTGGGATGCAGAATGGCACCAGAACAGGCAGGATGCTGGGTGGGATGGGGGTTGGTACCACACAATTGGCATGTGGGATGCATGGCATCACCAGATGGGTGGGATGCAGGATGCTGGGTGGGATGTGGGATGGCACAGATGGGCAGGACGCTGGATGGGATGCAGGAGGGCACCGGATAGGTGGTACGTGGGATGCATGATAGCACCAGATGTACAGATTGCTGTCTGGGTGGGATGTGGGATGGCACCAGACAGGTGGCATGTGGGATGGCACAAAATGAGCAGGATGCTGGGTGGGATGCAGAAAGGTACCAGAACAGACAGGATACTGGGTGAGATGAAGGATAGCATCAGACAGACAGGATGTAGGATGGTACCAGACGGACAGGATGCTAAGTGGGATGCAGGAGGGCACCAGATAGGTGACATGGGGGATGCACGATGGCACCAGACATGCAGGATGCTGTCTGGGTGGGATGTGGGACGGCACCAGACAGGTGGCATGCAGGATGGCATAGGACAGATGACATAGGGATGAGCAGGGTGATGGGTGGGATGCAGGATGGCATCAGACAGGTAAGACATAGGATGGTACCAGATGGGCAGGATGCTGGGTGAGATGCAGGATGCCACCAGATGGATGGGATGCAGGATGGCACCACATGGGCAGGAGGTGGGATGTTGCAGGAGGCAGGACTGCACCAGATAAGTGGTGATGCTGGCCAGGATGTGGAATGGCACCAGGCAGGCAGGATGCTGGCTGGGATGCTGGGTAGGACACAGGGTGGCACCAGACAGGAGGCATGCAAGACAGCATGGGATGCAAGAGGGCATTGGGTGACAACCAGAAGAGCCCTGACACCTCTCTGGTGACCTGCCAGAAAGCTTCATCAAAGAAGCTATTAGCTTCAGCAGAGATGGTCCCACGTCCCCTGGGATGAGGTGCGATGGCCTGGGGCCATCCCCAAGCTGATGTGGAGGAGGGCACACTCACCTGCCGGTAGGTGCAGATGATGATCTCTCGGAGGTGGTAGTGCATGGGTGTCATGGTCTCACTGACAGTGTCCAGGGCCATGTCCACCTCCTTCTTTAACCGGTGACCATCAGGCAGGAGCTGGACCACTTTCATCACCACCTGGAGGATGGGTAGAAGAGGCAGGACCTTCATGAGGTGCTTCCTCGCCTCAACCTGACTGCTCCATTCCTGCCTGGGAGAGGACCCAGCCCCTCCAAACAAGCTGCTGTGGCTAAGGAGTGGGTCCAGAGGAGGATCCTGAATTAGAGTCTGGCCCAAGAACTCACCTCAAACTCCCCTTTAGTGTACTTGGCGTCAGGCACACTCACGATTTCCTCCTCGCTCATCTCAGGGATGCCCTGGAACAGCCAAAGAGGATCTTCAGAGGCTGCCCAGCCCCATGCCCGCTGCCCAAGAGCTGAGCAGAAAGGCAGACCCCAAACCCAACCTGGCAGGACACCAGGCATCCTCCACCTCCCATCCTCACAGGTGGAGAAGCCTAAAATTTTATGCCTGTTTGCTCTGCGAGGGGGTCCATGTTTCTCCTGCACTTAACCCTTTGTCCTGGGGTGAGAACTCTTGGGAACAGGGTAAAGGCTCACCAGAGATGCACCCACACTTCTCCTGGAGCTCATTGGGGGTTAGACAGAACAAGAAGCCAAGGAACCGGTGTCTGCCCTCCCAACACACACACAGCCCACCCTGGTCCTCCCCATGCTCCTTCTAGCTCTCCTGTTGTGTGATGGCTGCTGCGGGCTGTGCTGAACTTCCCCCGCCAGCCCCTGCTCCATCCCGAGCCCCGTGGAGAGCTCGGTACCCACATTGAAGTGCCAGAGGGTGAGGACAGAGATGACCATGGCTGTGGTGGTCCTGCCCCGGCCGCTGGAGCAGTTGAACACGAAGGCTGCCCGGGAGTCCTCGGCCAGGGCGCTCTTCATCACCTCCAGCAGCCGGTCAAAGTCCTGTCAGGAGCAGAGCCAAGGGGGGTTTTATGGGTGCAACCCACCTCCCCTTCCCCACCGCGGGATCCCCCTTGTCCAGCAAGGCTAAAATCCCCAGCTCTTCACTGCAGATGCCAGGTGCAGCTGAAGACACCCATGGTCCCCACGCAGCACGTCCCAGGGGACTCTCCATACCCCAGCAAGCACCCCATACCAACCCAGGGCCCATCACCGTAGTCCTAGAGCTGGGTGACATTCGCCCCACAACAGCAAGGATGACTTGGGAAGGAGGTTGGCAGCACCATCCCATCCCCCGGGAGGGTACCTTCTCCTTGGGAGCACAGAAGTCCGGGATGGGGATGCGGTGGTACGTCAGCCCCTGGCAGGCGTTTTTTTGCTGGCTGAATATCTCCTGCGTGGTCAGGCAGCTCTTGAACATCTTCATCTGCTTCTCCGCCTCCAGGTACACCTCCAGCCACTTCTGGCACTTCAGCAGATCACCCTTCAGGGTAGTCTCTAGTTTCTGCAGAGGATGGAGAAACCCTCACTGTAAGACCCACTCCTCTTATTCTTTTTTTTCAGGATTTAAATTATTATTTTTTTTCTTTTAGATGCAAGCTGACCCCTCTCAAACACCCTGCAGCCAATGCAAAACCCCACTTCAGGTCCTGTCCACCTCTTCTGCCCAGGACCAAGGTCCTCAGTGCCTGACGGGAACCTCGGAAGCATCATGTCCCACCACGCGGGCAGCTCCTCCACACGACCACGCTGGCAGCCAAGCTCCTCCACTGCCTGTCTCCTCTGGAAACCCAGCTGGGAACATCTGCTCTCCTTTCGCCGGGTGCCTTTTACCCTGGCTTTCAAGCCACGCTCTAAATTCTTTGGAGGGAGGATTCTCTGCTTCGCTCTGCCTTTGCAAACTCTTTCCAGAGTGACAGCGAAGTCAGGAGAGACTCCTTCATTTTTGCAGTGCAATAAAAAGCAGATGGACTGGCTGGTTGTGCATCATCCAGGCTGTCCCCAGCCTCCAGCAGACACAGAGGGCACAAGCCAAGCACAGCACCCTGATAACCCTTGACAAGAAGAAATGGGCACAAACTTGACCATAAGAAGTTCCACCTAAACATGAGGAGGAACTTCTTTCCTGTGAGGGTTGCAGAACCCTGGCAGAGGCTGCCCAGAGAGGTGGTGGAGTCTTCTTCTCTGGAGACATTCCAAACCCGCCTGGACATGTTCCGTGGGACTTGCTCTGGGTGCCCCTGCTTTGGCAGGGGGTTGGACTAGATGATCTCCAGAGGTCCCTTCCAACCCCATATGATTCTATGATAACGACCGCTGTCCCTCATTGCCAAAATGAGAAAAAAAACCAACCCAAACAAGCAGTGAGGGGCTACCAAAGCCTGTGGACATCACCCACGAGGGATGCTGGGATCAGCATCCATCAACCCTTCCTGGTCAGGAGATGTCCCCAGCATCTCCCCAGTGGGCAGGAGCTCACCTCCAGCTGCTGGGGCGAGGAGGCAGGCACAGGGATTAGCTCCTCCAGGTGCCCGGGTTCCCGCAACGTATAGATCTGCTCGTTCCCCTCCAGAACCACTTCTTCCCGGAGGCTGATCCAGACGATGCGGGCGTGCTTCCTCTTGGCGTCTGTCAGGTAGCGCAGGACGCTCCCCAGGGTCTAGGAGAAGGTGTGGGCAAGGGTGACGGGAGGGCCAGGAGCCCACCGTGAGCCACCCTGCCCGCTGCAGGGAGCCTGCCCCTCCTCCTCACCTTAGAGCTGGGCTGCGCCATCCCGTAGACGGGCATCTTGGGCACCCGTCGGAAGTTGGACACACTCATCTCCTTGGCGGTGCTCAGCACATCCGGGAAGAAGCGTTCATCTGCCACCTGCAGCAGAGCAAAGCCTGGGCAATGGGTGGCCTGTCCCCCCATCTCCAGCATTCCACCTCTCACCCATTGTCCCCATTCAGGAGAAGTCCCCAAAACCCTTCCAACCCCAGCAATTCAGGGCTCAAAGTCACACGGCTGCATTTCAAAGGCAGAAGACACTCTTCTTGCCGCAAGATCATGCCAAAGCCACCAACAAGTCTGTCCTCCTGCCACAGCCACCCACCAAGAAAGGTGAAGCTGAAGCTAGGCTTGCAGCTCAGGCTCATGTTATGGGGTGTTCCAGCATCCTCAGGGTCTGTGGGGCTGGGGGTCTCTGGCCACACACCCATCCTTGCCAAGGATGCAGGTTGGACGTGGACCTGGAGACCCCAAGATGGACCTGGAGACCCCAAGACTCATCACCTGCTTCTCCTACCCTACTGAACCTCTTTGAGAGCCAGCATCCCAGGCAGAGTGCCGTTGCCAAAGGACAACAAGGAGCCACCAGCCCCATCCCTACACCCAGGACGGGTACCCACCAGCACTCGCATCCCCTTGGTGATGAGGTCCCCCGTGACGGTGAGCTCTGACGAGTTCATCTCCGCCTGCAGCCGGTAGAGCTCCGGGTGCCGACACATCCACCTGCTGAAGCTGAGGGCAAAGCCCAGGGGGTACTGCCAGCAGGGGGGGGGGGGGGAAACCAGGGAGGGGGGTGGGAAATGCACCGTCAGCCTGGGCTGGCACCCCCCTGCCCAGACACAACCCACCACCCCACCAAAGAAACTGGCATTTGCTTGGGAAACTGGGGAGGTAGAGACCCCCTTCCCTCCCACCACACACCATAAAAAAAAAAAAAAAAAAAAAAGAGCAAAGGAGAGAGTTTTGGGAGGGTGGTTGGGTTTGGTTGGTGGTTTTGTTGGGTTTTTTCTTTTTTTTTTTTTTTTTTTACCTGCTCGTGAAGGTAGTAGTTGAAAGTGATCAAGTAGAAATAGCGTTCGAGGCTCTGCAAAGTCCTCTGCAGGAAATACTCTTTGGTGCTGCTCCCCTGAAAGCCAAGGCAGGAGGGATGTGTGACCCCCCCCCGTCCCCCCCAACGCCGGCCGGTCCCGCAGCCCCCAGCGGACCCACAGGCTGGGAAAAAGCCCTACACACCCTTGGCTGCTTCCAAGAGGGACAAGCAAGTAGTTGTCTTGGGGTTTGTTTTTTTTAATACAGCAGGTTTTTTGGGGGGAAGAAGGGTAGAAGTACCATTTAAGACTCTCAGAAGGTTTTGAGAAGCCGGGGGAGAACTACAAAACCCAATCCAGAGCAGTTTTTTAGGCTCCTTTTTTCTTTTTTTTTTTTTTCTTTAAATGAAACATCCTGAATTTTCCATATTAAAGGATGCTTAAAGACATAAATCTGCGTTTCAGCTCAAACAAAACCTTGCCTTTAGCCCAAGGACACACCAGGAGCGGTTCCAACTGGACCCAAGGAGGAGGAGGGAGGGGGGGGGATGCTGTCCTGGGGGAATACACTGTCCAGATGCTACTGGGAGCTTCAATCCCCAAAAGGGGAGGGGGCTGGTTAACCCAAGGTCATTTCCCCACCCCAGCCACCTCTGTGGCCTTCAGCCAAGGTGCTCCAAGGGGGATGCTGCCAGTGATGCTGCGGGTAGGGATGCGGGGAGCCTGATGGAGACATCACCTCCCAGCCCCATGCTTTGAGGAATGCTCGGGACAGTCAGGGACCTCTCAGGAACACCGCCCCCCCCACCCCAGTCTGCCTTTGGAGCCCAGTAGGACCCCAGTGACCTGCTCCAAGGTCAGCACCTCATGGCAGGTGACAGAAAAAAAAGAAGAGTGATGCTAAACAAACTTAAATAATAATAATAAGAGCTTATTAAAAGAGATATAAGCCACTCACCCTGTAATATCCTCCATTTCCAAGTGTCTCCGCTTTCCCTTCACCCCCAGGAGCACCCCAATACCTATGTAGCTGGCTTCAAGCAAGCTCCCACCCCAAACCCTCCTCATCTTCATCATCACCTGCCCAAAGCAGGGCTGTTCCCCAGCATAGCTATCTCTCCTCCCAGGGACACAAGGTCAAACCTGCAGGATTTCCCAGAATTTGGAAACCACCCCCCACCCTGCCTCGGGCCAGGGGTTTCTACATCCCAGCCACCAAATGAACCCACAAGGCTGGCACCAGCGAGGGGGCACCCACCACAAGATCCAAAAACACCCCCAGAGAGGACATCAGGATTCCCACCCCCTACCTGGGGGACGATGGAAAACCCTATAAGATGGGGAAACTCAAAACAAAGCCTGGATGGATGGAGCCACGCCGGCTTCACGGGCACCTCTCCCCCAGCGCTGGGGTTCCGGCGACAAAAAACGAGCCCTGTGCTCTCACCCCGGGGTAAATATCTCTGCACGGTCCCCAGAAATAGGCTTTGGATGAAAAAGAGGGATGATGGGCTGGCATTTCAGCCACGGAGAGCTGGGTACACCGCAGGGGTCCTCGGTGCCCCGCGCCACAACGCGCCCACCCCTGCGTCACCCATCGCTGGAGGAACTTAAATCTCCGCTTTTATCCCCAAAAAACGGGGGAGAAAACCACAGTCCAGCGTGAGATCATGCCTCCGTGCCCAGAAAAGCCTTTCCTCTCCCCAAGAAGCAAGCAGGGCTCTGCCAGCTCACCCCCCCCTCCAACTCCAGGTACCACCTGCAGCCTCCTCCAGCCTTACCAAAGCCCAGGCTGGTTTTGGATGATGGAGTATCAGGTCCTTTCCTCATCCACCTCCCCCCCCCGAAACCCCCCAGCACATTTTCCTGGCCCCTTGCCATTGTTTAAAACCTGCTCTCCCTCCATGCAGACTTCAAATAAACACTCCTTCCTGCTAATTTACGGCGGTCCCCCGGCCGTTTGTTTCCCCCTCCCGCGGGATGACACAGAGATGACACAGACTCTTCTCCTGGGGCGGGGGGAAGAACCGGGGGAAAAGCTTTAAAAGGCAGCGGGGAAAATCCCCCGCCCCACGCTCAAGCTACCCCCTCCTATCCAAGAAATGCTCTGCCATCACACACGCAGCACCAAACACCCCCAAATCCACCCTGAAAAGGGGGTAAATTTCCATGCTTGTCAAAACGCCCCCCAAAAAAGTGCCCTTTAAGGTGGTCTTCTGCTCCAGTTGCACAGTGCCTGTTTTTAGGGTGCCCTTTAGGACCGGCCTCGCCACTTTCCACTCCACGTCCAGCATTTCAGTGGGAAAATTCATCTCCAAAAAGGCTGGGATCGGGGCAGTGCTTCCATCTGAGCATCCTCCCTCCCTCCACCAAGTAGAGAGGAGCAACCCCCCCAGCTCCGAGTCGGATGGAGGAGACACCACAGCTTCCCAGGGTGGAAAAGCACCCTGATGGCTTTTCAAAACACAGGAGGGGGAGAAAAAAAAAAATCTTTAACTAGGAAAGCTTGACCTTGAGTGACTGGATTTGCAGGGAAAACCTCTAAGCAACAAGCCCTCCCAGCTCCCGAGGACTTTTACCAACCAAGCTGGTATCGATTTTCCAATTTTAGAGCTGACGAAACAAGGGCACAGGATAGTATTTGCCCCCGAGGTCATCTACCAGAAGCAGAGCCGAAGCCCAAAAGAGCCAGCTTTTCCCCAAATCCCAGCCCTGCTCCGTTTTATGGCTCTTAAACAATTGGGGGGGGAAAGAGAAAAAAAAAATAATAAAAAAATAAAAAGAGAAGGTCTATAACCTTCCAGGTTTCACGTCCCTGGGAAAATTTTCAGCTCACAGGAAGCTTCAGATTTCCAGAATTTACATTCTTCTCATCCCCACACAAAAACAGCTTGATAAA
The DNA here is from genome assembly GCA_025769975.1 of Gallinago jamesoni. Taxonomy (NCBI): domain Eukaryota; kingdom Metazoa; phylum Chordata; class Aves; order Charadriiformes; family Scolopacidae; genus Gallinago; species Gallinago jamesoni. The sequence continues at coordinate 3,503,888 of JAOQGH010000002.1, read as the reverse complement.
TTACCCCACGGAGAGCAGGCGGCTTGCATCCCAGCCATCCTCTAATTAACGCACCTGGATCTGATAGTCCTCCCCAATCCCTTCCAGCTTCTTCTTGTACTCGTAGATGGCCTCCTTCATGTTGTGCATCTCCGAGCAGGAGGCAATGGCACCATCCACCTTGAGAGGAGCAAGAAGAAAGCCTCTCAGCGACCCCCAGGTCATAGAATCATATGGGGTTGGAAGGGACCTCTGGAGATCATCTAGTCCAACTCCCCCGCCAGAGCGGGTCTACCCAGAGCAGGTCCCACAGGAACTTGTCCAGGCGGGTTTGGAATGTCTCCAGAGACATCTCTCCACCACCTCTCTGGGCAGCCAGGGCTCTACCACTCTCACAGTAAAGAAGTTCCTCCTCATGTTTAGATGGAACTTCTTATATTCAAGTTTGTGCCCATTTCCTCTTGTCC